>CM068834.1:16169909-16572409 GCA_028554795.2 Sinohyriopsis cumingii | reverse complement strand
GCAACAAACCATTGAGCTGCATAGGGTTTGGAACTAGAGTTTGTGCAACTGTACTAGTGGTATGTAAAGTCTACACGTACTTTGCAAACGTTTCAGTTGAACATAACGTTTATCGTCGATGCGTCGAACTTTTAATTACGTTTTCCTGCTTTACACTAGCAGTTATTGATATTTTGTTTCACCTTACTGAAAACTGGGCACTCTCACGGGGGAAACAATCAACTGCCTTACTGAGATGGACTCGTCAGGGTCGGCAGGTCTCAGAGAGAGAGAGAGAGAGAGAGAGAGATTGGCAAAGTACGCAAGTTATGCTTTATCGCTTTTAGCTCGGTCTCTTGGACACTGTTGCATGCAGTTTCACGTGTGCGGTCGCATTTATTACATAAGCTAGCACCATAATAAGTAAATTGTGATTGTACTGACCTACTTGTCCCGCTAAACAGGATATACCAAGTTGTTGGATTATGTACTATAAAGACGAAGCAGGTGAGGCAGATAGATCATTCAACATAATTGCTTGTTGGTTTTATACAGAGACCTTCTAATTTGTATCCACTTACAAGCATAAAGTAAGAAGACAAATTCTTGCATTTTAATTGATTTCATGCAATATTTCTCTTGCGTTCTTTTTTAGTGAAATTTCTGTATACTTTATTCCTACTGTGGTATTGTTTAGTGATATTTATTACATTTATTGCAAGAATAGCAGAGGTAATATTAAAATTACGTATATTACATTCAGAGGAATTCCTCTTTAACAGAGTTGTAAAATGTATGAAACTGAAGAATAAATAAGTAGAAATAGTGGAAAATTAATCATTTTAAAAACTCATCTTGGGATCCAGTGAGTGCAGTAAAAGGTGACTCATTTAAACTCATCTTAGGATTAGATGAGTGCAGTAAAAGGTGACCCATTTAAACTCATCTTAAGATTAGATGAGTGCAGTAAAAGGTGACTCATTTAAACTCATCTTAAGATTAGATGAGTGCAGTAAAAGGTGACTCATTTAAACTCATCTTAGGATTAGATCAGTGCAGTAAAAGGTGACCCATTTAAACTCATCTTAAGATTAGATGAGTGCAGTAAAAGGTGACCCATTTAAACTCATCTTAAGATTAGATGAGTGCAGTAAAAGGTGACTCATTTAAACTCATCTTAAGATTAGATGAGTGCAGTGAAAGGTGACTCATTTAAACTCATCTTAGGATTAGATGAGTGCAGTAAAAGGTGACCCATTTAAACTCATCTTAAGATTAGATGAGTGCAGTAAAAGGTGACTCATTTAAACTCATCTTGGAATCCAATGCGTACAGTAAAATTTTAATCAGACTGGTGAACGTGGCATGAAATATTGTATGGGTTTAAAGATATAATTAAATAGCTTATTATGTTACAGGAAATGACGCAAATTCGACATCCTATGTAGCTGATACCTGGATGATTTACTAGCATTAAAAAATACTACTCAAAATTACGTGCTGCATCAGAAATGTCACGCAATATTGTTACATGCTCATTTAATTTTACATGGTTGATCTTACTTCGAAACAGATAGTCTAGACCTATTCTTGTGCTATTATCGAACTCGATCTTTCTGCAGACTAGGAACAAAACACGTGTGGTGTTGACTGAGCATCATTCTGTGATCTGGAGCATTTACCAGTCAAGGTTTTAAGAACAAGAAACATAGGGAGTGTGATTTCACAACCTCACCTTTCTTAAGGATTATAATTTGGGGTAGGGTGTCTTTTGTGACCTTATAAAAAATAGTTTCATTTTGGAGACAAAGTTGTTGGTGCTCGTTAGCTCTGTATTTATATCCTTCGTCGTTAACATTTTTGTAAACCATGCTATTGCGTATTTCCTCTGGCGTTGGTTTACTCTCAGGCACTGTCAGTTTTAACGAAATTCATATACAGAATGTGATCTAACTGAACCTACTACTACTGGATTCAGAGCTATCTATAGTAAACGAACGCCTGTTTAGTCACAGACGTTTACCCCGTAGAGTGAAAATTGATTAGGTTGTGATTACGATTAAAGATAATGCATACTATGTTTTGCTTTTTTTTAAATTAATTTCTTTTATAGTCGCTGCATGCCATCGGTTACAACAGGATTGCCACAGATTACAGTTCCCAAAGTTCTTATGCACTTATGGATTGAAGAAAAACATTTAGGTTAATATCTCTTACACTTTTTATTCATGAACTTGTTTGTCTGCCACCTTTATTATATAACCCTTAAGCCGTTGTCGGTTTTATATTGTGCAAGACCTCCAGATTATAGTCTGTGCTGGTTATGACTTGTATTATGGATTATATCTTCTGAAATCGTCTTTTAGGTACATAACATATTGGCAGTAGCATATATGACTTCAAGTTGATTATAAAAATAATCTAAATTTATGTTTACAATGAGGGCTTACACAATATAATTCTTTGCAGATACCATAATTAGCTGTGAAACGTTATCTCCTTTGGACCTGTTCGCCAGGTGTCGCGTATGAAAGGTAGAAGAGTGACCAAATAGTACATATTGGCCTGTGAAGGTATTTATGGTTTTGCCGTTGCTATGGTTTTCTTTTAGACCCTGTGACTAAATGACTGTTATTTTGGACCCTGTGACTAAATGACTATGTGTTGTGCATTTTTCATATCCTTGATGCTTTTCGATTTTAAAATCGGCGTGGGTGGGTGTACAAAACAAAGGGATATGTAAACGAATACTGTTGCTTGCATTTGGATGACGTTAGTCATGATCACCATGACTCGTCTTGGATTCCAGATTTCGTGACGGGGGATTAAAATTAGCAAAGGCGTTAACTTGGAGTGGAAGCGGATATGCCAGTGTTTGCATGGATATACGGAAGGTTGGTAGAAAAGTTCCTAAATGTTGAAATAAATGCATATTAAACCATACTGCTCTTTTATTTAGCCATATGTGATAACGGGCACAAGCAGCAGAGGATAACAGTAGAAGGTAACTTTGTAACCTGATGATATGCAAATACATAATGTTTTACTTCTTTCTGTCCTGTATTTATTTATGAGAATATCCCCAGTGTTCCATGATATATTAAGACACCGAAGTTTTCTAGTGTGTCCTTTAGACTACGAAGATGTGTTTTAACGGTCTTGTGAAAAAATGACTTCTGATTTAAATACAATTCCAAATTCCTGCTTTGTATGAGTTATGTCCCTTTACACACGGTCCGGGGTCAATCGAGATAGAATTATATTCTGCTGAAATCAGGTTTTTCACAAAAAGTAACATCACCCTTATATATATATATATATATATATATATATATATATATATATATATATATATATATATATATATATATATATATATATACCTTTTCTGTTTGCAGATACTACCTACACACGTTTTCTGTTTCCATATACTGCCTACACACGTTTTATATTTCTTTATACTACTTATACACGTTTCATGTTTCCAATGACTGTATATGTACACGTTTTACATTTGAAGATACTACATATACACGTTTTCTATTTCCATATAAAACCTATACACGTTTTCTGTTTCCATATACTACCTATACACGCTTTGTTTCCATATACTACCTATACAGTTTCATGTTTCCTTATACTACCTATACACGTGTCATGTTTCCTTATACTACCTATACACGTTTCATGTTTCCTTATATTACCTATACACGTTTCATGTTTCCTTATACTACCTATACACGTTTCATGTTTCCTTATACTACCTATACACGTTTCATGTTTCCTTATACTACCTATACACGTTTCATGTTTCCTTATACTACCTATACACGTTTCATGCTTCCTTATACTACCTATACACGTTTTACGTTTGAAGATACTACATAGACACGTTTTTTGTTTGTATCCCAAAAGCGATTCGTACGCCACACATGTATGTCCAGAAATTTAAGAAAGATATAAAGGTTTATTCTTTTCTGTCTATTATACCTAATTTCAGTTCATAAAGCACAATATTTCATGATAAAGACAATTTAACGATAAAAGTAAGTGGAATTGCTAAAATACTGTGACCATTTGAGTCTTTGAGAATTTAATACTAACACAAGTACTTGTGTAAACCCAACTCCGTTGCTGCCATTATCGTTTGGTAAAGAATCTGGTACAATCCCGCGAGACCATTTTTATCTATCGAATGTATTGTCTGCTGGTGGCTGGATAACACAATTTTGAACAGTATTCTTGTTCTAGACGTTAGAATTTGACTAGTAACGGAGTATTTTACATATTTTCAATAGAACCTCAGATACAACGGTTTTACATAGTCTCAAAAATGTGTCTGAGGCGTACACTCCTAATGATAAATTTGGTCTGTCTCATTTTAAAAAGCGTAATTTTAAAGTATGACTGGCTAGTCGTAGTGAAACAAGATAACCACCAACCGCACCTCTCTCTCTCTCTCTCTCTCACACACACACACACACACACACACACAGACACACACACACACACTGGATCAGTCATTATTAGGTCATTTAAAATTGTTGAGCAAATGCATACAACAATGCATGGTGTACTGGTTTTTGTCTAGTTAATTTGGATAACAAATTCAATATACATTTGTTATGTATATTTAATTTACATTGTTTGATAAAAAAATTATTCCCTATATGCTATGTATAATTGTATTTTGGACTTGACCTTGACTGGAGACACTGATGTTTTATTTTTTGTAAACAAATAATACATATGATTTCTCTATGAATGTGGGTTAAATATTAGTATCATTATCGTAATTTTAGTAACAGACCTTGTCTAATTAAAACTTAGATTGTTCTAAGGATTAATTTTTGTCCTACATCCTGCCTCTTCTTTCTTGCCTTAGTTTTTATATAATCTTGCTGGCTTATGAAATTACTCATTTCTGCGAAAAATTATTTATATTGTTGTGTTCAGTATTTTATTTGTGTGAAATTATTTATTTAAGTATTCACTTAAAATACAAAGTGCTCTTAAATAGTATTCTGGGACAGAAACATTAACATGAAAGTATAGTGAATTCAAACAAGGACATTGTGGATTATGTTATTGTGATTAATTGGAAGACTGTTATTACATAATCACACTTCAGGCTACTAGCACATTAGTACATTCAAGACTACAGACTTATCGACGCCTTTATTGCTGGATCTTAATTCGAACACCACTGGAATTTAAATAGAACCCTATTCATTGGGATTGGAGATGAATTTTTCGGACTGTTTGGGATTTAATTCACAATACTGTAGGTTCTTTTTAAATTTTCACTGTGTATTCTATGAAAATAAATTGTTTGTTGAATTTGACAAAACTTGTTGACTTTCACTCTTTTATATTACTTAATTTAAGACAATATAGTCGTAACACAGTTCAGAACCTGAATGCTCTATCTGAGATCGGTGTCACTTCGGTATATACTATATTGTCGTTACATTTCTTGTCGGAACTTGATGAAACAATGCGCGATACCTGTGACATTACCGTCGCGTACAGATGAACCGCCTCAAAAAGTACTTGCAACCTGCAGCTGAGAATTTATCAACCACGAATAAGAATTCCATTTGTGCTTCATGACTATGCACGGGTACGATGGTCACATTGATCATGCCAGGAGTCGCAACGGTATCGAATGCACTAATAAATGTCATTCCCAGCAAAATGGAGAACTACACTACGTTTTTGCTGGGTCAGGGGCAGTATATTCACTCGCTGCAGTTTCTCAATTCCAGCCTGGACAAACTTGTGAGCGAACGGCAAGGTTTGCTTTACGATAACTTGTCGATATGGAGGAATTTCCCCTGAAGAACCAGAAAAGTTACGCTTGCTCACCCGCCAAGGCAGCTATCCCTACAAATAAACGAGTGATTGGGAGAGTTTTCTGAAACTCGTTTTCCACTGATTAACACCTTCTATTCAAGAAGGTTATTCCACCAAGGTCTCCGCGCATGCGAACAATGTGTGATCCACATTTAGTTTTCGAAATCTTGGTGACTACCACAATCTGTGTCTGTGCATAGAAGTGTTGTTGCTTACAAACGCATGTGAGGCTTCCGCTATACCGCCATGCGTGTGTACAAGCTCAACTCAGCGCAATAATTCGCATCGCTTGAATTGGCTTGTGATGCACTGCTGTCGAAAACCATGATCGATCTGGAACTGTTCACTGGCATCGATCAACATTTGTTTATCGATGTATCCTCGCCCGGTTATCCATGGTAAGTAACAGTTTTGCTCGCGCGAAAAACCCGAACGTGAACTGATGTGATTCTGCCCTTCGGAATAGTGACATCCTGCATCTTTGCGAGGACAGATTGTATGGATTACCAATGAAGCAACTCATACCTGTAGGTGCGTTTATATGGATCAATACCGCATATATATATATATATATATATATATATATATATATATATATATATATATATATATATATATATATATATATATATATATATATATATATATATATATATAGACATTCACAAACACATATACGAATACGTCAGCAACAGTGATTACGGATACTTTAAGTCGACTTGGAGTATTTGGATGAGCGTCACCACATCCACCGTTGTCACCGAACAATTGTGAGATCTTGGATGAGAAGGAAAGCTTTCACGGCGATACGTTTTCTGAATGTATCAAGCTGGTTCCGAATCTGCGCTCGAAGCTCAACGTTGTCCGGTACAGAGAACAATGAAAACTTAATAGGTTGATTGCCGACCCGCATTTCGCGAGATATTTGATGGCGGATACATTACCGTACACAATAAAAATTTTTTTACAAAAAACTCCAGACTAACATTGACGAAACACACTTAGGCTGGCGCGTCTGTGTTGGATCTGTCATAACTTCATATACGAGTTTAACAGTGACCACATTCAAACTCTGTACAAATATTGACTCTTTGCACATGCAAATAACTATCAATGATGCATATGGACTGAGTCCTATAATGAATTCAAAGAAACATCGCATGGGTGTATATATTTGCACTACGGTACGATTGTCCCTGCTGGATATAAGGCGATGGATTTACCATGATGGAATCACTGATTACGCACACTGGTATATGTAGATCCGAAAATAAATCGTGGTGCTAATTGTGTTTTTGCAATTTCTCTCGCATGAATATTCCACTCATTGGTTTACCGCTTGTTCGTCCGACGGCAACACCCTTGTCCTTGGTGTTGTAGGAATTTCTGTTAGGGCAGCTATCATAGATACACCAACCAGAATTGTTATCGGAGCCATATCGATAATAACCAATGTTACTGGCGGCACCGGGAAAAAATCTTTAAGGCTACATTCGCGAAATCATGTCTATCGGAAAATTATCGCCCAGAATAGTCTCATCATAGTTGCTAAACTGTAATCGGTGACCATCAAAGATAGCACGATTAACATGGCGGAGTTAGAGTCTTAGAAAACCACCGACGACCCCGTGCTCAGATACGGATCCGGGGCGCTAGCGGAGCCAAAACAGGCAACAAAAACTGAGAAAATAGTCGCCAGTGTATATCGATTTGTTGGTATCTGTCTGCTAGCTCACAAACAAAACATGGGGCTGGACACGAACGTGTTTCACGCGAGAGCTTCTAGCTTGGGGAAACTTCCATTGCACGGAATCTTACCGTCAATGAACGATAGCGCGAGATGGCTTTACCATCCACACGCGGTTTACAATCACCAATGTACCGGTGCCAAAACATTCTCAGTGAACAAAAGTTATGGCGAGCTAAGGTTGGTTACGGGCCTGTTAGCTGTATCTTGTCAGACGGTCTCAAACGTCCATTATCAATCCATAAAGGACCTAAAGGCATTCTTTGTGGATTTTGGGATGACTACATCATGAGGAAAAACATAACAACATTCATCGATATGTAAAACTAAACATTGTTTGTTTGGAAGGAAACCGGCCTTTCGTTTTGTTTGCTATATTGAGAAGAAACAAATGCGTTTTATCACTCTGAATGAGAGTAAGTCGTCCGTGACGATATTATCAGGAGGTTCCTATCTTTTGTACCTTAGTATTTTGTTAGAACGTGAATTTTTCACATGCTTTTGGATTGCCATTTAAGTTTCATGAAACAACAAGCTTTTTAAAAGTCAACACATAATTTATTTCCCTAAAATACAAAGTGAAAATGTAAAAAATATAACTTACGGTATTGCGAATTAAATCCAAAATAATTCTAGAATTTCTAACACAAGCCCTAATGATTAAAGTTCTGAATAAACTGTAGTGGTAGTTAAAATAAATCCAATGCTGGAAGTGTTGATGTGCCTGTGATGACCTGAAAAGTAATGATGTGCCAATAATCGTTTGTTGAATCACAATAATAATATCACTATAAATCCAAGTCACCATTTGCAAGAATCATGTTTTAGATGAGTTTTTTTTTTTTAATTTCCAGTGAATGCACAATTTTGAGTAAATAAATTTCAGCCGTGTTGAAATGCCGGACACAACAATAAGACTGATTTTTGCTTCAAATCTTATTACAGGAATACTTTTTTCTCCCCTAAATATGATTTTATACTTCTCTTCCTGACCTAGGTAAGAATTAGCATTTCTATATAAAAATATCACCTAATAGAGAATTTCATTCTAGAAGGTTCCAAACGTTTACAAGATCATATCTGTTTCTAAAAGTATAATAATGAACATGGTAAACACAATGTCTTTGACTCAGGTCAAAATAATGAGCCTAATAGTTGACCCATACTCATAGATAAAATGTTAGCCATGTAATAGTTGTTTAAAGAATCAATGATTTTTGGTAAGGTACACAATGAACTTGATTCTGAATAAGGTCAAGTCTAAAATACTATTATCCAAAGGAAATTAACAAACATTGCTAATTGTTTATACATGACACATAACTGAATGAAGCATTTTGATTAAACGTTAATGAGAAAAGAAAACTTATGGATCTTAATTCTGAAAGCATCCATATTACGATAGGTACGCAGTGGCATTTTCAGGATTTTTAAACTCTAAATATAATAGTTGTTTCTGAAAAAAAAAACCCAATAAAAACAACAACAAAACCCCAACAAAAGCACGTTATTTGAACAGAATTTGAACACTGAATTTAAGATGTCAAGTTTAATGAAATAGTTCATATAAGAGAAATTACTTGCAAGTTAAATCTTGCTATAAGAAATGTAAAAGAGTTATTACTAAAGATGCAGTTTGCTCCCAGTCCTTGCTTTTCCTTCTAAATACTTCCTAGTTTGAATGTCCTCCCGCCTGTTTATATGCCTCTGTCTGTCCGTCTGTCTTTCCAAGAGCCATATCCAACCGATACAAGTATTCACTTATTGTACATCTGTTGAAGGTTTATCTTAAAATATAAGAAAGAAATCGTGTGTTTTGGTACACAGGACTCCCCATAACAACATGAGTGTTACAAAGCTATTGTATGCTAAATAGGTTACCCTCATTAATGAAGTCTTTATTATTATTATTATTATTATTATTATTATTATTGATTAGAACTGATAATTCTAACAATAAACATTCAGGCGATTGTCAGTACGATTCACACACAATTTATTGATCAAAAGAATGTTATATATATGTTGTTTACCATACCTCTTTACTCTGCCATCTTAGAAATAAATATATTCATATATCATTAAGCTTAAATATTTCATGACTGAAAATTTCGTTTTCTCAAATCTCAATAATAGCTACATAAAAAATATGAAAAAGAGTCATCGCAAATGTACTTTTCATTTTCATGTTAGAAATCATGAATATATTGGGACATACAGTTGAAGACAAAAATATGCTATATTTGTTATTTCCTATTCTATGCAAATAAGATACATCGAAAACTTAAAGAAACTAAAAAAGAATTATGTGCTCTGCCGGACTGTGCATATAACACGTTATGAAGATTAAACATATTTTTTTTTACCGATTTTGTCCAAATAGAAGCAAGAGAATACTATCTGTTCCGAGCACGTTTTATTTTGGTTGTGATTTTCGTCAAATATCACCAGAATCGGAAAATATATAAATAAATAAAATCGCGTGAGATCACACTTAAAATGATAGAGAAATGCTTTCCAGTTTTAAATTTACCTCAAATCTCCGAAGTTACTTTTTCTCGCTTTGTGTGTGCGGTGGGGGTTAGAGGGTGTACGCGAGGGGGTTGTGTGGCGGTGTATGTGCATGTGTGAAAGTGCTATCCCTGGATCTGAATCATACACAAAGAAGCGTGCTAATATGAAGAGAAACTCAGTATGGAAAAACGGTTTCGTCTTAGGTTAGATACTTTTTTTAAAAACTGATCACACACTGAGATTTGAACAAAGCTGAGAGTTTAAGTTCTGGATGGAACTGCGAGTGTGACTGTTACGAACGAATGTCCGTATCCATGAACTAGGTCCAGTTCTTTTCGGGGATGTGCGCTTAGTTTAGAGGAAATGGGGACATACATAGGTACGTGCATGCATACATACATACATACATACATACATACATACATACATATCGGCTGGATCATGGTGCTTGCAGATTAGATTCTATATTGTGTCAGTTTCTTTTTCCACTTTAACGAAAGCCATTATGGAGACAATGTGATAATTGTGTGTTTAAGTTTATCGTTTAATTTTTGGTTTCTTTGTTAGCATTTTGTATACTTGGTTCGCAGTTAAATTTTGACAGGAAGTGACTATCCATGTTCCGTCCATTAAAATCTTTTATTTGGAGGGCATGAGGCGATAGAGAATTTCGAAAAGCGGGAAAAAGCAGTGCATTACATATTTGTTTGTACAAGTATTTTGACCGAATTTAAACTCGTACAGGTATTATTACCGAATTTAAACTTGTAATACTAATATATATATATATATATATATATATATATATATATATATATATATATATATATATATATATATATATATATATATATATATATATATATATATATATATATATATATATATATTGAGATTCAAGGAAATATATTGAGATTCAAGTAATATATGGATTTGAGAAACAGGTTCTATCCACACAGTACTATTACAATAGCATAAATTCAGACTTTGGGAAATCGGTACCATGTCAAAGTAGCTAAGGTATGTTCGATTGATGAATTGCTTGCGCTTCTACGCTATAATTTGATAGACAGCACTGGAATGATAGTATCTGGTTATTGATGTCCATTGTCCGGCCAGGGGATTATCTTATTGATTCTGGATAAGCAATTTATGTGTGCAGAAATGCCATTATGAGATAGTCAAATGGCGGACTAATTACATCAGCGGATCTTTACTTCTGTGCTCAGTTCTTTGCAGAGCAACGAGTAGCCGATACTGTGCAGGTTAGTGACCTATGACAAAAACAATTATGCATGATAGTTTTTACAATTTTAAATGTCATTGTGAAAGGTTTTGAAATCGTTACGAACAATTCAGCCATACAGTATTATCTACTCAGTTGGGTTGCCAGTTCTGTTCTTTCAGTCGGTATTTGCGAAGTCTTGGGACGAGAATTACACTCTCAATGGAGTTCCTGCGGCGGATTTTGACACCCGAATTAGCTTCCTTTTGAGGTTTTGTTCTTTGTAAGGCCGAATGAGCCGATACAGGTCAATAACTTAAGTTGCTCAATTTCGAATCCCCATTTACGTACCCATGCCATTTATTTAAAGTTTATTTATTTAATTAACAACACAAGTCAATAGTTTTGAAGTCTTGTTTGAAGTTTCGCATATAGTGTATACAGTGAGTATTTGTTGATCGCCTAAAATGACCGAACGCGAAATCTCCACAGTCATGTTTCTGGATACAAAATCATGGAACAAGAGTTCTATTTTATAATGTCTCAGTTCGAAATACCCAACTGAAGTGAAAAATCTAAATTAAAACAAAAACATTTTATAGAAAATACACGAACTCGATCTAAACCTTATGCGAAGTGGTGAAGTGAGAAAGGAATAATGCTGCATCAGTTTCAGACTTTTCGGATATTACTCACGAGGTCTTGCCACTATTTATGAGTAGCAGCCACGGCACAAATTACAATTACGGCTTCCCAGTTCGCTTTTTAGGAGACTCATTGCTGCTGTAAATCAATATCTCATCCGTATTCCAAAATATTGTAAGTTTTCTGATTGAAATTAATTGGACTTTGGTTGATAATAGACCATCTTCTTTTACAACCTTGTGATGAATAAAACATTTAATAGAATTAGATGATGCATTGACCAGAGAAAGAAAAAAAAAGAAAAATTGTACTTTCGTTTTCCATGTGAACTATTCAGTGATGGTTAGATAGTAAGAGACGTTTTGTACAAAATTTGAGAGACTGTATTTTGATTGTTGTCTTGTTTTGTCCCATGTTTCAGTCGTAATTAATATTGCGTACTTTAAATATACCATGAGCTCATTTGCTAACATTTTTTCGGGTGGTCTCGTATTTCTTCACCCTTTTAAGAAAACTAAATTATTTTCATCAATATGTATTCTCTCATCACCAACTAAGTTAAGAGTTTTACTTTTTTCAATCGTTTGTTCGTCGGTTTGTGTTTGTATGTTCGCTAAAACAATTTGTTCTCCTCGAATTCTTTGTTTCTATTTTACATACACTCACTGTACCGCTCCGATAGCCTGAGTGTTTAGAGTGTCCGCTTCAGATGTGGGAGGTGGCCTGTTCGAACCCGACCGAGTCATACTAAAGACTTATGGTACTAACAACTGCCTCGCTTCGCGCTCAACATTACGTGGTTAGTGTTAGGACTGGTCGGCCTGGTGTCAGGTTAATGTGACTGGATGGGACATCATGCTATATGTCTGCGGCATGATGCCTCAGTGCTAGACATCACTATAAACTGCGACACTGCAGACATTGTAGCGATATAACTGAATTTTTTTATATATTAAAGCTACGTTGAAATCCAAACACACACACACACACACACGCATGCTCGTGACAATTGTATGTGGTTGCTTCTCAATGAGATTAAGTCAACCATACCAAAAAACTAAGTTACTGTAATCTTATCTGCACATTATTTTAATGTTCGTGCTTGGGTTACTTGTGTAATTCAACTATCCGTTTATTACTCTGTCAAATTCCTGGACCTTATTTGCCTACATTTGTGCAGATTTATGTGCGAATGCATCTCAAGGAGATTTATGCAACCATGCCAAACGTAGTTCAGTATGTCACACATAAGTGTGCATTTTCAGCCACTTGTTTCTTACATCTGGACTATTCAAACTTTGTTTCGATCCTACACAGATTTAAGCTTTGTATGGTGATGCATCGTAATGAGCTGTATATTACAGTAATATCTACAGCATTCTGTTAGCTTAGTTTGACAACCAGTGGGTAACGGGTTCGAATTCTGTTTTCACCAGACTGGGATGGCTATCGTAATATATATCTGTGCCATACACTCAATTCTAGTTGCATCGGAATCAATCCTCCAATCCAGTAATAATAATAATAATAATAATAATAAATGTATGCTAATGTCCCCTGTCGCTTTTTATACGCCAAATATACTCATGTTGAATAAGAGATTCGTATTTATCGAGTAAGCACACTGTTTACTTTTATTGAAAAGTAAACATTCATTATAATATGTTACGGTTTAGTTTGTTGTGTTCATTCTGTTTACTCTCACTTCTGTGCAGGAATCATTTGAACTCGAGGTTCAGTTTACTTCAGCGTATACATTTTTATGTTTAAATCAGAAACAAGGTAAAACTTGCCTATATACATCGACACTTTATACCGTCTAGTTACGATTCTTGTACTTGTTCATGCGGAATAATGTAGTTTATCGTTATTCATACACAAACATGTACATAAGAGTTCATGTCAAAAGAAAAGAGACACAATATGTAAATGAATACATAGGATTAGTAGAGAGCTTTCCTTTCAGTTGAAACAAGGATTCACAAAGTCTCTAACACGGCTGCTGTATCGGCTTCTTTTGGGCCCACACATTTCTTTGATTTGTAAGCACCCATCCCCAAAACTCCACGTTCAATTCCTTTACCTTTAATTGGTTCCCCATAAATATTATAAAGAACGTCATATCATCAAGATAAATTAACTATATATTAGTGGACCGGTGCACATCAGCTATTGTTTGTGGTTTTCATTAGGAGGACCGCCTCAGTGACTCGGTCTTTACCGTTTACGTACCACGATTTTGACCGAAAAAAAGATCGTTTAATAATTAACTTAACATTTAAGATCGTTTGGAGTATTCTGAAGATCCGACAGTCAGTAATACCTTTAGTGCGTTATTTAAGTGAATAATACGTTCAGTACTTTAATAAGAGACCCTTAAACTTGATAGTTACACGAAGGATAGAGTTTTCACCGCAACCGAACGGGAGATCATTTCAAAATATCCGTAAGCTGTTCTAGTGAAAATATTGCATTACCGTGGGCGCCCGAATATTTCGTATATATTAATACAGATTCCGGTCTGTAAAAAAGTGATCTTAATTGAGGATTGTTTCATTTGGCGCGGTCGAAATAGGAGGTTTTTACTGTAATGTTAGAAATAACCTAGGCTTTAAAAATGGAAATTAACTCCTATGATTAATCATGAATGGTTGGATTGGTCTAGCAAAAACTTTGACCCGACGTGTTTTTGTTTCCTTGGAAACAGCACGATTTATGGCTGAAATCTGCAGCATCCCTGCATCTTTTGCTTCTCTATTTGTCTTTGCGATGATTTACAGACTGCTAGGAGCAGACGATTGCCTTTAAAACATCGTCATTGATCATTCACCTGAGTCCCTGAAGCTGGCCCGAGTCAAGTTTGCTCTTGTTAATCGTAAAGCTTGTTCCGATTAACTGAATTTTACCACACGTCTCCACTCAGTGTGCATGTATTGGAACATACTATTGTGATGTTCCTCTCAGTGTTCATGTGCATACGCATGCTATTATGTAGTTCCTCTCTTTGTTCATGTAAACCTGCCATTGTGTAGTTCCTCTTAGTGATCGTGTACGTAAACCTACTATTGTGCAGTTCCTCTTAGTGGTCGTGTACGTAAACCTGCCATTGTATAGTTCCTCTTAGTGATCGTGTACGTAAACCTACTATTGTGCAGTTCCTCTTATTGTTCGTTTGTGTAAACCTACCATCGTGTTGCTCCCCTAAGTGTTCACGTATGTAAACTAAATATTGTGTAACTGCACTTGGTCTTCATGTATTTAATCCTACTATTGTGAAGTTTATGACGGCGGCTTTTTAGTCTGATGTTTTCTGTGTTCTAAATTCTGATCATCCACTGCCAGACCGTGGGGTATCAGTAATTGATATCTACGTATGAGCGTTACCAACTGGAAAATTAATTATTGACGTCAGAGGCCGTCTGCTCTATTTAGAGGAACAGATCTATACCACAACGAGAGAGAGAGAGAGGAGTAAGCGAATATAATTTTCAAAATCGATAGATAATGAAATGAAATGAAGGACATTTAAAGTTGATTGTGTTTATTGTATAATCCTGTAAATGAGCGATGAAAGAACATATCGAATTTCGAAGCGACAAGAACAACCCCCACCCCGCTAACCTTCTCAGCCGTTGCTCCTTGAATTCAATCCAGAAATACACCAATATATTAACCACCGTAGATTTAGTTTGACATATCTTGGCAAAACTCATTCTAAGACAAAATGAACATGTTCCGGTAAATAATGCAATGTAATATTTCCAGGTAAACCTAAGTTGCGCTGTTAGGCACTTTTGCAATTTCAAGTCGGTTTTCCTTCAGCAGATGAGATAAGGTCTTTCACAACACGACATCCTTTGTACAAATCATGAGTATTGACGATTTGAAAAGGACACCAGTATGATCACGTCAGTTGTAGAAAATGATGGGTGACATGATTATAGACAGATGATGCAACATCAAAGCACAAAACGGAATGCTGGGAAAATGTCGCGTAAGTATAACATGTGACTTGTATTGAAAACAGAAATATTATAATATGTGTTAATATAAAAGTCGGAAACAAGACCGCGATCAAACACTAAATCAGTTAGACAGTGTTCTCTTTTGTGATATTAGTGATATTGTCGGGTGGAGGAAGGGGGCTCAAAGGGTATTGACTTGTGAAAACGAGAACGCTTAAGAGCCCTCGGTTTTGCTTCTAATGAACTTTTGTCGGCCCAACCTACAGGATCTCTGGTATTCCACTCGCGTATATAATCAGACTAATACGTAGCTCCTGTCAGTGTTTATGAGTTTAAACCTTTTTAGTTCCTTTCAGTGTTCATGTATTTGAATCTTAAATATTGTGTAGTTCCTTTCAGTCTTGTATCTTTAAGCCATATATTGCGTTGCTTCTTTCAGTGTTTAAGGCATATCTTTAAGCCATCTATTGTGTTGTTCCTTTCAGTGTTTATATCTTTAAGCCATCTATTGCGTTGTTCCTTTCAGTGCTCGTGTATTTAAACTTTCTATTTTGTAGTTCCTTTCAGTGTTCACGTATTTAAACCTTCTGTTTTATAGCTTGAAATAATGGTCACAGATACAGAGGCAAACACAACTTAAAAACTATTAAATACCTGTTATGTATATTTAATGTGCTTTGTTAGTTAGATTTTTAATTTATTATACGCTATGGGTTATGTAAAAATTTTATTTTTTCTGACCTTGTCCAAAATCAAGTTCATTGTCCACTTGACCAGAATCGTTAATTTTGTTTAATTATGTAAGCAACTAATACATAGCTAATATTTTCTCCATGAGTGTGGGTTTAATATTAGGATCATTATCAATAGAAGTAAACATTTATATTGGTCTGAATTAAGGATACTGTTTACCATGTTCTTTATTATTATGTTAGTAACAGACCTTGTCTAATTATAGCTTCGATTGTTCTGTAAACGAACTTTTGTCTTACATTTTGGCTCTACTTTTGTGTCTTAGTTTACTTTAAATATAATCTTGTTTATCTAGAAAGTATTCACTCGTGCTATAAGATCTTCAGGCATAATCATTTGTTGTGTTCAGTGTTTGATTTGGGCTGAAATTACTTAATTCAAATTATTCTTGTCTGGAATTAAAAAGTGCTCTTTAATATTCTTGAAAAGATACATTATCTGGGAATTATAGTGATTTCAAACGAGGAAACCTTGGATTATATTACTGTGATTCAACAAAAGACTGTTAGTACATCATTATTTTTCAGGTCATTTGTTCATTAGCACATAGCGAACACCGGCCTCTGCAGGCATATCAACACCTTCAACATTGGAAATCATTTGGAATACCACAAAAGTTTATTCAGAACTTTATTCATAAGGACTTGTGTTAGTAATTCTGGGATTATTTGGCATTTAATTCGCAATACTTTAAGTTCTTTTTACATTTTCACTTTTTATTCTAGGTAAATAAATTATTTTTTGAAGTTTACAACACTTGTTGGTTTTTGCTTCTTTAAGACCATGGAGTCATAATATACCAAGGTAAATGTGCAGTAGTATTCATATTAGTCCTGAGGTCGATGTGGCAACACAATGAGTTGTTTTGAGGTAACTCAGATTGTTGTTTTGAGGTCGATGTGGTAACAGTGAGTTGTTTTGAGGCTGATGTGGTAATCAAGTGAGTTTTTTGAGGTTGTTGTAACCCATTGAGTTGTTATGAGGTTGATGTGGTAACCATGGGAGTTGTTTGGAGGTGAGATGATCTTTCATTTCAGATTTTGATGAGTATCATCCTGGTCAGTAATAATCATCCTAAAACGGGTTGATTCCAGTTTAAATTCTCTGTCTCCACTATTGCTTCTGCTATTATTTCCACTACTACTTCCATCACAGTGTGGGTATGTGAGAAAGTTTCCAAGTAGCTGCCCGGGGATCGGTGGTTCTTAAGGTGGTTTTCCGCGTTCTTCCTCCACCAGTTATTCTCTCCGCCATGTGTAGGTTGAAATATGGCGTTAAGCCCACAACAACATTTTCCATCGTAAACACCTGTTCGAAACTAGAAGTCACAGGCGAACTCTGTTTAGGATAAGGGACACACAAAAGCCTCCCGCTCCATAAATGTCAAAATATCTGATACAGTGGTGGGTGTGGAGGTGGTGGTATAAGGGTTAGAGGAAACACCTCGGAATACTCTCACTCCTTCCATTATGTAATTGTAGTTATTTTGGTTATTGCTGCTATCAGTGCTGGTACTGAACCAACAATTTGTTTCCGCTCGTGTTAAACCTGAAGCAGAAACGTCAAATTTAGGGTAGTTAACCATTTATTAAATTCAAGGCACGTCATATATTTTTTACATTGCTGATTTTCCATCTGTTACATTATGGATGTGATCTATCACAATAAACACCATGCACTGAGAATAAACGGGAACAGTTGCAGTTTGTCAGTAGCAGTAATGCGTGGCATCACGCTTGAGAGTCGTCTTCTGGTGTAAATACAGCATCAGAATTCAAGGTAACCATAATGGAGTTGCAATATTATACTAAGTTTCTCGATTTTTCGAGTCCTAGAATGGCCAAGTATTCTCAGACACTTTTACATGTTTTACATTTACATGGTCGGTTCCGATTTATTCCTTTGTCGTCATTATGACATAGGCATGATTCCAAATCACTCTCTTTTACTCACTTACCGGTTAATGATTCCAGATCACTCTCTCGTACTCCCTTGTCGGTTAACACATTAACCCCTGGAGGTTTTTGTCGTTTTTGCCTGAAATTCGAGTAGGAAACACATTTTGAAAGCCATTTCTGAATAAATCATAATAAATGAACTTCCAGGTGATTTTCCAATAACCTAATGCCTAGATGTGTTAGAAACATTGTTTTTTATTGGCTATTTGACTTGCGCATGAGCAGAAGGATAAAAGTTGGAATTCCATTTTTTAAATTTTTTCTTTTGCTTAACGACCCATTTTTTTCGTATCGAGACCACTCTTTATTCCAAATGCCCATCTTATCCTACTTTTTGCAAAGGTTCATCTGTCTGCTTGCAGTTCATACCGGTCTGCCTTAGATCTGAGACCAAAAAGTCTCAAATCCGGACACAAAATCGGATTCCGACCACTGGCGAATTTTGGGTGGAAAAAAATCGGGTCCAAAAATGAGTTTTTTCCCTCTGTATTTTGTAGTGCAACTAGAACTTGCAGATTATTTGGTAGCATTGTAGAGCTACATCTGTCTATCTTTCTTTAATACCACCCACGTTAGTGTATCATACATGACCTTGACGCTACAGAGCTCGGCAGTAGGCTACTACCTCCTGCCACGTAAACTCGTCACCAGGGGTTAATGTGTTAATGATTCCAAACAACTCTCTTGTACTCACATGTCGGTTAATGATTCCAAATCACTCTCTTGTACTCACTTGTCTGTTAATGATTCAAAATAATCTCTTGTACTTACTTGTCAGTTAATGATTCCCGATCACATTCTTGTACTCACTTGTCGGTTATTTGCCAGATTACTCTGTTATACAACTTGTTCTTGCAAATTTCGTTTCACGTTCGCAGGACTGGACACTAATCTACATGCATACAACTTTTCCTCTCTGGAAAAAGCTACCAACTGAGAGATTGTAACATGATAGACCTGAATGGGTGCTTGGATCAAATGACAACACAACACAATGTGATGAAAGATGGAAATTTATTAAATGAATTAATAAAAATACATGCTCATCAAATACAGTGATTCTTTCACGCTCTAAACATACGTCTCGTTCAGTTACTCTATCCAGACATTTACAAATAGGTAAAAATGATTCATATATTCAAATGTATGACGGTAAGATTCATATAATCTCACGTAATGAAAGTAAGATTCCAATAATTTCATGTAATGTCAAGTAATGAAAGTGAGATTCAATTAATCTCATGGATTGAAAATAAGATTCATATAATCTCATGGAATAAAAGTAAGATTCATATAATCTCACGTAATGAAAGTAAGGTTCATATAATCTCACGTAATGAAAGTAAGATTCAAATAATTTCATGTAATGAAAGTGAGATTCATATAATCTCATGGAATGAAAGTAAGATTCATATAATCTCACGTAATGAAAGTAAGATTCAAATAATTTCATGCAATGTCATGTAATGAAAGTGAGATTCAAATAATCTCATGGATTCAAAATAAAAGTCAAATAATCTCATGGAATGAAAATAAGAGTCACATAATCTCACGTGATGAAAGATTCAGATACTCTGATGTAATCAAAATGATTTAATTGTACTCAGTTGAAACAACAATCATTCGAAACCAACATAGGACTCGGTCATTTGTACATCCGTATGATTCATGAATATTTGTAAAAACTTGCAAATGAGTCCACTGACAAACCACACAGTTCTCCCAAACTCTTGGGATGGCCCACACTTGTATCTGCCGCACACAACCTTCATGGATCCACCGTGCGCACAAGTTTACAAATTAGCAGTTTCGTCTTTGTGCGGCCATGATGGCCTTTGTATGGCCTTGATGGTTACGTCGTCATCCATGTCCATGTTGACACACATACGGCCAGACAGACAGACTGATATACCCGTACACACATACATACAGACAGCACACAGTTCTCCTGAATTGGGTTGGCTAACTTGTATTGGCCACACCCACCCTTCACGCATCCACCATGCGCACAGACATACGTGTAAACATACGTACAGACAAGTACAGACAGCACACAGTTCTCCTGAATTGGGTTGGCCCACTTGTATTGGCCACGCCCACTCTTCACGGATCGACCATGTGCACAAATATACTGTAAGGATGCAAATTTATGTCGATCTATGAAGAACACAATAATTTGGGCCAGAGAACAATTAATTAGATTTGTGGGGACAGGTGCTTTTTAAATCTCGATACTGCAATGATTTCTAATTTCTGTGTCGGGAGAGGGAGTGATTGTTAACTAAGCCTTCGTTAGACGACAAGAAAAGGGACGTTTTAAATTCGATTTTATATCGGAACTGTCAGATTTGAAATTTTCCAGATCTGTTGTTTGAAATTCTATAAATCATGCTGACCGCAATTTTGGCGTATAGTTATAAAAGGAGGTAAATATAATTAATCCAGATTGGTTACACTAAATAATGAGCCTGGTTCCTACACGAAAAATCCTTGGGCTTTAAATATTGCCCCATCGACAAATCTAATCAGTCTGCAATTTGTCTGCAAGAGTGAAAATATAAGGTACTCTGAGACTGAATTAGGAAGAAATTCTCTCGTAAAACATTTGTCAAAGATGTTTGGAAAGTCAATGGACACAATGTTGGCAGTCGAAGTGAACACGGCTTGAAAGAACAAGGTATTTGCGTCAATTTCATGTAGTTCGTTGATACTAATATAATGATTTGCTTGAATTTAATTGTTTATATTTGCATGAATTTATTCGTTTAAATTCGTAGATCAATGTTCTTGATATGCTCATAATTGTGTTTGAATTCATATGTCTGAATCCGTATCTTCTTTATATAAGTTCGACGAATTGTTTGAATTTGTCGTCTTGTTTGTATAGGAATTGGGTATTCTAAGAATTTCATGCATTAATTTAGTTGATATGAGTTACGAGAATCCGTTTGAATTCACCGATCTTAGATGATTATAGGTATGACAAAAACTTGAATGTGTGTTTTCGCTGAAAATAACGTAGTTAATTATATAATGAATTTCATTCATTCATTTGTGTAACTGATATGAGAACGGAACCGTTATGTCTCGTGTAATGTTAATGGGAATCAGTAACGATATAGCCATTTGGAAGTACATTAATCTTGTGAAACTAGGCTTGTTTTATGGTCTGCCATACTTAGCTTGACCAGACAGCCTTTTTAATCTGTTTGAATTCCGATAGAACGATATCTGACATAGTGAGAGGGGAGTAATGATCTGTCTCCAATAGGACAACTGACAGAATATTTAGGTTGCTTCAGTTTATTTTGTATGGTGAAATAGCTCCACGGAAGTATCCACTGAAGTATCTACGTACTTACGTATCCACCTACCCACACAGAGTTTGAGGACCGAAAACAGGCGAGACGGTATGGAGGTCGGAAAAAGGAAAAAGCGAAAGGACCTAGAGAAACCATCATAGTGAAGTCGTTGAGGACCGGAATAAGCAGGTTATGAAGTTATACAAGGAAGTGACTTCGATCGTTCACTCGATTATATGATGAACTAATTCTATCATTTAAAATAGATCGGCTATTTATATAAATATGTTTGTGTTTAAAATTCGGTGAAAGATTTATTCCAAAAAGAAGTGTATCTTCCTAATGTTATGTATTATCCAAGTTGTTTATGTCATTGATTAAAATTTTGTTTTCAAATGTACGGAGGCTCGTGTCATTCTGTTCTATATATCTGCTCAGATCTCTATTTATTCCACCTGTAAGTTTCACACTTTATTTTAATATTTACTCGATCTGGGCAACAACAATACAGATGGCGATCACCCTCTATATAACGATAGCAAATAAAGCGGACACCTTGTAAGAAGGCATAACCTCATAATACCACACAACCAGTAGCAAACCGCTACACATACGTATAGACATACGTACAGACATCCATATGGCTGTAGACCAAAAATGGAGAATGTTCACTCCTTGACAAGATCCAAAAGACCAGTGTGTCAGTTAGAAAGAAAAGTTTGCCTAAAACATACGTGAAAGTGAGTATTAGTAAGGATAAAATACCCGTGCATACCGTGCTTTTTTAATGTATTTGTGACTGGATATTTGCAGTATTTGATTTTTCAACATTAGATTGAACAGAAGACGTAAACAAATCTCTTTTTGAGTCGGATTTGCAACACATATTTACCGCATAAATATGCTGTGGTTGGATAAAGTTCTATCAGTTGGAAAGACCGGTTTATGTCTACATTATTCTGTGAACAAAAGTGGGTTTATTTACTTCAGTAAGTTCACATTTAAACCAAGCTTATATATAGGGTGGATTCCATGCTACAAATATACCGCCCATCCAGCCCCGCCCCCAGTGCCGGATTAAACCCTGTGGAGGCCCTTAGGCAGTCGAAATCTTGCCAACCCAACCCCCCCCCCGCAAATTATCTTCTAATACGTTTTATCAATATTATTTTGATCCGTTGTCGCGGGGCCCCTAAAAGGCGTGGGGCCCATAGGCCGGTGCCGACTCTGCCTATCCGGCACTGCCCACCCTACCCTCGTTATTATCTAAGCAATACCGGTAGCTTGACTTGTTATTATTGTGCTTGTCTTGGTTTTTTGTCGTTGTTCATGTTATGATGTTATACATGACATAACAAACCCCTGTCGGGGGAAATTGGCAATACTGAAAACAAAAGAAACCAGTTTCTATTATCTTGCCATAGCCTTGATGAACACGATATCCTAATTATCCAATATATGATATCTTGCCATAGCCTTGATGCACACGATATGCTAATTATCCGGTATATAATATCTTGCATTAGCCTTGACGCATATGATATCCTGATTAACTGGTATATGAAATCTTGCCATAGCACTGATGCACACGATATCAGATATATATCCGGTATGTGATATCTGTCCATAGCCTTGATGCGCACGATATCCTAATTATTCAGTATGTGATATCTTGCCATAGCCTTGATGCGCACGATATATATATATATATATATATATATATATATATATATATATATATATATATATATATATATATATATATATATATATATATATATATATATATATATATATATATATATATATATATATATATATATATATATATATATATATATATATATATATATATATATATATATATATATATATATATATATATCCGATTTGTGATATTTTGTCATAGCCTTGATGCACACGGTGTCATTCTGTAAATAATGCTGCCATATCGTGAACGCATCCAAATTGTTTTTTGCATGCTTAAAAAATGTTCGCAAGTTTGTGCCAAATTTATTAGACGTCCGTGATGCTGTTTTGCGAGTTCATAATTGGCCTATTCTTAATGTAGTCACAAAAGGCAGATTGCTTTCACGTGTTTGAAAGGGCTATAATGATTTCCTTATCGGTTATATGAAACTTTTATGAGGTTCAGAACCATTCTTATCCTTCGTCTTTCTCCAGTTTCCAGAGAGCTTGAAAATAACTCCCGTTTTATTTGCCTTATCATTAGGCAAATGATTCTTGTAACATCATGGCTTAGGTTGCGAATTGCCTGTGGTTCTCCTTGACGTCAGCGGTTCTACAAGACAATGGAGTTTAACACGGAAGGTATGTGTTTAACTTTCACGGGAAGTATATACGAGATATAGGTATGAATTTACTATATTTTTGTTGTCGATGTTTTTATAGATATTGTTCTACATTTCTGAAGCTCATAGTGACCTATATTTCTTTTTTCATTCCAGTTTGATTAGGTAAGTGTTTTGATTTAGCGCCATTCCTCTGACAAAATTTTAAGATGAAAAGTAAATGCTGAAGAAAAAGAAAAAAAACACGACGACTTGTTTGCATAGGTCAGCAGCTGTTTCCGTTCGACAATAGGCTATTTCACCATATTGGAAAACTTACTTAAGGGTCGCTTCAAATAAAATTTATATTATTGTTCATGAAGATTTTTAAATTTCTTTTAAGTTAAGCACAGTTTAAAATTATATTTGTCACATGACGAAAATTCTTATTTGTTCAGAATATATAGTGCAGTTAAATGACTTCGAATTACATTCGGAAAATACTCCTTTGCCCTATATTACATGATGACATTAGGTTTTATTTTGCGCTTAGGTAATATGCAAAAAACTGGTTGACATATCAAAATAAAACTGAGGTCATGTGATAAATTATTTTCGAAATGTCTTTTGCCGTTCCGATAAGGGGACCATGGTTGTGGTTTTTAATGGCGAAAACATAGCTTAAAGTGATCGGACCCTCATTGCGGGAATGATGTTGAATTTCTTCAACGAACACTATTTGAGGGCAGTGTTTTACTACCGCTGGGCTTTTTTTTTTTCTCCTTCAAGCTGAACTGGGCTATAAATTCTTGACGTACAAAGTACTTAAGGAGCACGCTCTTGCGACACTAGTATCAATTTTGTTTAATGAAGCCGCCCACATAATTCGCTGGTACACAACACTTTATTAGCGGAGCAGACACGTTGAGTGATGGGTGTTAGAAAGTGGAAATTGTTTTTCTTCGGACCCAAAGCAAATCGATACCATTCGGCAGAAGTTTTTCGGATAATGGAGTAAAACATCCTTTCATTTTCGGTTGGGCTTTTAAACACTCATTGAAAAAAACATCTTGACTTTGATGATTGACGAGTTTCGCTGTGCATAAGTGTATTAATATATATAGTGCAATATAGGTTAGCGAAAAAGTGTCTGTTTTGTGTAAAAATAAATTGATGAACATGCAGTCTCTGACAGAGAGATACAAGTAAACATTTACGACAGATGTACAATAATCAAGCTTGCAACAGTTTAGACGGGTATTTTGCTGAAATTGCCGTGTGTGCTTTAAAATGAAAAGTGTCTTAAAATGTGCTTTTTATACGAGTTTGGTCAGATAAATGTCTTGTAATGTGCTTGTTACTCAAGTTCGGTCATATAAATGTCTTAAAATATTCCTGTTACCCCAATTTGGTCATATAAATGTCTTAAAATGTGCTTATTATCCCAGTTTGGTGATATCAGTGTCTTAAAATGTGCTTATTACCCTAGTTTGGTAATATAAATGACTGAAAATGTGCTTATTATTCGAATTTTGTTATATAAATATCTAAAATGTGCTTATTATCCCAGTTTGTTCATATAAATGTCTTAAAATGTGTGTATTATCCTAATTTGGTCAGATAAATGTATTCAATGTGCTTACAACCCGAGTTTGGAAATATACATGTCTTAAGATGTACTTATTACCCAAGTTTGGTCATATATTAGGAGTTTCTTGATATTCTCACCTAAACCTACATGTAAGACCTCGACTCTGATATTTATGTTTTGGGCGTCTGGGTCTTACGGCCTAACTAATGACGCTGTGTAGCGTGTTTTGATGTCGACTAACATCGTAACGAAAGTCAAATTTTCAGGAATATCTTACACAACTGGAAACCAATAACGACGCTTTTCTGCAAAGTAAAGTCATGCTGTTTTAGTCAGACTTTACTTACTCTGATGTCTTTTCTCTAATAAATTCAAATTCTCCCAAAAGAAATGGACCTGTTTTCAAGTTTCGTTGGCCTACATTTCAGTTGGCTGGAAAGCGATGAAAGCCGGGAATGCCGAAATCGAGTTAAGTTGATATATTATTCTTTAACGAAACGAATATATATATATATATATATATATATATATATATATATATATATATATATATATATATATATGAACCGTAAGCAACGTTTCGTTTCGTTCAAGAAACATGTCCCATCATGAACCTACTTGAACATACTTCAGCATACCTCGACTACCGTCGCATTTCAACAAATTCAAATGTATGTCAACGGAAAATGATGCTAGGGTCAGATTTTGATTCCACCTGGATAAAAACAGCACAGTAAGTATATTAATTACATATCAATTTATGGAAGAGTCGATATGGGCTGCCAGGTGTGTGAGATATTCCTGAAACTTTGATTGCTCGTTCCGATGTCAACACGCTATACAAGGCCATTATTTGGGTAGTAAGACGTAGCACTAAAACATAAATAAAATGTGATACCTCTTACATTGTAGGACTAATTCTCACAGTTCTCTATGATTTTCTTTCTTTCTTGATAAGACTCGTTGGCGTGTTTATTTTGGGAGATCATGGATAGTTGTATTTGTGTCCACGTTGGTGGCATCTGTGACGTGCGTTATTGACCCACAGCTCCATTCTGATTTTAAGTTGTTGTTTGTTGGTTGTTAACGGGCACTTTGAGCTTATCATGCCGAAGAAATGTGAACAAAGTACCTTTCCGAAGGATACACTGAGACATCCGTTCCGTGGTAGCCTGGTATCAAACTTGCATCCCGTAGATCATACGTCCAGCGCTCTACCAACTCAGCTACTGCAGTTCCTATTCCAATTTTAATTCTACTTTTTGAATGTATAATGGCTGCAGTGTTTTTCACATGTTTGAAGATCTTACGTAAGTTCTTATTTTAAATGAAACTAGCTAAATAATTTTCATTTTATATTCTCGAGTCTTGGTGAGCAAATTTTTAACGTTAATGAACGAGTTTCGCACATTTTGTTTCAAAGAAGTACAGATGTAATTTTTTGTAAAGTCACCGAATTTGTTCAGTAAAACTTGAATAATAAGTTGTAGTGAAATGAGTTAAAAGGCACATTCTAATTCTTGATAGGTTACGTCTTTGCCTTATATGACGGTATGCCGTCATTTGTGATGTCATGCTATTAGTCATATGATATTGCAAATTATCACATTGTCGGAATACTTCGCTTATAGTGTGCAAAGTTTAATATTTTTGACATTATAACATGCGAACATTTCACTTTATTTGATTCTGATTGGTCCAAATAAGCCCATGAAATTGTTGTGCAGTATTCTCTTTACTGATTGGCTGCGATTATGGGAAACCTTGATTAACCCCGCCTACTGGGATTTTTTGCTTTCAATTAACAATTTGGCTGCCATTTTCTACTCGAGACACGAACGGAATTGGGAAAAATGGTCTTGTCTGTCAGAATATGGCCAATTTACCACTACTGGGGCTTATTATGTCACGTATAACATATCATAATATGCAAAATGGCTGAAACCCCAAGACAAGAACAACAAACCAACAAGTAAAACTAAGGGCATTGCTCAGTTCATGGCGGGTGTGTAGGATGAGGGAGGGGGTGGTAAACCTGTAACATGGAATTCATCCTTTATACAAGCGTGATTGAAATGTTAACTTACATAAGTAAATAAACTCACCTCTGTTCACAGAAGAATGTAGACATAAACCGGTCTCCCAACTGACAGACGTTTATACAAACACGGCATGTGTACGCGGTAAATATGTGACGCAATTTCGGCTCAATATGAAATTTGTTTACCTGTTCTGTAGGCTGCTGTTCCAAATCAAGTACTGCAAATATCCGGTCACAAATACATTACAGTAAATATGGAAATTTCCGCATCCAGTAAACCTTCCTTGACATGAATATTGCAACAATGTATTGTTTAGTTGTGAAGGTGACATGTTACGTTATGTAAACATGGATCGTCTACTGCACTCTAACGGGTACAGCATCAAAAATGGGACTTCACGCACATTGTACATTTTGTTTTGAATATTGATTTTGTCTGCGTAAAATGTTATATTTATTCGAAAGAACGCTTGTTCTTTGACTTGTAGTTTGTAAGAAAAGTATAATCTACCTTTAAACGCAGTGGCGTCGCTAGGGGGGTGCGGGGGGTGCGGACCGCACCGGGTGACACCATCTCAGAGGGGTGACACCAAAATGAAAAATTGCAAATTTTACAGAGCACACACTGCTCGGTCTAGTCGGATTTCATAAGCAGATAACCGATCATAGTTAAACACATGACTAGCAGGCACAGGGTGCCACCATGCAGTCTGCAGAGCGTCTGGTGCTTATTTGAATGAGATTCAGAGCTGGTCGGAGCAAAATTTGGAGTTATTTTAAGAAGAAGAAATCCATGGTGGAAGTCTGGAAGGGTGACACAATGAGTTTACCGCACTGGGTGACACCAACCCTAGCGACGCCGCTGTTTAAACGTTAATACTAGTTCAGCTTTGTTTAGGACTATTTTTAAGCACAACAAATGAAAGGTTCAGCGTCTGATAATGAACGAAATTGTTCCTTCTTCTTTCTATCTGAATAATATCCACTGAAATAAAAACTGTAATAAAAAGATTCTCAAATGGGAAATGATTTAATATTAAATTTATGAAACTCGTCGAATAATGACCAGCTTTTGCGTACCTTGGATATTATTCAACTCGTTTCATAAATTAATATCAATGCAGTCATCTCATTAATAGAGTAGCTCAGACGACTTTCCTTTAATATAAATGTTCTGTGAAACATTCGGGGTGGAGGCACATTTTTATTAACAGTTCCACACTGTCTGTCAGCCTTACCATGCAACTAATTACATCATTGTACGTGATCAACGGCTGGCCCAAGATGTTGCCAATTGTTAGTGTGTTCCGCAGTATTACATAACACATGTAGATAAGTTTAAGCAAAAAGCTGGCAAGGTTCCACGCAGTAGGCTAAATTGTAAAGAATATATTGTTTCTTTGGGCTTCGATAACTCCATAAATACAGATAAGTGACTTATTTGCCAAAATTTCGAAACTAGCTTTTTATTATAAGGAATACGTCTGTAAACAGTTTTCTCAGTATTGAGATTACTGATGATTTTTCAGTGGAAATTAGGAAGGGCTGGGCTTACGATTCATGGTGGACATAATAATTGGCTCTTTGATTTGACAGCTTCTTGACCCTGTGTCACAGGAAGACCTAATGATTTGACAGTTATCATTGTTCCAAAGTTTATAAATTATAGAGTATTAAATGTAGCGTTGGGTGCTGTTGTTGGGTCAGGAGATTAAAGTTTGAAAGGTGAAACAGCTTCAGAGTCAATACCATATATCTCACATGTGATGTTCGTGTCATTTGTTGGTTCTTTATTTGTCTGTATCTCATATTACAATGATATTTATGTCTTGTGTTTCTATTGCAAATTTATACATCACAGTTACTTCCTATGTTGTAAAATAAGGTTGTTTAACTTGATCATTTGTTCTTGACAACACCATAGCTCGTTTTTGACGTTCGACAGGAATGCACTCTTGAAGCTCTCGAAACAGAAAATATGGTGCTGCGATCGCGAAATGTTTCCACGTCATGGTCCCAATAGTTTGCCATACAACAGGACCACCCCGTGACAACATTTCACTTTCTCGATACTCGAAAAGTATGTATTTAAAGTTCACGTGTGCTTATTCGAAGCTCGATTACTCGAGCTGGAGAGACTCAAGTGGAAAAAATCGTTTGAATCGCATCAAACACATCTCATCAATAACATCATATTCAAGATAGCATGAAAGCTCGTTCTCAAAGCTAAATACGCGAACTCGAGAAAGTGAATTAAAGAAGTATTTTTATGTTCTCTGTCAGTATTTAGCATTTGAAGAGAGATTCAAGCATTTTGTAGCTCGAATACGTGATCTTGAATCTCAAATATACGATATAAAAGGAGAACTTTATTTAAGCAACTTTCCAGTTTGATGGTTTAAACTGCCGTATTGGAGCATAGCATTGAGAACGCTTACTTCTGTAATCTCAGACCATGTAATTTTAACTACTTTTTGGAATAGCTTCTTTGAGATCGTGTATTATAGCGTAGAAAGCATTGGTGTTGCCAATAATTCATGATCGTGTGATTCAAATGACCTTCAGATAGGCTCAGTCGAGACTGCGTAATAGGGCTTCGAATGCGCGGATTGAGTCATTATGCAAAGTGGGAGTTTCGACAAGTGGAGATCTCGATTGCATGTAAATGAGAGCTCAGCTAAATAAGTTACGTGGATTCTATGATTTAAAGGTATTTTCTGGCCGGTTTTCCCCAGTTCGCCTGGAGCCAGCCTTCAGAGAGCAAACTGTTTAAACATTATGACCTCAATGGCTTGCCATATATATATATATATATATATATATATATATATATATATATATATATATATATATATATATATATATATATATAAATGCTTCATGGGCTTGCCATGGACGATGTGTTATGTTACGGAAGATCTGGGTCTACTGATTTTGGTGGGCGTTATATAACCAGGTTAAAAATTATGCGAAGAATCAATCTATGTCTCAGTCTTAATATTTAAGTGCACGCAGGTAGCTGACATCCATTTACCAGGTGTTTTGATGATACAGTTCAAATGTAGTAGTACAGGCCAAACTGGGTATATGCCATGAAAACGACTGTCTGTCGCCTGCCAGTAATGTGCGTCAGGCAGTGTGTGTGTGTGTGTGTGTGTGTGTGTGTGTGTGTGTTTTTTAATGTAGCTTTAACAATTTTCCAGTGTTATCGTTTCGATGTCTGCAGTTTATTGTGATGTTTAGCACTGGGGCATCATGCCGCAGACATGTATCATGATGTCCCACCCAGTCACATTATCCTGACACCAAGCTGACCAGTCCTAACACTAACCTATTAATGCTGAGCGCCTAGCGTGGAAGCTGCTAGTAGCATTTTTGTAAGTCTTTGGTATGACTCGGCCGGGGTTCGAACCCACAACCTCCCGCATCCGAGGCGGACGCCCTAACCACTAGGCCACATGAGCGGTCGCGTCAGGCATTGCATTTTCCCGATTAATCGGGGATATTTGATATTCTGCGTAGGCCTGGTATCGGAAAAATAAAACAAAATGAAATAATAAAAAAACTCGCGTCGTACATAACACATACGTGTGTGGTTGGATGGGGATGGGTTTGATTTTGTGCTAGCTGGAATTTGTTTAAAGTTATTGGTATTTTTATTAAAGTTAATATTATTTTCCTCCAGGTCTCCCTGAGCTGCGGTGTTGATTTTTTATTTTCTAATGGTACCTACAGTTGTAGTGTAATATACCGTTTGCCCCACTGAACGTTTTCATCAATGTAGTCATGAATTCCTCTTCCCAAACAAACTTTATATTTTTTATTGATCTGCATGCTAAGATTTAATTAAAAATAGTGCATTGACCAGACCTGGTTATACATTGTTGTCAGTTCAACGAAAGTCCCTTCTCGACATCTTAACAGTTGATGCATTTAGAAATAATCATTAAATGTATATTGACACATGAGATATTAATTGTGCAGATAAACACGTGTATGGTTAAAATTGTTTGGTTGCTTGTGTAGTAGTGGTGGGCATTTTGGCAATAATTCTTGTGATCATTACAAGCACAGGCATCATTCTGATGACGTTTGATGGTTTTGTTTTTCTTTTCACATGCCGGCCATACAGTAGAGGTGTGCGATATTACCGGTATGCTGGTTTACCGCGGAATTCTTTTCCCCAGTGGTACGTACCATGGTACATTTTCTCTCTACCGGTAGGTTGGGTAGTTACGTCAGTAAGGAATGTACGGAAATTCCCGAGGAATCGTATTACGATTTTAATGATATTAACAGTTTTTATTATTCATGTACAAATAGTTTCACAAATTACCTTTTTTGGTTTACAAAAGTTTTTTTATCTGTGACAAATTAAAGGTGACAATTATGATTCTGTTATGACCTTTCAATCATATCAGTAGTAAATGGGGACGGTGTAGCGTCAAGGGGTTTAATGTTAAAAAGGGGTCTATCGAGATTAGCGTCAATGGGAATTTAACATAAGAAATTTTAACATGGGCTGAATGTTATATCGAGATTGGCGTCAATGGGAATTTTTATTTCGACAACGAGTGAATGGTATATCCAAATTGGCGTCAGCGGGGAAAAAAGCTAGAACGCTTGGCGGGACGGGACATAGAACTGGACAGATATAGACATAGGCATACATACATACATACATACATAGATTGATGAACATCAATCTATCACATCTAAAATATAAAATCGACTAAAAACTCATTTAGACAAGAGAGTAAATGTTTTCGAGGCAAACATAAAATTTAAAATCGACTTAAACTTTTTTTAAGGCAAGACATCAAATCTTTTCGAGGCAATGGAGTGGTCCTGAAAAGAGCTTTTGGTTTTCTTCTGCTATTTTATCTTCAAATCTCTTCTTTTCCTCCACCAACTTCTTATTTTCTCTCCTACATTCTTTTTTTACTTCTCCTCTCTCTCCTCCTCCTCCTCCTCATTTTTCCTTTTTTTCATTCTCTTCTTCTTTTTCTACTTTTTCATTCCACTCTCATTCTTATTCTGTCTTCTTCGTCCTCCTTTACTTTTATCAGTAGCTCTCTCAATCTTTCCTTCTCTTCTTTACACTGTTTATCTCCATCTTGGCTCTGTGAATAGTATAGACACCATGCTCCAATTTCATGATGAATTCCTCCACTATCCCAAGGTCTTCTATAGCTTCTTGCAATATCTTCATCTGGTGAATCTGGTTTGAATCTTTCTTCTTTGATTATTTAATGTTGAATGGCGCAAATTGATTGATTATCTGATTACAGACGTGTTCGCCCATCGGGGTATGTTCGTCTGGTTAATTCCTGCACAGCAGGATGGTAATTGTTCCTGGGGGAAGGAATCCGAGCCACATCCCCCAGGCATTAATACACTCAAAGAGTTTTGTTAATTTAGCCGACAGGTCGTGGAACCATATGGTCCCATACGACCTGTATGTAAGGCTATACATGAGTGGGAATAGACCCAACATACACACATGTTAATATGTTCCAGTCTGTTCTACTCAGATACCAGGTGTGAACCAAGGCAGAATGAGACGTCAGTCGCGATTGGTCGCGACTATGACGTCACATTGGAACACCTGATCTTTTCTAGACGGGTGGAAATTGTTCCACATCTCCGTCCTGGTACGAAACGTCCTAGAGTGGCAAGGAGGCGAGAGACCGACAGAAGGCGCAAGTGCACAGAGCCCCGAAGCGCCAGCTCGTAAGTTATCAAATCTGGTCCAATTTTTATAATGGACAATATAAAATACCAATAATGTGTAAGCCACCTGTGCAATTAATCAAATCAAATATAGTAAAACATTTTGTGTACTAAGCGTACATAAGTATTCTAAAACTATTCTAGTCGAATTTATCCAAAGTGACTTATGCATTTAAATCAGTATTAGGTTCTATGTTATAATTTTGAATGGTGTCCAAAGGATCAAACTCGTTGATTGGTTTTATTGATTTGGAATTCCAAGCCAAAATGGAATCCCTTACGTAATGGGCAATTTTGGAGCTTTAAGATGGGCAGTTAGGTCGGCAGCCTGAAGGTTTTACGGCGGTTTTATTTGTCCCATATCTCTGCCACCGTTCGTGGTTCGTCGTATGTTTCCTCAGGTAATGCCTCAAACCCGAATATTTGTGATAATTCATTGGCATAATCAATAATGGTGGTGAGAGGATATTCCTGGTAGGCTTTGTCATAATGATGGGAGAGGATGCGCTGTGCAAATAGTCATTGTTGTGTGTTAGGTATTTTATTTGTTCTTAATGATCTCCAAGCCATGCACTGCACAGAACTAGCAAAGGTTTTAGCCTTGTTACGGCTGGCTAAGGTTTCCTCCATTCCTAATTCTTGATAGCGCTGCACAAGTTTTGTCTCTTCATCCTCAGTAACAGCATCCTTATCTTCCACTTCTACCGTTTCTATTTCTGAGTTCTGTTCCTCTGTACTCCGGTCTTCTTCCAAGTCTATCCGTGTTGGTGTCTCATATTCTGTGGTAGCTTCCAATGTAATAATGTCCGTTTGAGTTTCCATGTCCTTCAGAATATTCTGCCGAGTAGTGGTCTGGGTAGATGTCGTTGTTATAAGCTTTTGGGGGACCTGTGTCTGGTTTGGGTGTCCATGTATGTTACCAAAATTACTAGCAGGTTTATTGGAGTGGATAGCCGTCTTGTCTACAGCAGGTTTCCTTCTCTTGATACGTTTCCTATTGCTATTCTTCTTAGCTATACCATAGTCTCCCAATCCCTCGATATTCAGGTCATCACCTTCAGTGTTAGTATCCCTGGTTAAGAGAAGCGTTGTTCTCTTTGTTCAAGCTTGCAAACTCCTTCGAAACTTGCTTTTTCCAAGTGCCTTAATGGCCCTTATGGCTGGTGCAGGAATAACTGCAATAGCTGGTAGCTATCTTGGCGCCACGCTTTGCACGCTTTGTGCTGCAGTGTTGACTTCCATAACTATGTACTGTTCTGGTTGGTTTGAACGTGAATTGTGATGATGGCACGAATCTTTTAGTCCTTAATGATCTCCAGGCCATATACTGTACTGAGCGAATAAAGTTTTTAGCTTTTATTTGGCAGGTTACGGTTTCCAGTATTCTTAGCTTTTCGCACAAGTGTTTGATTTTCATCATCAACATCATCATCTTCCACGTCTTCCAATTCTTCCGCCTCTATTTCTTTCGAGTCAAGCTGTATTGGTGTCTCAGCTTCTGTAGTAGCTTCCGAGTTTCCACGTCCTTCTATATATTCTGCCGAGTAATGGTCTGGGTAGATGTTGTTGTACTAAGCATTTGGGGACCGTGTATCTGCTGTAGATGTCCAGGTATATTGCCAAAATCCCTACCCGGTGTATGGGAGTGGATAGCCGCCATGTCTTGAACAGGTTTCGTTCTCCTCATAAGTTTTCTATTGCTATTCTTTTTGGCGATACCGTATTCTCCTAATTCTTCGATGTTCATGTCCTCACCCTCACTTTTAGTGTCCCAGGTCAATAGAAGCGTTATTCTCTTGGCTCCAGCTTGTAGACTCCAATTTTACGCCTGTATTTTTCCCCAAGTGCCATAATGACTCTTACGGTTGCTTCCGGAATAACTTCTTTGGCTGGCAGCCATCTTGGTTCCGCGCCTCGTGCTGCAGTATTGGCGCGAATTCAATTCAATTATTGGATTAACGAGGTGTGCGCACATTAAGTGCATGTACCTCGGATTTATGACCGCACTGCGGCCTGTTAATTGTTCCTGGGGGAAGGAATCAGTGCCTCATCAACAGGTGTTTATGTGCCCACCGGGCACTGTTAATTTAGCATCAGGTCGTGGGTCCATATAGGTCCCTAACGGCCTAAATGGAGGGCTGACATGAGTGGGAACGGACCCAACACACTCTTATGTTTTGAAAATAAAAATCTGTTTCACTTGATGGGATGAGTGGGAATTGTGCTCACTCACTCATGTGATTATAGGGAAACATTTATTGCGCGCAGTGCGCGTTGATAATTGGTGTCTGTCCCTGGCAAGAGAGGAAAAGTGCGGGAAGGCAGGCTGCTGACCGTTGTTTCCAGGATGTTGGTCTAAGGTTCTGCTATGTAGGAATTTAGAAATTTTGTTCTGAATTTTTGAAAGTTGGAAAGTCATTCTGTGCTGTTTAAAGGTTAGTAGAACATGCAAGTAGAGGAATTTATAAAAAAATTAAATGTAAATTTAATTTTTTTAATAAATACATAAATAAAGATTGATATGTGGGTTTTGGTGTTGTTTGGTTTTTTTCTCCATAGTTTTATTGATGAAGATGTGGTTATTTTATTTTCAGGCTATTTTATAAAGATAGATATCTTAATCAGGTCGCTATGACATGTCAAAGACACCTGATCTTATTTATTCCCTAGTTTTTAAGTTTTTTAGCCTGTTTACTAGTTATGATAGTTGGTTTTATTTTGTTTTATTTATGTGTTGTTATTTTATTTCAGGCTAACTCTATTTTAATAAGACATATATCTTTGCCGATTACTCGGGTCGCTAGGACATGTCAAGGATATCTGAACTTATTTTCTCCCCTAAATTGTAGGTTTGTTAGCCTGACTACTAGTTATGGTAGGTTTTAGGTTTTTAATTAAAGTAATCGGTTTTGGTGCGGAAGGTAAGTGTAGTGGAGGAGGGGGTTATTTCGTGTTAATGGAAGACGGGTTTCTTTGCTGACTACTCAGGTCTCGTTAGACATATCAAAGTCGCCCGTCTTTTGTTAGCTGCCTGACAAGGTTGTTTGGGGCTGGTTATAACCTATTTTTAAGTTCAGTTTTTCTCTTCTAAGAATTTTAATATATTATGGGATGGTAATTGTATGTTAGGGTTTTGTAAGTCTAAGATTTCTGAAAAGGTATAAGGGGATCCAATTGCTTTTTGTGCTTTTGGAAGTTGGTTCTTGCTAGTTGGAATTTAGTGCTAGTATTGAATACATGTTGCAGGTCGTCAGCGGTGTGACAATGGTAGCAGTTTATGTTTACAGGTTTGGGGCCGATATATTTACCAAAACTGCCTGCTAATTTGGTTTTACCTGTCATTATTCGGTTAATTATTTTTTGGTCAACACTGTTACATTTGGGTGGTTTAATAGACATGTTAACTGTTGTTAGGATAGAGTGTTGTTTCCTACCTTTAGGGGTGGAATTCCATTGTTCCTGACATCTTTTTTTTTTTTATTGATAATAGGTATTTACGAAGCATTGAGCTTCTGTGATGCTATATCTAAGTGTGGCTGGATTGGGGTCTCCTAACTTACTTTTTGCGACTTTATCAGCCTGTTTATTGCCAGGGATTAGTATATGTGATGGCATCCACGTGAACTCGACTATTTGATATATTGTGCATAATTCTTTAAGCATATGGAAGGTCCCGGCAAGGAACAGCTGTCTTGATTTAGTGTTTCGAGTTTTAAATGAGTTTATTACACTAAGGGAATTGCTAATAATGGCTGCTTTTGGATGTTATTGTTTTTGATCCAATGAAGTGAGTTAATAATTCCCCAAAATTCAGTAGTTTATATAGAACAATGGTCCGGTAGTTTGGTTCCCATTTGGATGTTATTTGGATGTTATATTCAAGGATTAATATTGCAGATGCCGTTCTGGGTGGCCCAGCTGTTTTGGACCCGTCTGTGTATTTATTAATAAAATCAGGGTAGGTGTCCTGTATGTCATTTGCGATTATGGATTTTAGTTTAATTTCATGTTTCCATATTCTGTGGCCACGGTGTTTATCCTTGGTTTAGTTTGTCTCCGAGGGGTTTGGTCAGGTGGTTTGATATCTCTATGGTGTTCCCAGGTTAGGTGGCTGTCGAAATACATTCCTAGGAATCTTACTTCCTTAACATATTTGATCAGTTGATTTTGTAGATAGAGGTTAGGGTAAGCTAATTTGTTATTTCGTTTTGTGGTAAATATTATTACTACTGTTTTATCACGTGATATTTTAAAACCCCATTTATCCGCCCATCTCCCTATGTTATCTAAACTATTTTGCATTTCAGTAATGACTGGTTTGCTGGCGGGGTTTCCCGCTCTCCAGATGCCGCTGTCGTCGGCGAATTGTGAGATATTAACTTTAGTGGAGGCTAGGTTAAGGTCAAGGTCGTTAATCATAAGGTTGAAGAGTATTGGACTGAGTATGTTCCCTTGTGGTGTTCCGTTTGTATGGGAGAGTTCTTTGGAGTGGGTATTTCCAGTTCTGGTTAAAATTGTGTGACCCGTTAGAAAGTTTGCAATCCAGTTAAACATGCGTGCAGTAATTCCGAAGTTGTTGAGTTTCGTAATCAATCCTTTTGTTTAGACTAGGTGATGTTTTAATCTGTTTGAGAGTATAGTCTGCATAAGTCTGCAGATATTATTGTTGGATGAGATGGGTCGATATGAAGTTATGTTGTTAGGGTCTTTGCCTGGTTTGGGGATGGAATAATAATGGCTTCATTGGTAGTATAAATTATTCCAGATTTGTTTGAGTAGCTTAATAATGGTTGTTGTTATATTTCTGGGGAGATTTATATATATTGTATACCCAATTTGATCCTTTCCAGGTGATGTTTCTTTCTTTGACCTTAATGATATGTCCCATTCGTAAAAGGTGATTTTGCTGTTTAAGTTTGAATCTTCGGTTCCTCTGTCTTGAAATAGGTGATGAAGGGTGTTTTCTGACGTATTTCATTGGTCTTGGACATTTTTGGAATGGTTCTTATCGCTGCTCATGTCGGAAAAGTGACTAGCAAGCATATCGGCCTTTTCTCGATTGGTGGTAGCACCCATTAGTTTGGGAGTTGAGTAGGTTGATTTCCCCCTAATAGTTTTTATTTTATCCCAGACTTGTTTGGAATTTGATATTATATTTAATTTAGAGCAAAATATTTGCCAGGATTTTTCTTTACCTAATTTTATGATGTGTTTTAGTTTTTTATCCTTATCTTTGTAGTGGGTGAAGTCTGTGGAGTTTCCTGTGTGTTTATGTTTGTTGAGTGCTCTTTTTTTAACTTATGTGCTGTGCTGCATAGGTCACTCCACCAGGGTATTGATTGTTTAGTTGGGGATCTTAGTTTTTGGTATGCATAAACTAGCTGTAATGTGGATGGATTTAATTATATTGTCGTGGAAGATGTTGGCATCTGGGTTTTCTAGATCTTTAGCGTCTATGGTTGACAATATAGTTTTGAATTTATCCCAGTCTGCTTTGTGATATTTCCATCTATGGGGGACTTCAACGGAGGTAAGTTTAGTTGCAAATTGGATGGTGGTGATGGTGGGGAAGTGGTCACTACCTAATGCATTTTCTTGGTCTATTCACCAGTTAGTTATTTGTGCAAGTTTAGGTGTGCATATGGTTAGGTCAATGGCTGAGAGGGAGCCATCCTCAGGATTTAATCTGGCTTTTGATCCGTCATTGAGGATGACTAGATTATATTTGTTATCCAATCTTCGACCAGCTTTCCTCTTTTTGTCGTTCCTATTTTCTCCCCATAATACACTGTTTGTGTGCATTGAAGTCACCACAGATGATTAAGTTGTTTGTTGGGGTTTGATGATTTGGTGGTAATTTACTTGTTGGTTATTGCCTCCTGTGTCATATATGTTTGTAATTTGAATAGTCGTTGTTCCAGTACTTATTAGGATATATTGTATTTCATGGATTGTGTTGGTATCTTTGGCAATTGGAACTGGTAGGGTTTCTGAGTATGTTAATGTTTCTATTAAAAATATTGCCGGGCCTCCTACTTTGTCCATTATTACGGTGTTTGAATATGCCAGGTGAGTACCCTGGAATGTTGTTCAAACGTTTTAGGTTTTCTGATAGTAGTGTTTCTTGGCATTTAGGTGAGCGGCTTAACTTCCACTTTTGTGCGGTTCGTAGGTTGTCACTCTGAAATCTCGATCCTCTCCAGACTACAAAGTTTCTTCAGTACGCTTAAGGTCACCACTTGTCTCGTGCGATGATTCAGTGTTAATCCTTTCACACTCGGTGTGCACTTCTTCTTGGTCTCGGTATACATAGCCGTAAATGTTAGGACTGACGCTAGCAAAACTTAGAATCGTGTCATTGGGGTGCTGGTCTGTCCAGGCTTCCTTCGATTTCAGGGTAATGATGATCATCAGGATGCTGAATGCATATGCAGATGTCCGTGTGAAAGTACAGGACACGATCTCCTAACTGACAGATTACATCCGCATACCTTATCAAAATGAGAGGCATACCTACACATGTCATTGCCTTTGTTAAATTTGATTTTGTTGGTTAATCAAAACGTTAATCTTTAATTTTATTTTTCGATGCATTTCTTTCTGATAGAAGATTTAAAACTTTCTATTGTTGTAACGGTATTTATGTTGTTTAATCTGTTGCTGAAATTATAGCAAAATGTTTAAGTTTGTTCAGTTTTCTTATTTCAAGCCCTACAAAAGGATACCAAGTATGTCTTGAAAGAAGACTGAAACTCTAAGTTACACGGAAGTGAAGGAAAAAGTGAGATTTCGTTGTGTTCATTCTAGTCATGCCTGGCTTATATATTTGTGTTTTAGAGGTCATATTTCTTCTTAAGTAAATACACGCATCATTAGACAGACAGCATGGGTCATCGTCCTTGAGGTTCACTGTACTTTCGCTTCTTTACTTCATACAAACCCCAAATTCAATAGTTTGAAGAAGAAGAAAAAACCATACCACTCATTACTGTGAGTATGAGTGTTTATGTCAAAATGTTTGAGCTAAAAAAAAGTGTCAGCTTGAAAACGCGAACCAATACTGTGACCGTTCAGTGTTTTTAAGAAGAAATAGTACAATACACAACAAAGGGATTGTAACTTTACACTCCAATCTGTCTGCACTGCAATGGTAACAACGCAAGAGCGCATGCATTATTTTGCCACACTGCCTTAGAACAAAACAATGCATCACTCGTTGTAAACCATTTCATTGGCTAGACTTATTTTGTGACCGCATTCGAACTGACTTCAGTAGCTGTTTACACAGTGGCGAAATAGGCCATGTTTGTATGGGTCTCGCCGCTAGGCGATTTACAAATTTTAAATACAAAAAATTAAACTAATGCACGAATAATCGTACCATGGGCAATCCCATGGAAACTGTGTCAGTCTTATTGTAAAATACATCAAGGAATGTTTAATTGTACTATAATGTGAGAACGTTTTAGTTGCATTCTGTACTATTCTGTGAGAACGTTTTAGTCGCATTCTTTATCAGTTCACTCTAGTGATATTTTACAATGTTGGATTTTTCCTACGGATTTGATTTGCAAAGTGGAATTTGTGTTTCCTTGAAGCTTTCTTAGGGAAAATATACCATAAAAAAACAAACGTAAGTGTCCTGATACTTTTTAAAAGTAGGGATAGCATATTCTCTCTCTCTCTCTCTCTCTCTCCTAATAAGTTTTATTGAAATCCTAATGGTATTTGTTCCGTTTGAAGATACGTCTCCAAAAATGTGAACTGTTCTGTTTGTCATGTATTTTGTTTTTCTTCAGATGTTTACACCCTAGCAATTGTAGAACAACGTTTTTCTTCTATCAGTATATTGATTTATTGATTGATTGGATTTAGGTCGCCTGCACCCAAATGGGCTTCAGTATATCGTTGGATGAAATAAAATCTTGAGTTGACTTGATCTTGTACAATTCAAGTACCTTAGCTTTATCCTTTTTTTGGCACTGCAATGTGTCACGAAATAAATTTCTAACATTAGAGCTACCGTTTTGCAGAAAGGAAACAAGCACAAGACTTTTTCAAGAATGACGCGAATGACATTGCACTGTATACACTGCTGTCGGGCATTTCTGCGCACCTAAGGTTTTCGTTTCCAATATTGAAGCAAAACGCATACTGAATTCGAGCGATGGACAAAAATAAAATACATCAATGCTTACCATTTGAAAAGATACAGTTGTCACCAGAATATTCAGCTCAAAATAATATTAATTTTGGACACAGGGGATACCAACCCCCTGTTTTCCTGTTTCGCGATATGTCGGCCTATTCTGCGCATAGCTTTGAAAAGATGTAATGTTTATCCATCGGGCTATAGAAATTAAATATATTACTTTGGACTGTTTCTTTCAGTAGTTAAGTCGAGTAATTAGGTCAGGTTTATTGCTAGTTTTGCAAAATTCAATGTAAAAATGCCAATAAACGGCAAGAGATATTAAGCAAACATATTCGATCTTACAAAAAAGTTAGTATAGTTCAACATTTTATGAAAAATAAGCTATTACGTGGAAGAGAAAACAACAATGAATAGGAAGTAATGTGTTTACAACGTCTTGTTGATGGGACAAATTTACTACATAATTTAGAAACAGACTATACGCCGGGGAATTTGTTTAGAATTTATGTTCTAGCGGTAAGTCGACACGTTGGATAGGAGATGATTTTGTACGCGTGGGACAACTTCTTGCAAAATTGGAAACTTGGATTAAAATACAGTTTTGTTTTTTAAGGTACACATTTCCATCTTTTATATAATGTATTTATTTGTATGATTCTAAAAGGTGCATAGTAAATCAGATTTACTGGGTTACCGGTTCAAGAAGGTCATGGAGTGGGTCTTCACGTTGCCATTTAGAAATCACATTTTTATGTGCGTTTCGAGTCTGCATGTGGGATATATTTGTACACTTTATGACTATCACTTTTCTTAATGTACGATTGTCCTTTCTTGGTACAAAATGGACTCTTGACCCAAAATAACACGTGATCAAATGTTTACAGAAATGACGTATCGTTGCGCAGAATTACCCGACGCGCAGAATAGGCCGACAAGGCGGTAACCCAGCCTATGGTTAGCTCTGAATTCTAAAACCAAAACACACGTTTGGAAAAAATGTAACAATGTTCGACCTATTTTCTCACAGTTTAGACTGTCAATAGAGCAAGGCGCGTTTTGGTGCTGCTTTTTATTATTATTTTCTCGCCTTTAGATTTGTGAAAACTTTGCAACATTGTGTGTAGCGTGTTCCGCGAAACACACATCTCTTAAATTTGGGATATGTTAAGCAGTAAATCGACAATAAATATCACATTACTTTTTGATGAAATTGACGAATGAATGAAAACAATGAACATATTTCACATAGAATGTAGTTTTCTTAATTATCTTTGTCCTATAATACCGCAAAAAATAACAGAACCTACGTTTGTTTTGTTTTTTCTTTACCATTCTTTCTTTCTCTCTCCAATGTAATATTAAGTCTGTCTGCCCATCTCAAATACTCCAGACTAAAGTACTGCCCGTTCTACTGTCACCAATGCAGTAACACTTGTGTGCGTGCGTGTATGTGTGTGTGTGTTATCTTTCGCTTATACACATAATTTGTACAAAAATTTCATTACAAAGAAATAGCAACCATTGACATAAACCATTTAATTTAACCGTGTAGATCGCTAGCACAAACCTCTCCCAACACATTTTGAAAAGTGTTGTGTGACACGGATCACCATTGTCGCTTGGTGTCTGCTTTGTCCTTGGAAAATAGATCGTTTCGTCTTCATTATAAAAATTTAATTTGACTAAGTTTTACACACTACTTAAACTCTTTACATTTCACGTTGTAGGTGTCAGCCGTCGTTTTTAATTTTCTGGAAGTTCCTTTTCGCGTTTTTCAAATGTGGTAATATTTTTTATGGAACAAACGATTTGTTTTGGCGTGAATCAGGACTCTTGGTTTTGTGGCATAAGTGAAGAGCGTTGATTCAAGCTCACTTATGTCGTCTTCGATATTGCTGGCATGGATTTGAGCTAACACTTCAGCTCGTGTGTGAGCAACAGGGCACGTCGTTGCCTCTTACTTTCTCAATGAAACCGTTTCATCTTATTGCAAAATTTCATTTCACTAGGTTTCACACGCAGCAGGTCCCTATATATGGGAGAGTGTCTTAGAGTCAGAGTATTCATTCAACTCTCAAACGATGAAGAATATGAAAGAGTCAGCACAGACCGACCTGCTGGTCAAAGATTTACTAAAGGCATACGAAAGCAAAATTCACAGGCGAAAGTGGCAACAAAACTTACCCTTCTGGTCGTTGATTTGATGAGAGTCATACGAAAGTGTATAAGCGCTGATGAAGTTTGCTATATCTGCAGGGTGAATGGGTATTTGTTTCCAGAATACCTGATTCTTCCAAGAAAAAGAGAAGTCAAGATACCTGTTATCGTTGTCAGGAGAAAGGACACTGGGCTTCCGAGTGCCCTAAGGGAAAAGAGAACAGACCGAAACAAAAGAAGATAGAGGAGAGGGGTTAAGAAGAAGAAGAAATTGATGATGAGGAACTTGTGCCAGTGAAGAGATGGAAATGGAAAAATTGACAATTTGAGTCGATGCGAAATTTCATACTAACTTCTAAAAGAGAATAAACCGGAAAGAAAACGTAAGTGTCTCTTGTTCTTGAAGATTGACGTGATGAATACATTGCAAGAGGCTATAGACGACCTTGGGATGTTGGAGGAATTCCTCATGAAATTGGAGCATGGTGTCTATACTATTCACAGAGCCAAGATGGAGACAAACAGTGTAAAGAAGACGAAGGGAAACAGTGTAAAGACGACGAAGGGAAACAGTGTAAAGAAGATGCAGACAAACAGCGTAAAGAAGACGAAGGGAAGATTGAGATAGCTGCTGATAAAAGTAAAGGAGGACGAAGAAGACATAATAAGAATGAGAGTGGAATAAAAAAGTAGAAAAAGAAGAAGAGAACGAAAAAAGGAAAACAGAGGAGGAAGATAAAGAGGAGAAGATAAAAGAAGAAGAATGTAGGAGAGAAAATAAGAAGTTGGTCGAGGAAAAGAAGAGATTGGAAGACAAAGAAGAACAAAATCAAAGGCTTTTTACAGGGCCAATCTTTTGCCTCGAAAAACATTTGCTTTCTTGCCTAAAAGATTTATTATTCGATTTTGTATTGTAGGTGTGATTTTTTGTTGTTGTTGTTGAGTTTAATTATAGTGGCATGCGCACAACTGTGCATGTGCCACTTTTTTCTGACTGCACCGCAGCCTGCTAGTTGTTCATGGGAAAGGGAATGGTGCCACCTCTCCCAGGCTTTTATGGATTCAAGGAACCCTGATAGTTTGGCCTCAATCTGTGGGTCCATAAAGGTCCCTTACAGTTGAATGGTTGGCTGTCATTAGTGGGAAGGAGAGCTCGGGAACGGCACTGCTAGCTTTACATCGCTGGTTTCTTGTTGCATTTGCCTGGTGTTTCTTGCGATTTTTTTTCGATTTTTTTTCTTCTTTAAAATGTTCAAAAAAAGGGGGGGGTAATGTTCTATGCTGTTTATAGAGGTTCTTAGTAGAAATCATGTACGAAGAGAGATTTTCAAGGTTATTTTGGTATTACTAGTCGAGGTGTTTAGTGTGTGCTTCCTACGTTATGTTATTTATAAGTTATGTATGTATGTATGTATGTATGTATGTATGTATGTCTAGTTCTTTGTCCCGTGCCGCCCAGCGTTCTAGCTTGTTTTTCCCCGCTGACGCCAATTTGGATATGCCATTCATTCCATGTAAAAATACAAATTCCCATTGACGCCAATCTCGATATACCCGTTTTTAACATTAACCGCCGATGCTAAACCGTCCCCATTCACTACTCATATCTCTGACACCTGTCACGTATGCCAATACGGTGACCAAATGAATTGTGAAACAGATAACAGCAGAATCCAACTGTCAGAAAAATGTAGGATTACATCTGTTTTCAAATATAGTAAAATAAACCAAACAAACACACGCAATGTTTTAGTTGTTTTTGTTTTCTAGGGTATGTGAATGTGTTAAGGACATGTATTTATAAGACTGCGAAAAATTCAATGATTTTCAGGAACCGCGATATTTTCTGTATCAACTATATGTAATTGCTCAAGTCCACTAACTATTTTTCGATTTCTGAGTAAGTGTCCCTCTCAGATAAATATATTGCAACCCACTCAAAAATGTCCTGCCTTTTAAAAATGTAGTCTTCAGTATCAGCACTTCAGATTTTTATCAATACGCTCTCCAATACCAGCAAGATGTCTTCACACTTGAGTTACAGCTTATAGATTGCAACTTATACAACATTTAACATACACATAGCAAATTCATGAACTGTAAGGCACTGACCATTTAATTAGGGCAGGGGGAGGGGCTCTGAGTTTCTTTTGAGCTGAAATATTTTCTTTTCTTTTATCTCAAGATAATTAATATATTTCCTAATTATATCATGGATATAATATGGTCTTATTTTGTTGCAGTTCAGAGCAAGATATTTTTTCCAGGTATCAACAGTCGGTAATTAAGCAAAAACGTTTCAGGCTTCTGCCTGAGAACATTGAATTGTTGATTCCTAATATTTTGAGATATACCATGATACGTATCGCCTTACGTTGAGAAATGCTGCGTTAAAATTTTTCGCGGTACCCAGCTCTACCATTCGGTAAAAAAAGAACGGATAAAACCATCTTTATCTCATTCTTGTAAAAAAAAAATGGTTGCAAAGGTGGTATGGCACCCGTTTGTCCTACGATATTTGCATATTGTCGCATGCTGTCAATACAACTTCATTATACATTATGCAATTGAATTGGAAACTTATATAGTTTAATTTGTTTGCAGATAGGCAAAATACTCCGGACTTTAGAGGGTTAGGATGGCGGGTCGATGGGGGTGGGGGTGGACATGCACGGATCAAGCATCAAGACATTTTATTTTATGTATTTTCGGGAACCTGGTCGGTTGATTTTAAAGACAACCCCCAAACCAAGTTTCCTCGCAAAAGTTAAGCATCCAGTAGATAAATACAAGTATAAACATGCATTGTGCGTAGACATGCAGTTCAGTACGACCTGACTCTTGAGTCCGGTTGATGGCCAGATTATGTCATTTTAGTTAATAAACTTGACAGTGGTTTTGTTCTAAGAGTTGCAACAGGAGACACCAGTCATTCGTGACTCCGCTCACACTCAAAGACTTTAATAAAGGGATGGAAGGCACATCTCTTTTTTTTATACATATTTTGGCCGTAATGATGATATTAAATTTTCATTAAAATCAAATATACAGACTATTTGTTCACAATGGGATTAAGACTTGCTTTCCCAGCTAACTTTCAGATTGTGATCCACCGTATAAAGTAGGGGTCTCAAGCACAAAGCACCCTGAGTGCCGTACGATGACATTTGCGATGGCCCAAAGGCTGCATCACCTTTGTTATCTCTCATGACACCTTGTTACGCCAATCATTTTGCGGGCCACAGGATACGGCTTGACGGACCACGTGTTTGAGGCCTCTGGCCTCAAGCCTGAAGAGAATGTCGTATTTCAAAAGATACTGTATTTAATCGCTTACTGGTGCATTACGTGACGGCAGATGGAGCATAATCTGTATTTTTCTTTGCATGCTAGAAAAGACCTCGAATATCAAAAGTAGCCATCTTGAACCGCCCTCGAACTGTTTTGTTACAGTATAATAATTTAACTGACCTCACTGTGATTTGATGGCGTGTTGTCAATAAGTGACAAGAAGAGCATTAAAAATGAATGTTAAGTATTATTTGAGCTGCATGGGGAAGATGTTCTGACAGTATGCTATGTCTTATCTGAATATATGCTGTCTTTTGTTGGTGAAGGTTATAAACATAGCAAATACGGTAGGCTGTTGAAAAATTAAAACATGGAATTCAAGAAAACGTTCTGAGGAGTCATGACACCTGCTTCGTAGACTTATTCTAATAAACAACGGGTTGTGGGTTTACGGTATCGATTTATTCCACATATTCGGCAAAATACTTCGATATTTTTTAAAATTCATATTTCTTAGAAGATTAAAAAGCGTCAACGGGGAGTAAAACTGAATGGTCATAGTGACTGATATGGAGCAGTCGAAATTACTAATAGAAGATAATTTGACTTATTTTAGACATAAATCATTTATAAAAATTAAAGTTTTAACATGTTCATGATTACTACATGTACAGTAGATGCTTGCACCAGAAATAACCGCTGTGTTTATAGTATAACGCTAACATATTGTACGTATCCCACATTGGCAGATTGTGCTGTTCGGTTAATTCTCACGCATTTTCCATAACGTAGAAACATTTTGTTTCTGAGAAATTTCGAATCATTGCAGAGTCTTTTTTTGGTCTCTTGTACCAGTTTTTCGTTTTTACCATTGAATATACCAAGGACATAGTATGATTATAGGCAAATGTTATTACCTGATGTGCATAACGAGTACGGGTTACAGGGCATACTTTAAGACAGTCAGCTGTTACTGGTGACGATACGTTGACTTGAACAACTGCTTCAGGTCACCCACACCAAGCCAACCAGTCAGCCATTATAAAAAATGCAGTCTTCTATAATTGGAATCCACCGACAATTACCACAAACGTGTTATTGTCGTTATTTTGGTTGTCAGTTCCATTGAATTTGTTTAGTATTACTGGAAAGAGGCATAATAATTGCTGTGATTGGTAATTGAACTGGATTTTCAAGTCTGTCAATCATTTGGCATACATTTGGCTTTCCTTGGAATTTAGCAAGGAGAGTTGATACCACCTATCCTTTTAAAGCTAAGTTCATTGGGAATTTTTTTAAAAAAATATTCAAACAAAAAAACAACAACACAAAAACAGAACAGTATTGCATATTTTTTTCTTTCTATGGTCAAGGTCTGATGTTAAAGTCAGAGAGGTCAAGCTTTAGAATTTTTAAAAAATTTATATATAAATTTCACTTCATTAGTTCTTATACTTGTGTGAACAAACCAAATCATTCAGAATATTTGATTTTTCAAGAAAGAAACCACGGAATATATTTTTTAAAAAAAACAAATAACATCGATTTCCGTTTTCATTTACCTGTCTGTGGCTTGAGCTTGTGATACTTTAATTTTTTTTTCATGTAAAAGTTTGTAGTTTCAACTGAAAAGCATACACTTTACTCCAAGTACTTCATGAAGTTCAGAAAAAATAAAAAAGCCTGTTGATTTAAACTAAGATGAATGAAACAGTTTCCAAGTGATTTCTCGAATCCATCCTGCCTATACCCTTAGTAAAATTACGTCCATATTACAGAGATTCCATAACAGCGTGATTGGTTGGAGGTACAGACAGTATTCTTGAAAACATTTTCCATCTTTCTGGTACTCAAGGTTACAAGGGTAGTGAAAATTTAGACTGCGAACATCATGTGCAAGCGTACAGTATGCACATAGCTTTCCTGACAAATTACATGGAGTTTTTAAATCCATAAGATGATATTCTTGTTTTTTGTTTACCGTGTACTGAACACATGCTACTAATAGTTTAGGCCTCTCCGGTGGCCATAGTAGTTAGAGCGTCCGCCTCGGATGCGGGAGGTTGAGGGTTCGAACCCCGGCCGAGTCATACCAAGACATAAAACTGGTAATAGCAGCATCCTCGCTTGGCGCTCAACATTAAAAGGTTAGTGTTAGGACTGGTCGGCGAGGTGTCACGATACCCTGACTGGACGGGACATGATGTTACATATCTCCGGCATGATGCCCAGTGATCATCATCCTCATCCTCATCATTATCATTATCATCATCATCATCATCATCAGTCCCGTATTCTAGTAGACCGTACGGGCACCGCACAAGACCGAAGAACCAGCTTCATCCATTCCTCTCGATTTTCCGTCTTTTTCAGTGAGTCGCTCAATGTCAAGCCTGTCCACTCTTGAATGTTATCTTTCCACCTCTTGCTTTGCCTGCCTCTCTTTCTTTTGCCTTGTACAGTGCCTTGCAGGATTGTCTTGGCAAGTCCTGATGATCGTGAGACATGCCCATGCAACTGCAGTTTACGTTTTTTCACTGTGATGAGGAGGTCTTCGTGAGGCCCAATGCCTTGTCTGATCCTTTGCCGTATTTCTTCATTGTTGACACGGTCTTTGTATGTGACGCAGAGGATATTTCGGAAACATCTCATGTTTGTGGCCTGTATAATTTTCTCTAAGTCAGCTGTTATGGTCAATGATTTGCATGCGTAGAGAAATATGAATATCACCAGTGCGTGCATCAGTCTGACCTTTGAACTAAGTGCGATGTTCTTGTCGTTCCAGATGAGCTTCAGTTTTGTCAGCTCTGCTGTTGTCTGTGCAATCCTGGAGATTACTTCAGGCTTCGATCCTGCATCTGTTACAATTGCACCCAAATATTTGAAGCTATGGACTGTTTCTAGCTTCGTGCCAGCGCTGATGCCTTTGGTGTTGTTGGTCATCATTGTGGTATTCTCTTTACTGATTTCCATTCCATGCTAGATAATTCGTGCTCATTTCCTGCTAGTCCATCAATGTCGGCGGCAAAACATAAGTTGGTGACTGCTCTGCCTCTGATACTGACCGTCCCTTCATGCTTTTCAAGCGCGTCATCCATGATTCTCTCCAGAAAGATGTTGAAGAGATTAGAAGAGAGCAGACATCTTTGTCTGTCACCAAATGTCGTTCTGAACCAGTCCCCTATGCTGCCTTTGAAGTATACTACACTGGTGGCCTTGTCATAGAGGTGCTCTGTTACTGTGATGAGGTTGGCATTGATGTTGTAAACCTCATGTTCGCATACAAGGCTGCATGCCCTACCCTGTCAAATGCCTTCTTGAAATCCACGAAGACGTGGCACAGATCTTGCTGGTGTTCGATGTACTTCTCACACAATATCCTGAGGTTGAAGATCTGCTCTGTTGTGCTGCGCCCTGCTCTGAAACCTGCCTGCTCCTCGGCAATGATCTTTCAGCCTGTGGCTTTAGTCTGTTCAGCAGTATCCTCTACATGACTTTGCTTGGATGGCTTATAAGACTGATTGTTCCTGGAGACAAAGTCGGAAACTGCCTCACAGAAGAAAAAGATATTCTGAAAAGATGGACAGAATACTGTGCAGAACTTTACAACCACCGAACCACAATAGATCCAGAGATACTGAACGTTCCTCCAGCAACTAACAATGACAACCAACCTATCATACGTGAAGAAGTATAAGCCGCAGTGTGATCGCTGAAAAAAGTTGGAAGTCAGCTGGAGTGGACAGCATCCCAGCAGAACTGATCCAAGCTGGGGGAGAAGCAATGGGTAGCGCCCTGTCAAACATCTGCAACAATATCTGGCAAACAGAAATATGGCCATCGCCGTGGACCCAATCACTGAACATCACCCTCCCCAAGAAAGGCAACTTGCAACAGTGTCAAAACCGTACACACCAAGTGTTAGACATCACTAAACTGCCACACTGCAGACATCGTAGCGATATGACTGAAACATTGTTAAAGCTCCGTTAAAAATACAAAGCACACCCCCACCATCACCCACACAAATAGTTTAGACAAAATGGTTGATTCATATTAGATACATTTGGACGTATTCAGGTCTCGAATTTAACACAAATTTCTTTGTAGCCAGAAGTACTAGTATACTGAGAAATTTACTAGTCCTGCCAAATCTGTAATATTCCTGGTCACAAAACTACGTCACACACTTGTATTGAGATTAACAACAATTTATTTCATAAATAGCATTAAATATGAAATGCAGAAGTACGGAAGTATAAATCCTGCTTCAAATCATCAATCAGTCAATTCACATTTCTTGTTTCTCAAGATAACCTAGATCCAGTTCCAGAAGGGGATCCAGATGTCTTTTCTCTACCTCCACCTCCACTCGGGGTCCATGTGGGGCTTGTTCTGGTCTCCTTACCCGTCTCCCTAAAACATTGCAGTGCAGTGGTGATCACCTTCAGGATCCCTTCTGCCTTCTCTACACTATCAATTGCTAGGAACGATGATTTAATCTCTCCTCCTTTGCAAATTCTTAAATATACAATTTCCTCCTCCTGAATCGAACTGATAGTACAACCGTTGCACACTGCTGAAAGAAACATTGCTTCATTCGCACCTATGACAAATTTCTGCCTTTCGCTATTGTGAGTAAATATAACAACCTGTTTATCAATCCTTAAGTTTCTCCATTAGCTACTTTCATCTCATCCAGCTGAAACATCCATACAAAATCAGTGAAGGGTCATCTGTTCTTTATGATATCATATGATTTAAACTTTCCAAGATCTTACCAGTGGTTGATTCTTCTAGTGGTATCTGCATAGCTGTTTTTCTCTCTGAACTCTCTTTGTGTTGCCCACAGTTTTCATGTACATTTACCGATTGAATTGTAAAGTTCGAACAACCCGCAACAAAACTGGATGTTTTCTCTGTGTTTGTTTTTGCGAATTCCGTACACCAGTTACACCGCATAACATTCTTTTCCTCATCATAATTCAGCCATTCCCTGTCTTTTGTCCAAGTCTTCTGTAACGTTCGATTATGAGTTTCCCTATGATAAGAATTATACCTTCTTTTATGTCATTTTCATTCAGCTTTTGCTGTTTTTCCGGTGGCTGAACACCTTCTATAAAACGCCACATTTTGCCTGTCTTATAAGGAGGGAATTGTGCCTCGTGTTGAAATACGAGATGTTACAGTATAGCTGATGCGAATTATTTACAGTACGAAAAGGAATGGAACAGTGTCCTTTCTATCAGAATGGCAGAGCAAGAAACACGTTTCAAAACACGTGCCTTTGCCCCCTCCCCTACAATTTAATGGCCTCTCCCTAATAAAGACTTGAGCGAAATGTTTCGCAGGATCAAAGAAGTAGCTATTGTAAACACTGTTATAAAATATTAGCATAAGAAGATAATGTTAGTTTTGTTATGTATATTTGATTTAATTATATCTAATTTATATTTATTTCAATTTAATTGTGTGTGAGTTAAAAAAATTTTATTTTTCTTTACATGATATTCTAATGTACATTTGTTCACTAAAGATGATACATTTTTTTAGGAAAATGGGCGCTCGTCGTAAGGATAATTTTGAATTTTGGATAGATTATTTCAGGAAACAATTAGATCCTTTCAAAAAAATTATTTTTTTCAACCTGCCAATCTTTCTGAAGTAAAGGCTTCCTTAACGAAACAGGAAATAAGAAATAGTTTGGTTCAGTGTTTGGTAGAAAAGAATGTTTTGGATAAAAGTGCTTTGGTTTCAATCAGTAAGTCTGTATCAGACTCTGACACAAAAATGGAGGAATTGGAATTAAAGTACAAGATGGAATTGGAGTTGATGAAGTTGGACCTTTAGAAAGAAGAAAGAGAAAAACAACTGCAAATGCAGTTACCGTTGGAGAAAGTGAAAGAACAAATGAAATTGGAGAAAGAAAACGAAAAATAACAAATTACACGAAAAATAAGTGCAGTTACAATATGAGAAAGAGGAGAGAGAGAAAGAAAAACAGATGCACATGCAGTTAGATAAGGAAGAAAGAGAGAAAGAAAGACAAATGCAGTTACAAATAGAACAAATGCATTTACAAAAGGAAGAAAGAGAAAGAGATATACAAATTCAAAGAGAGAAGGATGAGAAGGAATTTCAATGTAGAATGAAAGAAATGGAACTGGCAAGTGAAATGCACATTAATACTTCAAATCCAAATTTAAGTTTCGATCTTGCAAAGAATATTAGATTAGTGCCCCCTTTCAGAGAAAAAGAAGTAGACAAATATTATCCTTATTTTGAAAAAGTTGCTGAAAATTTGAAATGGCCAAGGGAGCACTGGACTCAATTATTACACTGTGTACTCACTGGTAAAGATAGTGATATTTACCATTCACTGTCAGTTCAACAAAGTGGTGACTATGATACGGTAACAGAATGCATCTTAAGGGGTTATGAGTTAATCCCTGAAGCTTATCGGAAAAAATTCGAAAACTATAGAAAAGAAGGTGGACAAACTCATGTGGAATTTGCTAGAGAAAAAGAGCAGTTATCTGATAGATGGTGCTTAGCCAAGAAAGTTGAATAAGATTATGAAAGTCTTAAACAACTTGTTTTACTTGAAGATTTCAGAAACTCTGTCCATAGTGACATTAAGTCTTATCTTGACAAGCATCAGATTGAAAACTTGGAAAATGCTGCTCGAGCTGCTGATGAGTATTCATTAACTCATAAAGTTCCTTTTGTAAATAACACGTCTACTCAACAGTCTTTTGGCGAAAAGTATTTCAGCCTAATACACACCTTTCTAAGACTCAAACTGGCACAACTTCTAAAAATCAAACTTCAGAGAAGCTTGATTCAAGATCCTTGTCTCTTCCTACGTGTACCTATTGCAAGGAAAAAGAACACGTTATTTCTGATTGCTACAAATTGAAAAATAGGCATCATAATCAATACATACCTGTTCAAAATGCTCTTATTTCTAAGAGGTCAAGGTCAAGGTCATATAAATTGAAAGCAATACATTTGTTGGGTCTAATAAACCCAAGTCTGATTTGATTATGGAGAATTATGAACCATTCATATCGAAGGTGATTCACTCGGGTGATTCTGCCAATCCGATCCCTATTAAAATTTTAATGGACATAGGAGCTCCTCAGAGTCTTTTATTGTCAGGTACTTTGCCTTTTTCTGAGAAATCTTCTTCTAATGAGAGTGTTCTTATTCAGGGAGTAGAGTGCAGCTTTGTTAATGTTCCTCTCCATTGTGCAAATTTGTCATCAGACTTAGTCTCATGACCCGTGACAATCGGAACAGTCTCTGTTTTACCCGTTGAGGGCATTCGTTTATTACTAGACAACGACCTAGCTTGATACAAGGTTGTGATTAATCCACTTGTAACTGGCAAGCCTTGCTTGGATCAGAAAGTCGATCCAATTGAAAAAGAATTCCCTGATGTTTTTCCAGCTTGTGCAGTTACCAGAGCTATAGCAAAGAAAGCTCTTGAGAATGATGTTGATATGGAAAGCATTCCTTTAGCTGACACATTTATTTGTCGGGCTGTTGGTGAGGTCACTTTCACACCTTGTTTGGATCAATCAGAAGGTATTGATCACAGTGATCCTCTTTTAACGACTCATTCTCTTTATTATAATCAGGGTGATAAACGACAATCACTTGTCGTTGAACAGGATAAAAAATCATGGGATCTCCTGTTTGTTTCAGAAGACCATTAGTGAAACTGAAGCTACTGAAGTTCCTGTCTGTTATTTCATTAAAAATGGAATTCTTGTGAGAAAATGGAGACCTCCCGATGTACCTGCTAATGACGAATGGTCAGTGAACTATCTAATTGTAGTTGCGAAATCTTAAAGACAGGAAGTACTTAGTCTGGCTCATGAAACTCCTTTGGCTGGTCATTTAAGGATCAGTAAAGCTTATCACAAGATCTTATCTCACTTTTTGTGGCCAAAAATCAAACGTGATGTTCGTAAATACTGTACATCTTGTCATACCTGTCAAATGGTAGGAAAACCAAATCAGAAAATTCCCAAGTGTCATCTACAACTATTCCTGCCTTTGACGAACCATTCAGTAGAATTATGGTAGATTGTGTTGGTCCCTTACCTAAAACCAAGTCAGGTATCCAATACCTGTTGACCATTATGTGTGCGTCAACAAGGTTTCCAGAGGCAATTCCCTTGAGGAATATAAATCTAAAATAATAGTAAAAGCTTTGATAAAGTCTTTTACTCAATTTGGCTTTTCAAACTCTATCCAATCGGGTCAAGGGTCAAATTTTAGGTCTGGAACTTTCCAGCCTATATTGCTTGAACTTGGCATTCAGCAGTTCAAGTTAGAAATGAAGTTCTGGTTTGACAGAACTATAGTGGAGAGAACTTTTGAGTTTGGTAATAATGGAGTTCTGTCTCTCTTGTTCATTCTTCAAATGTTTCTTCAGTTTAGATATAACGGCACTTACAAGGTTAAGAAGAAAATGAACGAGTTAAATTATAATATTAGTGCTCATAGGATCTAAATAAATTGTAGGAGTATCAGTATATTGAAAGGGATAGCCAGGTTAAACATGCAATTAATTTAGTTGTACCTGTCCCACTCAGTGAAGATTTAAGTGAAGGAATATCATCAGATTCTACCGACATTGGAGTAACAAATCTTTAGAATTTAGAAATTAGGAAAGATCTGGACCAGAAGCTTTCACATTTGTAAGAGCAAGGAAGAAAGGAACTTAAACAGCTATTATTTGAATATGAGCACTTATTTCTAGCTATTCCTACAAGGACAAACAAAATCTTCCACGACGTTGAAATTGTAAATTCCAAACCTGTCAAACAACACCCGTACAGGATGAAACCTCTCAAACAGGAATACTTGGAAAAAAATTCAATATTTGCTGGAGAATGATTTTACAGACCCCAGTAAAAGTGATTGGAGTTCACCATGCATACACGTTCCAAATCCAGATAAAACTTTACGTATGTGTACTGATTATAGGAAGGTGAATAGAGTGAAAACAAACAGATTAATTCGCATTACCAAGAATCGATGACTGTATTGGTAAGATCGGGATGGCCAATTATGACACCAAATTTGACCTTCTGAAAGTATTTTGGCAGATTCCACTAACGGAGAAAGCAAAGGTAATTTCAGCGTTCGTGACTCCAGGTGGACTTTACAAATATAAAGTAACGCCGTTTGGGATGAAAGGGTCGCCAAGTACATCTCAACGCCTCATGAATATGACTACCTCTGGTCTAGACAATTGTGATGCTTACATCAATGATGTCATCATCTACAACGACACCTGGAAAGAGCATTTAGCAACAATTCGCAAATTCTTTGACAGACTCACAGATGCATGTTTAAGAATTAATTTGTCTAAAAGTGAGTTCTGCCGTGCTAGTGTTACATTTCTGGGACACATCGTGGGATATGGAAAAGTTAAACCTATAGATACTAAGGTCAAGGCTATCTCTGAATTGCTCGTGCCTGTTAATAAAAAGCAACTGATGCGATTGTTAGGTATGGCCGGATACTATCAAAAATTTAGTTCCAATTTTTCTATAATTGCTGAACCCCTGACAATTTTATTGAGTACGTAAAACAAGTTCCTTTCGACTCAAAAATGTCAGGAGGCTTTTGACAACTTGAAAGCCATACTTAAAAGCGCGCCAGTTCTTACAGCTCCAAATTTCAGCCAATCTTTTAAACAATCTTTTGATGCAAGTGATGTTGAGGTTGGACCAGTTTTGATTCAAGAAGATGAAAGTGGTATTGATCATCCAGTATGCTATTTTTGCAAGACATTAAATAAGCACCAAAGGAATTATTCGGCAATCGAGAAGGAATGTTTGGCTTTGATACTGGCATTACAACATTTTAAAGTTTACCTTAGTTCATCTCCTTCTTCAATTATTGTATTTAGTAACCACAATCCCCTTACTTTCATCGGCAAGATGAAAAATAAAAATCAAAGACTACTAAGGTGTAGTTTGTTGTTACAGTAATGTAATCTTGTCATCAGGCACATCAAGGGAAAAAAATAATTTAATAGTAGACGCACTGTCCCGTGTATAACAATACATTATGTCATGTACACTGTGCAATTTATATGAGTTCTTTTAAACCTCATGTATAATTAGTCTGTGGTAAAAAGAAAGCTTTATGTATAAATCTTTATTTTTCATTATGGGGGGAAAGTGTTATGTATATTTGATTTAATTATATCTGATTTAATACATATTTATTTCAATTTAATTGTTTGTCAGGTTTTAATATTTTATGTTTCATTACATGATATTCTAATGTACATTTATTCACTAGAGATTTAAGAAAATACTTTGACCATGACCGTTAGTTTATAAACACCAGGTGTTGATCTAAATCCTGACCTTGTTTCAGAATTTGTAGCAACGTTCGTAAACAAGTTCTATTTTATTTTAAAATGATTGGTTGCTTCCAAGATCATGTAACGACTTTGTCTTTAAAATATAAACAATTTTTTTATATTTCCTTATTTCTTAGAGTAAAAATGATTGGTTTTCGTCAGGGTCACACTGGGTAAACGTGATGTGTACAAAAACTTGCTTCTATAAACTTCCAGATGATTACATGACGCTTGTTTACGTTTTAGAAAGCCCATATAACCCATGTTTTGGAGAATTAATCTCAGTAGAAGCTTTGCTGTTAAACTGTTAGTTGTTTGTTGTGCTGTTTGGAATTATTTCAAATTACTTGGATTCAAAAGGATTACTACTGTTATTTTTCTGCAAAATACATGTGTTGATGTAATGTTGTGAAACAAGGGCAGTTTTATTTATAAAAATGTATTCATCTATCATAAACCGGAGTGATAATTCTTGTTTCTACAAGGAACTGTAGACTTCAACACAGATTGCAGCATACGTCATCGTCTTCCATCTTGGATTCTTCGTCGGGACTCAAACGTGAAATCTTGAACATTTTGTTATTATGACTACTAAAATTTTATTCTCGGATTATTTTTGAATTTTTACAGATTTTTTGCAGGGAAATAAATTATTGTGTTTTTTCAAAGCTTGTTGTTTTCACTCTTTCTTGTGTTACTGTTTATTTGAGTCTAAATAAGTGATATAAGAGTTTCAGCTTGGAAAAGGTGTGTTCCCATCAAACGAAGCCATCTGACTCGCCGCGTTGTATTTAACAGCTGCATCATACGGTCTCATCATTAACAGCGTAAGTTTAGTAATTGTTCCTAATTAATCAGACCTCAATGTATGGTTGAAATTAATAATAAGGCGGAAAAGTTTCACATCTTTGATACCCATGCTCAGAGATTCTAATTCCCAACAAATGTACGGCATTCTGCTTGGATATATCCACGTGTATTCAATGCTCATTCTTGTAAGGGAAAAAATATAAAAACTATTCTTATCATCATAGAAAAAGTAGTTGTATGGAAAGGATATGTAAATACTGTAATCGTAATAAATTGATCTAATTCTTATAATTATTTCGATGCAAAATGTAGAATATGCAGTTTCCCGTTTGTGACTGTTGTAGTGTAATTTCTTTGAATAGTTTTTGCCGTGTTCTTTTGTGTGGTATACCGCTTTGCAGTTTGTTACTGTGGTCGTTATAAAATTAATTAAGATCAATTACCAAACTTCCATTGTTAATGACGGGACCATAATTGGCGCTGTTAAGCGAAATGCACAAAATGGGATGGCTTCATCGTATAGAAACGCACCTGTCCGAGGCAGAAATTGACTTCATCTTCTCGTGCTAATATTGTATGACTGTTTACAATGGCCACTGCTTTGATTCTACAGAACATCGGCTGAAGTCAAGTCTTTATTAGGGAATGGCGTAAACAAACGCTGACTTGATAACCGAAACTTACTAGCCCATTATGAAAGTTATTAATCCGACAGGAAATCTACTAGCCTCGGGCTAGCGGACTACCGCTAATTTCGAACACTGGTATTCATGTCTTCCTTAATAGCTTTTAAGTGATTTCATTATCAAGAAAAGACTTGATTTTTTTAACTTGACAAGAAATTTACCGCAGTGTTACCTTTCCCTTACATGCAAGCTGCTCATTTATTTATAACCAGACGAAGTCATAACCTGTAAATGTTGCCAGTTGTAATGTTCCTTGTGTACACTTTTGACTAAAGTGAAACTGAGGACTGGGGCTACTGTTTACATCACACAGATAATAAATTCGATCGTACACAGTATTGGCTGGTGCATGAAACCTAACACCGAGAACATTAGTATGTGATGGTAGCATTGACAGCGTGCGGTGTATTAGTATGGTATCTAGTTCTTCTCATGTTCTTTGTATGTGTTTGAAGAACTCAGCGGAGAAGCATAACTTCTTTTGACGATGCCAGGGAACAGAATTAACATGGTATGCAAAACATTTGACGATTGTATGAGCCGAGCAGATAGTCTGTTGTATGGTTTGATTGGGCAAAATAAATTTGTATTGGGAAAACGTGTCTGCGTTTGGTAAACTGAACCACAACAAAGGCAAAACCTATGCAGTACATCCTCTTGCTTTTATCATACTATTATTTTATTATTTATATTTTGGATTGTCAAGCGCTAATCAATGCACACAACTCGATATCTTGTCTGCAGCTCCCTCGGGTGGCCGGCTGATCCAAAAAGCCTTTGCCTTTACCGATCACTGTCATCTCACCTCTGGTCGCATGGGTTCGAGTCTTGTCTTTGGCAAATATTGGTATGTGAGAAAGCTTGCCAATAGTTTCCCGTGGGTCGGTGGTTCTTACCGGGGTTTTCCCGGGTTCTTCCTCCACCAGTTGGACTGGCCGCCATGTATAGCCTATCGTGTGCTGAAAAATGGCGTTAAACCTACAACGGCATTATATCCTTTTAAACTTTGAAACAGTGTTGTTTTAAAAAAAAATCTGATTTTTGTGAGCATTGCAATTTTCTTTCTTAATTGAAGACCAGAAAGCTTTCTAACCTGATATAATCCAAAACACTAATATGTATTACTACCGATTATAGTTATCATCTTAATAATCGTAACAACGTTCCTCAGCCATCAAAATGTCTCCAATCGTTGTTTTCATACATACCAGGTCCTTTATTACATTCGATTTCTTACTTATAAGTACCGTTGATGACATTTATTCTGATAAGCCTTTTTCTGTACATACATTCCAGATACGTTAATGCTTCTTGCTAAAATGGTATTTTGGAAAAAGTCAGGTACGTGCTCTGAGATTCAGAGAGATTCCAGATAGAATTACCTAAAACCGTATCAACCGTTTCCAGTGTTCTATGCTTTGACCCGTTTTTACTTCACAGATTACGATACTTATGCTATTCACAAACAAAAGAAAAAGGTTAAATAAATAAATAAATAAAAAACATCACCTCGTAATTATTGAGTCTTGATTTCTGCGATATTAGAAGGGGGTATGTTGATTAGTGCTCTGTTGTAATAGAGATGGGGGGGCATTCGGAATAGTGCTCCCCTACGTTATAAAATGAGACATTCTGAGTCGTGATCCACTGCAAGAGAGAAGTGGACATTCGAAGTAGTACTACACTGCGAAATAGAAGGGGTCATTCTGAGTTGTGCTCCACCGCGATATAGAAAAGAGCAGTCTGAGTAGTGCTGCACTTCGATATAGAATGAGACTTTCTGAATCGTGCTCCACTACGATATAGTATGAGGCATTCTGAGTCTGTTCCACTGTGATATAGGAGACATTCTGAGTACTGTTCCACTGTTCGTTTTGATGGGTTCTCCATTGCTCAATAAGATCCACACACACACCCGCCTCCATATCATCAACAAAAATTGAAAGATGAAGATTGTATGCATGGTCTACGCTGGCAGTTATAAAGTACAGGTCGCAGGACCTCATCATTTTGAAACCCGGTGTCATAAATATTAGTCTGTCTATATTTGCATGTAAAGTGTCCGTTATGTTTGCAGATACTTTCTTTAACACCAGAAAATTACAAAAGCTATTCGTTGTTTTTTGATCATTATTTGCCAACTGAATCGCAAGGCATCTGTATTGCCTTGGCACTACTGTTAGGTTTCCGCACATGTTTCAACCAATAAAAGAGCTGCTGCAGCAACATCGTTTGAGAAATACCAACCGTTCAGTGTACCTATATTTTAATTATTTCTTCCTTGTTGTTGGTCCTGTTGGATCTACAAAAAGTCAATTCAGTTTTATATTTTTAAGATATTAGGTTCCAAGCATGTCAAACTAAAATATTTAAAATCATTTCAATTATCAATCATGCGTCCTAATATATTTTAACATGCTTCCAACTCTTCATTTAGAAGGGCCAATTTCATCTGAACTCCGCATATTTGCTTCTTGTATCAATATGTACAATGTGATTACAGTTGAGATTATATTTTCTGTTGTCAGAGGATATTTAAGGCTATCTGCAACACAAAAATATATTATGTTAACGAATTGCCGTGCTTTATGTAAATGTGAAAAATTCTCAGATTAATGCGCATATTATTCTGAAAACAAGGAATGATTATTTCTGATAGAGGAATATAATTTATACAGATATTTTTTTCAGTTCATTGGCATTAAGATGTAGTAAGTGTAAAGGCATACTCAGGATAAAATATGAACCAGGTCTTAAATATACAGAGAGAGGGAGAGAGAGAGAGATGCCTCAGGTAATTCAACTAAAACAATCTGCGGAACAGCATAGAATACGAATATCAGGCCTTATGCCAGATGCCGACATACTTGTTTTATTAGGACCCATAATAGCACAATTAGAGAACACTTTTCCTATATGTAGAACAATGCCAACCGTGCATCAGTTAAAACAAATCGCGCAACAGCATGGAAAGTGGTTTACAAATGATCTAGACCAAACAAATACAACACAAGTTGCTGAACGATTCCCATACGGGTTTTGTTACTCTGTTGTGAAACGTGACTGGCAAACAGAGCCACCAGCGTATATCCCGGTAAGGATTTAGTTGAGTTGTTTCTTAAATCACTCGAGATTATAGTGAAATGGACTGGACAACAGGTCTATTCGCCCTCCGACATGATTATAATGAGTGATGATAATAATGAGTTGTATATGGCCACCCATTGCTTGAATTAGTTTAACTGAAAGTGCGGGCAAACTGCATGACACTGTCACATCCCTGGTGCCTGTAGAGGAACTGTACAAAGCGTACGCAATTTATAATTACGGATTAAACCAAATCCAAAAGTTCCTATAATGTTTTATAACCAACGTGGTTATGATGGGCACTTAATAACACAAGCAGTCGCATCACCGTCAAATGCACCAATAAATGTTATTCTAAACAACATGGAAAAATACATGGCGTTTGAACTTGAACAACTAAAGTTCGTCGATTCATTCCAGTTTCTGAATTCGTCCTTGGAGAAATTGGTTAGCAATTTCACGGCAGAAAACTTCTAAATCACTGGTTGGTATTGTACCACTATCACCGAATTGTTAACTAGAAAAAGGCGTGTACCCATACGAGTACATAAATGATTGTGATACATCGCTATCGTATGAACGTATTTCAGCCAACTACTTCGCGCATGGTAACAAAGTCTAGTCTGCATTTGATTGCACAAATATTCGTGAATATTACGATCTATATTTGTTCACCGATGTGTTATTACTCGTTGATGTGCTTAAAGCATTTCGTGACACTGCTATGTGAGTGTATCAGCTCAATCCCGCGCACTATTCCATATCATCGGGAATGGCTTGGGATGCACTGCTATCAAAATCCAAAATCGAGTTGGAATTGCTGACTGATATCAATTTCCATTTGTTTATCCAGCACTCACTTCGTGGTGGTTGTGAAATCGGTTTCTGAGTAAGAGTGACAGTTTTCTGCCGAATCGCATCAGCTGGCTTTAATCCTATTATACGTGTAATTTCATTATTTACTGGTGCATGTACAACTGATTTAAGACCTGTTATCCATTCGTTAGACCGCTCTGCGGTCCGAGTTTGCATTAATAGTTCTTATGCTTATTGATGTCCGAATAACCGCTCGGCGCTTGATAATATTTCAACTGTGGCATACAGGGATATCATTTTATGTTTTATAAACAATGTTAATGTCGATAACATGCGGCATCAACTCGATTATTTGAATGCTTGACCAGGCTTTGGTTTGTTGTTAGAATAATCAAGCCGTGTTCGAGACCCACACTAACTGTATCCAGGTGTATGAGTTTCATCGGGATAGTTACTCAATGGGTTTCTGGTAATTTTGTTAATGCAGCAGCGACATCATCGCCGACGAATGTGTTTTTGTTTTATTTGTTTTTTTTCTGTTTTTAAAAATGATCCTGAAATAAAAGTTTTTTGCCATCGTCGAGCAGGATTGCCCGTCACAAACGTAAACTTTTTTGACCAACATCGAACACACAAATTCCAGTGATTACATTTCGACCAGTACGTGTTTGAACCCGAGTTGGATTTTGCAGTACGTGTTTGAACCCGAGTTGGATTTTGCAGTACGCGTTTTGGTGCGACATTGCACATAATATTATACACAACAATTATATTATTCTATGGCATAACGAAAACTCGGATCGCGCATTAATCATTGGTCCAGCTGGATCTGGAAAAACTCAGTTGCTATTGAAAATGATTTTAAAATGGTTAACATGTGATGGCATGTTGCGATTGCACCATCGGCTGGTGATCAACCGTGTTAAGATGTTCTCAAAGATTTTCATGAAGTGTTTAATAACTAAACCATCACGACTTTTTCCAACATTGATTTCTTTTACACAATCGATGAAGTACCTACCTTTGATGAGATTGATACAGGTGAAAATAACCTTGTCGTGTACAACGATGCGATGCGTGAAAATCAAATCAGTCATGCAAGACTATTTTAACGAGGTCGACACAAAAACACCGATATGATCTGTTTAACTCAAACGCACAGGTGCCTGAAGTAATCAGTGAAAACTGTAAAATAATGACATTTCGTGGTATTTGACGCTCACTTGCCTTGCAAATGTTCTTTGGAATTGGTGTGCCGCCGATTTTTCTTTGGACGAATTTCGTAACATGTTTGCTGAGGTCAGTAAGGCCCCGTATTGTTCCCTCACTTTTGACTTGGCTGGGGGACCAAAACAGAAATATCGTGCGGATTTGGACGCAATCTCTAATACAAATGTGTCTCACACAACAATTTAACAATCGTTAATAATCACATAAAATGACTAAACAAAAATTCGCTTTCCGCCAGTGATATCACAGAATGGTATGAAAGGCGACGCTGCATAGCCGCTCGTTAATATCAGGAACTGATTCAAATTTTTAAGTAGATTGTAGAAATGTCTAAGATATGTAACAATCAAGACAAATGTCACGAGAATATCTCAGCTGGATTGGAACAAACGTTTGCATCGCTGATTAAACCAACAAAATAAATAGAGGCCAAAACCTTGGCAAGTGTGGAACAAACAAGGAGATTCGCTGAAACCAATTTAGCAATGATTGGATCACAACAACTGGTCCAATCAGGAGTACGTCATTATAATTAGCACAAATACAAAAAAATTGAACACGTACGAGAAGATGTTGACGAGGCACGTGCAGTACTTTCACAACAAGGACCACCCGAATACATATCAAAGTTTGAAACACCTGTTCGAAGATTTAATGAGACTTAACGACAAATAATCTTGACTGACTCCCTAAAGTTTGCCGCTAAAGCACCTAACCCAGAACAATTAAATTAATATATGCTGAAAGATAAAATGACATCAGATACGCGGCCAGGTTATATCAGCAAGGAATGGTCTGTATGGGTATTTAGGGAGTGGACAGGATTAAACAAAACTGTCGAATGACAATCGTATGTGGGTTGAGTTTAAACAGTTTGTTGATTCCAATAGGCACAGGGGTAAAGAAAAGACTAAACCATATTGGAACGAATTTGCGCAAAGACAGATTTTTTTTTTCAAAAATATATGGATTTAATTGGGAACAACAAAAGTAACCGCCCAAACACAGGGAATGTCATTGTGGTCGTGCATGTAAACGTAAATGAACCAAAAAATGATATAACAACCAAAGTGTTCTAATTCGTATGTGTAGATGAATCTGTGGATCCATGGGAAACACTTATTTGGTCAGTTCATGCCAGTAACAACGCACTAGAAGTAATTAATGAGGCCGTATCGATTTGTCAGCATTTGTTCATCAGTGACATCATGGACCTAAAAACATGTCGCGCGTTGATCAGTTGTATCACGACACCAATGATAAGTTCTGATGAAACACCTGGTTTTGAAACGCTCCGCATCTTATATGAAATCCATGCAGAGGTGCAACATGTTGTACGTACAACCCAAAGTGTTACGTCGATGATCACAATCTTATCAGTGACTTTTTCTACGCCTGTTACCGTTGGGGAATCGCGCACGCTCGAAATGGCATTAGCGACATTGAGTTGATTACAGTTGGCCGTATATTCGATCACATCCTTTTCGTAGTCTAGGTGGAAATGACTAATCCGTGTTTTCATTCAAGAGTGGCGCCACATAGAATAATATGGAACTTCCTACAGGCGCGTACGATAGGTATTCAGTCAATAAAAACGTTTAACGAATAATCAAATTGTTGACTAATAAAGAGCCTAAAATGACTGTGCCATGAACCCGTGCTCAGTTATTTCAAATGATTCAGAACCGTATGCGGTTGACATCAAACGGCGTCAGTAACAGTAGTTTCCTGTTGGCCTGACGATATTCCAGATATAAAAAAAAATATTTTTACGAACGGGGTATCATTACTCGGTTCAAATTATCAGGGTTATCCCAACAGTTCAAATTAATTTAATTTGTAATGCCATCAGTTATATTTATGAAAGCAGATCTGAAACGACAGGCTTAGCTGTTCAGGATTATGTACTGTTTGGGTTTTCAGCAACTGTGGAACCCGGTGATTTTATCCCGATTACTTCCGCGTCGCCTGTGCATCTTTCATGTCATAATAATCGGTTGACACATCATCATTTTACCTTTGTGGATCAAGCTGAGCATATTGTAGATCTTCGAGGTGGAACATTGACAATACAACTGTAATTTAGAGATGAGATCGACCTGATATCCAATATAATGACAATCTTACATGAAGGAGTAGTTCAATTGCGTGTTGTTAACGCGAGAAAGCTGTTTAAATGACATTTTACGGAACTGGTCCTGGTGATATTGTTCAGGGGTTGTTTGCAGGGCACCGAAAGTGATGTAGGTCTTTTCATCGCGTGCTCCACATATTCTTAAATAAGTCACAGTGTGAGTCGTTGATAGTATAACAATGTTACAGCGGATCGATTAAAGAATTGGGATTACGGGCATTTCAGTCTTTTATTGATTGATTACAACAGTTAGTGACTCGACACCCATCAAAAGCGGTTAAACCAAAACCGATTACGTTACCATCGACAGAAACAATGCCGGCTGCTGACATTATTGGTGAAATTATTAATGAGGTCACTCAACAACGACTGTCCTATTCGCTCAACAATAAATAGCGTATTCTGCAATTGCAAATTTAGTAATTGAAAGTGAACTTGGAGGGCCTATTTTGACAACAAAAATCAATAAAGTATGTATGGTTTCACCATGACCCAATTCAAAGATATATGGATCCCTCATTTGAAGTGGGTGTCCCTGTAGTAATAGATCGAAGTAAAAGGGACTAAGAGAATTATTCATACCTAGCTATTAATATTGATCAACAGAAAAAAATACAAGCGAAAGACACGTCAATGTTTTTTGTTTATGCAATCTGTGATCGCTTCAGTGCTCTCGTTTCAGGCTCATACCACAGATACACACCCAGCTAGTGCTATAGCGGAAGAGCTTACATGGCAAATAAACACACAACATGGTCTTACCGCACCAAAAGCATGTGTTCGTGGTGTCTCAAAATACAAAACGAGATAATGGTCAAACTTATAATAAGGTGATATTTTACAATTTAAAATGACTGAGGTTTCTTTGTGGTTAAAGGGTCGTCGCGAACCTTCTGAAGATATTATACTTTACTATACAGATATCAAACCACAAGTGGATATAACAAATTATGGTAGTATATAGACCGACATAGAAACATCGAATGGTTTGCCAATTTTCCAACACGATTTTCCTACATTATACAGGACTTATTCCTTTTCATTGGAACTCCTAGAATCGTTTAGGCAATCCGTAGTCGACATGCATTCCACGCACGTGTCAGCGGACCCGTTGCTGCCTCCGGTTATCGATATGATGCTGTTGTTTTTGCTGGCAAGAATCCTTCGTGCGCCTGTAGAAAATTTTTGAATTTCTCAAATTGAACCTGTTGTATCTTTTCAGTAGCAACGTCCTATCATGAAGTGAAGGTCGGCCTTAATGAAAACCAGCTTTTTAAAATAAACGGCGCAAAACAAAAGCGATTGTAGGGTCACGTTCAGACTTTCTCCAACAAAATTTACTAGAAATGACTCCTTGTGGTTACCCTAAACACAACTTGACTTAATGCAGACAAACAAAATAATATATCGGTGACATTGAAAGTATCCAACTCAAAGGTGATGCAGTTGTAAAAGACCAGTGGAATATTTCCATTCCTTATAGCTAATCAGCCTTGTGTACGAGTAATAACAAGAAACGAACCGGTCGTCGGTCTTCCAAAATCTTTCATATATTTGTCATCACTATTATCGATATCTGAAGATGAAATTGGGTTTGAAGCATTCCACATCTATAGGTTTATTTAACCGTCTTTAGCATTTCTGTTTAAGATTAGATTCATCATTACATATAAATGATGAATTCTGACCGCAATGATGTGGTTGCTGAATTTTAACCACAAGTTGTTAAACAGATTGACAGCGGCTGCCGACATTGATGTTGATTTTATTTCACATGTGGACGAATATATGTGTCAGAGTGTTGTTAACAAACCTTCGCATGCAATGAACTATACACTTATTAAGAGTCAATTGGAAACTGATAGTTGCGACCAACGTAACGTGCCAATATCAAATAGAAGTCAGCTTGATGGTATAGCATTAGTACGTAAAATCGGCCATTAGCTGAATGTACCACCTGTCATGAAATCACTCACGGATTGTTTCTACAACGACTACATGGAATTCACCGCTGTACCCACACCGCTTACCTATTTCAACGAATGTATAAAACCAGCATTTACTCCACAGAGAAAAGAAAGATCTCGATTGTTATACAACATGGACGCACTTGTTCGCGTAACAGCTGTTGGACGAAAACGAGAATGAGTTTAATACACCTGACACGAGTGCAACCAGAACATTTCTAAATGACCGTAATGTTAGGCCCCAAGAACGTAGAATTGTCGAACACTTAAATATTTTTCACGCAAACTTTTTAAGATTGTATAAACGTTGTGCCAGTAAAAAGAGTAATTTGTTAGAATGCATATGTTTATTGCACCAGGACGTGACGAGTATTGACAGGGTGTGCTTGTCGTGCAATAATACTACGCGATTACATTACTGATAGACGAATTAGGATTGACCCTCACTATTATTGACGTGAAAAAATAATTGAAGTGTAAAAACAACTGCAAAATGAAACCACTAAGAGAACCGCGTTGATCTGAAATACAAACGCGCGTATTTGGTTGTATATTTTTTTATGGGCATGCCCTCAATCTTTAACTGTAATATACTAAAGGCCTTTGTTGTGACCCACCCACCCCAAAAAGCTTTTTTTGAAACATTCAGTGGCTTTTATGTGTGTTTGTACCCCTATCCGATATTATGTGATGTTTATTCAGTAAAAACTCAAGAAGAATTTTGTAAGAAAATGTATTTATTAAATCATTTTTGTTTGCGGGGTTTTGTTAAAAGTTAATATCTTTTTACATGCTACGTACTCCCACCCATTGGCATATTTGTCTATGGATAGTCTACATAACATGGTCCCTATTTTCAGTGATCATGGCCAGTGATCTCATTTCTGTCCACGTGTGATGTGTATATATGATAACGTATTGTCTATTACAGATTTTTGTGTTAGGACCAGCCTTGGCATTGTCAAATGATTTTCTGATTGTTTCAGAATTTTTTTTCCTTAAATGAATATACGTATTACAGTCTGTATAAAAATCTATATTCTATTAAATACATTTGCATACATCGTTGCCTTTGGCTTTATTCTTCGATGAATGCACATTTATATCTGGCCACCTTGACCGCACATTCATATTTTAATTTTGAATTTAGAAACGAGTCGCATTTGTTTATGTATATGCAAAAATTAGAAAATGTCAAGTAAAAAAATGTATATATTTATGTTATGGTTGTGGTTGTGGTTGTTGTGTTTAATTACAAATGCTTAACTGCTTATCAGTTATGGCGCCAAAGAGAACCATCCAAAATTATGTATAGGTAAAGAAATCGAAAGCAGAAAGTAGTTAGTTTCTTAAAAGAAGATTGGTTGTTCTCGCGTTCTCCACATGTTTGTAATCTGTGTGTCCATGATTTCATGTATGTGGTTTTCATTGACTCCCTCGTAAGCCTGCCTACCTGGCTTGGAGCCACACAGTATAGCCTTACGAGATCCATGCCTCTGACTATGGATCCCTGCCCCAATATTGTTTCTTTCTGTACCTATCGTGGTATTACAAAAATATGTCTTTTACAGAGGATGCAAATTTCCTCTGTATGTAAGTAAATTTGTCTAAATCCTCAAAAATATAGTGATGTTAAAAAATAATAATATTACCTAGATTTTAAAATTTTTAAATTATACTTTTTGTTTTTCAAATTCCATGACCCTATGAAGTAGGTATTACACAAACAGGCCTTCCCATTACCATTCAAAGTTACAGTCTTGAGGTTTATTCCCTCCATGGTATATAATTAATTATAACCATTATTTATATATATATATATATATATATATATATATATATATATATATATATATATATATATATATATATATATATATATATATATATATATTCTTTTCTCTTAGCAGATTTATAACAAACTAAATGAACAATGTACAATAACATACGGCGATCAGCCGTGGTTCCCTCTTTTCGGCTTTTCGGTCTTTATCAAGAACATCATTTGTTTGATCAGTTATTCTTTCTGTGTCAGTTGTATCGGTATATTCCTTCTCGTCCATAACATCTTCGTCTTCGTTTTCGTCCATATCAGTTTGTTTGCCTTCCTTCCAATTCCTTTGCCATCGTCTGTATCAGTCTGTTTTCCATCAAAATTTGTATCCGTCTCCTGGGTTTTCTGTCTCTTTCTCCGTCTCCGTCTCTGTCGCAGTCTCTTTTTCGTTCCGTCTTCTACTTGCTCTGTATTCTTGTATTGTAAAGCTTTGGTGTTTCAGTCAACGAAGCTTTTTTCTTTTCTGAGGGTACTAACCCCTTTCTCCTGCACTCCTTCTAATCCTCTTTCTTTTCGCCAGCATGAGCTTGGAGGTCATTGGCTTTTTCTCCTGATACCTAAGAGTACCTTAAATACCTTCAATCTCTTCCTCACTCTCATCCGCAGCGTCTGAGGAGCTTTCCTCTTACATTCCACTGACGAGAAAGTACTGATTTTTTGCCAACAAATTTGGTAATCTGTTCACTATAGCTCTCTTGCGTATGTTTTTCGACCTTCTTGCCACAACAGGTTGGAAAGCTTCCACTCCTCCCTTTTTGAAGTTTTACCATTCCATTTCCTGATTCGTATTTACTGATGATTGCGATGGCGTTTTCATCGTACTACCTGAAACATTTATTTCACATGTATTCTGTAAGGGAATTTCGCCCTTACATCTCCCTTCTCCTCTTTCCTTCGGCCCCAGTTTCTTGTACTTCTTGTACTGTACCATTTTTCTCCGCTTTGTCCGCATATATCCCTACCCTGCGTATCGCTGAGTTCGGACAATCCCTCATTTCCCTTAGCTACCGTTTTGTAACTCCTCTTTACTACTGTCTAGGATCCCATTGATTTCTGACGCTGTAAATATTTTTGCTGGTCGGGGGGCGGTCCTCTCAATTCACATTTGCAAAGTCAATAATTTGACAACCTGGGGGGAGAATCGGTGTGCCACCAGCACCTTTCCTCCCCCATTTTGACCACCTCAGTGCAAAAATAATTCTCCAATTTGGCTATCTTTTGTGGTCTATTACCAACACTCAACCAAAATATGTGGCTAAGCTAAGCAGAGCTAGCAAAAAGGTATACATATTGCACAAAACACCTTGTCCACAAATTTGTCACAATTAATCTCACTTAAGTCTTTAAAAAAATCCGTCTCATGTACGAAAATAGGCAACAGATAAAAGTGTCAAAATAAATTCCACATAGACAATACCTAGACACTCCAGTACTATATTTGGTACAAGAATGCAAAACAAAGCAAAATCAATTCAAGTGGACAAAATGTTTTCAAAGAATGTTTGCGTAACAGGAATTGACCATACACAACAACATAGAGCACAAAACGCAAAGGGCATTAAATATAAACACACATAAATTCATCCCATAACAGTAAATGAATCAATAAGTTCAAAAATAAGAAAGTCAGCGACAAGAACTGTCAAAATAAATTCCATATAGACAATAACTAGACACTCGTGTACAGTATTTGGTACCAGAGTGAACAACAAAAAGTCAATTCAGGTAGATAAAATGTCTTTATAAAAATGGTTTGTAGCAGAACATAACCACACATAACAGCATAGAGCAAAAAACACAAAGGGTATTACATATACACGTAAAAAAGCAACACTTTCGTGCAAAGCCAGTCAAAGAAAGCTATTGCGAAATATTTAGTAGTGAACACAGCTCACCTCTTAGCAATAATGTTAAACATCTAAACAAAACAGACAAAAAAAGAAAATAGCTTTGGTAATAAAGCCATAATGAAAAACATAGCTATTGCAGAAAACTTGTAGTGAGCAAAATAGCCACATAACAAAACTAAAACAAAACGTTTAAAAACGAAATAAAATCCAAATAGAAATATTAGTGCAAAAAAAAAAAGAAGTGGTTAACACATTAATACAGCGTGTTGTCAGCCAGTTGGTAGATAATGATACAGATACACCTAGAGTGTCCTGGGTTTTTTTCTTCGAAAGTTCATATATGGTAACCTAGCCGGTGGCATAGATCCATTGCATTCCGTTCATGTGTTGTATACAGATATAATATCTCTTTGACGACGACACAGACGATCAAGGTGATATGATAGCGTTAATAACATCAACAATGACGACATTTGACGATGACAATGATCAAAATCAAGATTTTAATATTTTCAAAGCTGCTCATAATATTTCTGACTGTTTGGCATCCAATTTACCATTTAGAAAAATAAATCTACATTGAATGTTATTCGTTATATTGTGAAAATGTCATAGTTTGCCCTTGTATGGATGCTTCTTATGAATCTTTCTAGAATGGTTATCTTCTTTTGTTCTCAGTAAATATTCAAAAGATTAATAAATTTACGAAGCACGGTCTCTCAGACTGATTGCCTTATATTAGCTAAGAGTACCGTCGGAAAAGTCAACGAAAACCCATCACTCATCAGGATTTGGGTTCTGAAGTCACTTATGACTGCTACGGTAGACTATTGATGTATTTCGATTGGGTTGCCGTGATAATTATGCACGACATTAGGAAATAATGGCATCCAGTCCGGTATCATCAGCCAGTGATAGCACGAAACTCAAAAGCACTAAAAAGAACGAATATATGCAATTCATTATATATAAATTGATGGACAAGTGCTGGCCTTTTTCCTCGACAATTTAATAGATAATTTGTCTGGACTTGCTAATATATATTCCTCAGTGGCTACTTTGTTAGATTGCTTGGTCCCATACTCTTTGAACGATATATTTGGATAGTCTAGATAAGGAACAGTATAAATCCTAGTTCTAAGCTACGAGACAGTCTTTTTCTGTCTATCAGGCTGTCTGATCATTGTCATCATCCCTTGGAAATGTACATAATGTCATGCTATCACCATAGTTAAGTAGTAATTACTAAAATTCTATCGACTTTTCAGGCGTGCGACCACCACCACCTTCATACTACGAGGCGCTAAAGTATTCGCACATCTCCAAATCCAACGAGAAAAACAGGAAATTTATTTGCAATGGAAAACTACACCGTGACTCCTCTACGATAGACGGCGTGGATTTAGCAGAAACGGAATGTGGGACAGAAGGGCTCCCAGGTGCAAACCTTATTTCTATTGAAAAGCATAATTTCAAAACAAGAGACCATACTCTGGAGTCTATACCTGAAAATTTGTTCGAAAACAATGACATGGGACTGAAGACCTTGACAGATGACCGACAGACGGAGCCATTATTAAAGAATACTGATGAAAGAGGTAGCCTTAAATCTTTCAATAAAAAAGAAATCGGTATTGATAAAGTTGACAGCGGAATGTGCCAGGGGGGTTCAAAGGAAAAACTTATGCTTCCAAATGGAGTGATTTTACACACCAGTATTGATGTGATAGAGCCGCCATGCCCAAGGGCAAGCGAGCTTAAGGAGACTGAAATAGATTTGACAATAGATGATTTTGGTGGCTATCATATTAGTGATAATGATGAAGATGATAAATGTGACGAGGATCTAGATGGTGATGATATTGGTCTAATCGACAAAGAGGATGATTTGGAGTTGGTGACGGTGACGGACGCTTCATCACTGCCTGAAGCAACCGGAAACAAACCCTCACCGTGTGATTCTTTGGAACTACCTGAAAATGACATTCAGTGTATCCATATATCTTCTGCGGACAAGGTTCTAAGCGATGTCAGTATGACCTTAGCCCAAGTTTCAAATTGTGGTAATCAAAAGACCTTAAAAAGGACATACAATGATGTGAACTACACTGTGTACGAGCTAAGTCCTTCCGATTCGTTCAATAGCTCAGCCGGTGAAACCAATAATCCTTGCGTCCAGCCACCTTCCAGTGCTCCCAGCCAAGAACAGATGGTAAAACTTGGCTGGAATGCTAACAGTCTTACGGACTCTCTTAAAGTGGAGAGACTTAAGCGAACGGACTCTTTGAAAGAAAGACTGATAAGGATAGACTCCCAAAGGGAGAGACTAATAAGGACTGGGTCTCATAAAGAAAGACTCACAAGGATGTGCTCGAAGCCAGAAGAGAGTCAGCCCCCAATTCAGCAGTTACGAAAATTCTCTCTCCAGGATGAAATAAGGAGAGAAAGTTTAGACGAGGTTAAAACCTTGATTGCTACAAAAACAGACAATCCTGAGGTGATGAGTGAACCGTCACCCATGGAGAACTTAGCGGCCTTAGATTTGGTGAGTTTAACAATAAAATAAAATTTCAGAAATAACTCAACTGGCCTTGACCCATCACAAGGTATGATGAAAATGTGAAAGGACATTTATGTCTGTATTAAATAAATAAATAAATAAATAAATAAATATAGTAATAGTCCCTGATCCTTCAGCTTCTCTTAAGGCAATGTCAAAAAACATTCATCACCATGTTCACATACTAAATAAATACACTAAATTTACATGTTGTTGTTTTCTGGCAGTTGTCGGTAAGCCAGTCAGATGCAATGCGGTGATTTGTCTATACTATTTAACTAAAAGAATTTCAACGACTTGTGTTTTGACAGTTCAAATTACCGTATTTATTGATCAGATTTTAAATAAAATAAAGGTCATAGAAGGTGCAGTTTATCATATTTTGAACTGGAAAAGAACTAAGACGGTACAAATATAGTATTATTGCCCTGTGCCAGTTACATTTCCAAATAAGGCATTGTAATAATCCCCATTTTCATGAAAATATCATTACATGATTTCTTAACTTTTTCATGTTTTCTTACCTTTTTTCAAACAGTGTAATATACATGTAGTCATTATTTTTGAAAATTAATTTTCTTTCATTTAAACATTTATTCTAGCTTGCTAATATTCCCCGTTTGGTTGAACCTACCCTTGTAAAGGCAATAATTGGTCAGAAACAAAGCGTGTGAGTGAGAAGACGATGTTTATTGGACATTTTCGAGTAAAAACATCCTCCATAACGTATCATCAGGTTACCCTTAGTTACGAAGCATCAAGAATAGTTTATATTCTATCTTGACACTTTGATTTCTGTATATAGCTAGGTTTGCAAACATGTCTGAAATCAACAGCAAACAACTAAAATCTTAATTTGATATGCTATATTCAGCCTTAGAAAAAGAAAATATAAACGCTAAGGATAGTGTTTCATCTTGAACAAATAATGCTATTTTCAAGAAGGGACGCCCGTAGAATTATTTTTAGGGAATGGCATATAGTGGTCATTTATTAAGTTTTACGGATGTAGGAAAAACGTTTAGAGGTAAAAATCCGGGAGGTGGAAGGATTTGCCCCTATGTACAGACGCCCATGATTTCAAGCTTATTATATCCCCATGAAGTCATGATATCAAGGTTTGGTTATATTTCAGTACTGTTAGGCCAAATGTAGGATCCGTGGTGGTTCACTCCTTAGGGTTGCTCAAGGTGTCCGACCGGTCTAAGGTTCTCACCTTTACAGATCGCTAACATCTCACCTGTGTACGTGTAGGTTGAGTCTCGACTTCGCCAATGTGGATATGTGAGAAAACTTGCCAGTAGATCCCTATTGGTATGTGGTTCTTCCCGGAGTTTTCCGGGGTTATTTCTGCATCAGATATACTGGCCGCCATTTAGTGCCTATCATTTGCTGAAAAATGACGTCGAACCCTAAAAAGAAACAAACAAAATAAACAACGGGACTTGCAACTGAAAGGGGTGGGTTAGGATAATACAGTCAGATCAGAAAGGTTCTGCTACCATTGTGCATCATTGTATTCATTTCAAATGTTGGATATTATATGATCCCAAGCTTGGTATATTGATGTTATCCGCGGGGTTATGTCCCTTGAATTGACCATAGATTCAAGAGATATGACACACTTTTTGATTATTTTTTTTTTATAGGATTTTATTTTCGTTATTATATAGTGCGCAGTTCAGTGTATATTTAGATTCTAACGTCTTCATTTATTTACCTGGCACAATGTACCACTCCTGCTCATGGACAACGTTCTTGGGTGACATTAATGGGTCCACAACCTTACAATATATTTGGAATATAAAAATTAAAAATATCATATTCCATATTCTAATTGGTCTTGTGTCACTTGTTTAGGTTCTAATATACAGTAACACAGAAAGAGTGAAAACAACAAGCTTTTTAAAATTTAATAAATAACTTATTTCCCTGGAAAAATTCTATAAAAATAAAAAAATATGAACTTACGGTTTTATAGAATCAAATCCAAAAAGGATCCAAAAATAGTCAGATAATAAAGTCCTAATAACAAAATGTTCTACTGATTTCACGTTTGAATCCCGACGAAGAATCCAAGATGGAAGACGATGACATATGCTATAATCTGCAGTGTTGAAGTCTACAGTTCCTTGTAAAATACAAATAATGACACTCCGGTGTTGGAAATCCAAAGTATATTTCTAAGCAATGTCTTTCCAAAATTTCTGTGTGAGCATTCCTCAAAATATTTCCAGAGAAAAAAGACTTAATCCTTTCGAAATCCAACTGATCGGAATAAAATTATAACTCAAAATCGGGGCCTCGAGTGGCCGAGTGGTCTAAAGCGCTCTCCGTTACGGATCACTGCCATCTCACCTCTGTCTGCGTGGGTTCGAGTCTCGGATTCGGCTGATGTGGGTATGTGAGACAGCTTGCCAGTAGCTTCTCGTGGGTCGGTAGTTCTTTCCGGGGTTTTCCCGGGTTCTTCCTCCACAATTAATACTGGCCGCCATGTATAGCCTATCGTGTGCTGAAAAATGACGTTAAACCCTACTACAACAACAACAACAGCAACAACAATATCTCAAAATCTGTCTACAACAAAAGAACTTAACATAAGTGCAAAAAGCCCAAAACTGAGAAATCTCTCGTTACGCATCTCTATTAAAACTAACATGCGCAGGAATGGAAAAACCGGACTTGCGAAACACAGGACCACGTGACCGTGTTTACATATATAAAAAAATCACGTACACAGAATATGGCCTTGATTAGACAACAACCAATCATTTTAAAATAGAAATGGAACTTATTTACGTGGTTGCTACTAGTTTTGAATCAAGGTCAGGATATAGTCAACACCTGGTGTTTATGAAAGAATGATTCAGGTCAACTGATTTTCTGGAAAAATATCATCTCCAGTGAATAAATTTACATTATAATAGCACATAATAGAATAAAAAATTAAAACTAACAAACAATTAAATTAAAATAAATATGAATATGAATTAAATCAGATTTACATAACACCTTTCCCCATAAAAAAACCGATTTATATGATAAAGCATTCTTTTTACCATAGATTAATTATCCTTGAGTTTTAAGAATAACATAAGAAGTATTCTTATGAATTACAAACAGTGTACATGAAACAATACATTGTTATACACGGGAAAGTGCATCTGCTATTAAATTATATTTTCTCTTGATGTGCCTGGTGTCAAGATTATATTCCTGTAACAACAATCTCCATCTTTGTAGTCTTTGATTTTTATTTTTCATCATGCCGATGAAAGTAAGTGGGTTGTGGTCACTAAACACATTAATCGAAGAAGGAGCTGAACTAAAGTAAACTTCAAAATGTTGTAGTGCCAGTATCAAAGCCAAACATTCCTTCTCGATTGTTGAATACTTTCTTTGATGCTTTTCTAATTTCTTAGAAAAATAGCACACTGGATGATCAATACCATTTTCGTCTTCTTGAATTAAAACTGCTCCAACCCAGCATCACTTGCATCAACAGACAATTTAAAAGATTGGCTGAAATTTGGAGCTGTAAGAACTGACGCGCTTTTAAGTATGGCTTTCAACTTGTCAAAAGCCTCCTGACATTTTTAAGTTCAAATGAACTTGTTTTTCTTACTCAATAAATTTGTCAGGGGTTCAGCAATTATAGAAAAATTGGAACAAAATGTTCGATAGTATCCGGCCATACCTAACAATCGCATCAGTTGCTTTTTATTAATAGGCACGGGAAATTCAGAGATAGCCTTGACCGTAGCATATATAGGTTTAACCTGTCCATGTCCCACGATGTGTCCTAGGAAAGTTACACTAGTACGGCAGAATTCACTTTTAGACAAATTAATTGTAAAACATGCATCTATGAGCCTGTCAAAGAATTTTCGAATTGCTGCTAAATGTTCTTTCCAGGTGTCGTTGTAGATGATGACATCATCGATGTAAGCATCACAATTGTCTAGACCAGAGGTAATCATATTTATGAGGCGTTGAAATGTACTTGGCGACCCTTTCATCCCAAACGGCATTACTTTATATTGGTAAAGTCCATCTAGAGTCACGAATGCCGAAATTTCCTTTGCTCTTTCCGTTAGTGGAATCTGCCAAAATCTTTTCAGAAGGTTAAATTTGATGACATACTTGGCATTCCCAATCTTATCAATACAGTCATCGATTCTTGGTAATGGAAATGAATCTGTTTTTGTCACACTATTCACCTTCCTATAACCAGTACACATACGGAAAGTTTATCTGGTTTTGGAACAAGTATGCATGGTGAACTTCAGTCACTTTTACTAGGCTCTATAAAATCATTCTCCAGCAAATACTGAATTTCCTTTTTCAAGTATTCCTGTTTGAGTGGGTTCATCCTGTATGGGTGTTGTTTGATAGGTCTGGAATTTACAATTTCAGCGTCATGGAAAATTGTGTTTGTCCTTGTAGGAACAGCTGGAAATAAGTGCTCATATTCAAATAATAACTGTTGAAGTTCATTTCTTTCTTGCTCTTGCACATGTGAACGCTTCTGGTCCTGATCTTTCATAATTTCTGAATTCAAAAGATTTGTCACTCCAATGTCAGTAGAATCTGATGATATTCCTTCACTTAAATCCTCAATGAGTGGGACATGTGTAACTAAATCAATTGCATGTTTAACCTGGCTATCTCTTTCAATATACTTTTTTAGCATGTTAATGTGATACAGTTGTTTTTGTTTACACCTCCCAGGAGTATTTATGATGTAATTTAAATCATTTATTTTCCTGTCAACTGTGTAGGGACCATAAAACTTGGCCTGAAGAGTATTGTATGGTATTGTCAAGAGAGCCAGGACTCTATTACCAGGCTGAAAACTCCTTTCCTTCGAGTTTTGATCATATCTTGACTTCATTTTGGATTGAGTAGAGTGCAGATTTGTTGTTGCGAAGTATGAATGTGCTTTTCACTTTCCAGTTCCATTTCTTTCTTTCTACATTGATATTTCCTCTCTTCCTTCTCTCTTTGCATTTGTAGTTGTTATTTTTGCAACTGCATTTGTCTTTCTTTCTCTTTTTCTTCTGTTTGTAAATGCATTTGTTTTTCGTTCTCTCTTTCCTGTCTCTATCTCCGTCCTCTTTCTCATATTGTAACTGCATTTGTTCTTTTTGTAATTACATGTGTTCTTTTGCTTTCTCCATATTCATTTGTTCTTTCTCTTTCTCCAATTTCATTTGTTCTTTTTGTAATAACATTTGTTCTTTTTCTTTCTCCAATTTCATTTGTTCTTTTTTTGTTCCAACTGTAACTGCATTTGCATTTGTTTTTCCTCTTTATCTTTCTGAAGTTCCAGCTTCCTCAACTCCAATTCCATTTTGTCTTTTAATTCTAATTCCTCTATTTTTGTGTCAGAGTCGGAGACAGACTTACTGACTGAAATCAAAGCACTTTTATCCAAAACATTCTTTTCTACCAAATACTGAACCAAAATATTTCTTATTTCCTGTTTCGTTAAGGAAGACTTTACTTCCGAAAGATCGTATTTTCTGGCAAGTTGAATCAAATCATCTTTTTTGAAAAGATCTAATTGTTCCTGGGTAGGACTCGAAAGAAAGATTTCTACTTTTGATGACATTTTAGAAAAAGCTTGCCGATTTCACTAAGATTTCAAAAACATGGGGAATTCAAATTTCAAAAACAAAAAGTTTTCTGAAATATTCTATCCAAAGTTTAAAATTACCCTGGACGAGCCCCAAATTTTCTTATGTCATTTGTTTAGGCTCTAATAAACAGTAACACAGAAAGAGTGAAAACAACAAACTTTTTAAAATTTAAAAAATAATTTACTTCCCTGGAAAAATTATGTAAAAGTAAAAAAAAAAAAAATATGAATTTACGTTTTTATAGAATCAAATCCAAAAAGGCCCCAAAATAGTCAGATAATAAAATTTTAGCAGTCCTAATAACAAAATGTTCTACTGATTTCACGTTCGAATCTCGAAGAAGAATCCAAGATGGAAGACGATGACATATGCTATAATCTGTAGTGTTGAAATCTACAGTTCCTTGTAAAATACAAATAATGACACTCCGGTGTTGGAAATCCAAAGTAAATTTGTAAGCAGTGTCTTTCCAACATTTCTGTGTCAGCACTCCTCAAAATATTTCCAGAGAATTTTTTTTTAATCCTTTTGAAATCCAACTGATCGAAATAAAATTATAACTCAAAATCTTGCTACAACAAAAGAACTTAACATCAGTGGAAAAAGCCCAAAACTGAGAAATTTCTCTCTACGCATCTCTATTAAAACTAACAGATGCGCAGGAATGGAAAATCCAGAATTGCGAAACACAGGGCCACGTGACCGTGTTTACATATAAAAAAATCACGTACACAGAATATGGCCTTGATTAGACCATCTAATTTACTCCGAGAATAAAAAATATTAAAAAAAATTGTTTACATCTTAAATCATGACCTCGACAACAACCAATCATTGTAAAATAAAAATAGAACCTATTTACGTAGCTGCTACTAATTTTGAATCAAGGTCAGGATCTAGGTCAACACCTGGTGTTTACGAAAGAATGATTCAGGTCAACTGATTTTCTGGAAAAATATCATCTCCAGTGAATAAATTTACATTATAATAGCATATAATAGAATAAAAAATTTAAAACTAACAAACAATTAAATTAAAATAAATATGAATTAAATCAGATATACGTAACATTGGCATTACTGCCATTTGTTAAGTCAGTAACTGGAGGACCTGGTAGCATGGGTTGCTCTTTCGATATATCGACAGCTCATTTTCTTTCACTTTGGATGTTGTTGCTGCTGCTTTTAAAGCTGTTACCGTTGACCTTTTCCATGTTCTTCAGGGAAGACCAAGGATATTGTAATATCTCGGATGTGTTAGTCCATCAGCCTCTAAGATCCTCATTCATTCTACTAAATTACTAGACGAATTTAGTTTATTTCCAAAACCTAGCAAATCTGCCCTGGACGAAACACAGAATTAGCTTACAAAAAGTAAATAGGATTATTTGTCTGGCTTATCCCGTGTTTGGTGTTGGTGTTGACCACCTTGTCACCTTTTTTGGGGGGGGGGGGGTGGGCTTAGGCCAAATGTCTTAAACAATCTTTAAAAATTTGGCATTTGAGAAGTCAGATTTTAGAGCATCATATTTCTTCGTTGTCTTCTTCTAGACGCGATGAAGGATTTTAATTTGTTGCGACTTAATCAGTAGTTGATTTAGACGTGCAATACCGGTTTACAGTTTCATACTTTTTCCTCGTGCTTTTGTTTTAAAAATTCTTTTAAAAATAGTTCAAATGAGTATTTTGAGAAGTGGATTTTTAGGAAAGCTCATCATCGCTCAACATCAGAACTAACCCCCTTAGGATTTTATTGGAACTTTGCAGGTTTCATAAGTAAAGTGCCTTGCCCAGACACACACCATAGTAGCCGAATAGTCTGATCCTACTCTAGGGGTCGAACAAGCACCTTTATGGTTGCGAGTTCGTCGGAAAACTGCATCTCGGAAAATAAATAATAGTTATTTAAAGAAGCCACATTGTCAAGAGAAGACTTAAATCGCGTTGTTTCATAAATGTCTGGAACGAGTTTACTGAATAAATGGTAGTTAAAACAGTAAATAGTTGGTGTAGATGTGCAGTTATTATTTTTAACTGCATATTCATTACTTGATAAAATTCTTGAACAAGTTCTCGATAAATAATTGTTTTGGATAGGATTTTGTGAGGAAAGGAAAATAACTTGTCCTAAATTGTATTACACTTAATGTAGTGTATTACAATTGTAGTCGAAAAATAATTGGTCGGTGTAGATTTTCAGTAAGGCACTGCCTATGTCCTCTGGAGTTCGTTCTGGGTGAAATGAATTCTTGAAAATGTGTCGAAGACATCGGTATTTTCTGAAACTAAATTATAAACAGCTGGTCAATTTTTTGTTTCTTAACGTCAGAAAAGATTATACAAAATTAGTGGTTGTCACGAAACTAATTATAGCAAATGTTTTTTTCTTTCTTCCTGTGGCTTTTTTATAATGGGTTGGTGGAGGAGGCTGAATTATTGATTTTTTAAAAAGTATAGAGTACTTTGAAATATAAAATTGCAGGTCACCAGATCTACTATGTTGTACTTGGAATTCTGCTGAAACTTTGAATTCAGGTATGCATTAAAAGGGGTTCGACTTTTATTTATTCATTTTGGAATACATCTTTAGTAAAGTGGTAACAAGTGTTGATATTTTGAGAATTAAAATTTAGGGATATGATTGTCTGTTGCTCCATGTTCATCCAGTTGTTGTTGTAATCGCTTATTTCTTGATTTTGTTGTTGCACTTTTATGTTGAAGAAAACAAAATTTTATATAGTATTGTTGTTATTATGGGGTTTAGCGCCATTTTTCAGCTGTGGAGGAAGAACTCAGGAAAATCCCGGGAAGAACCACGGACCCACATGAAGCTACTGACAAACTTTATTACATACCCTCACTGGCTGAGCTTGAGACTCGAACCCACGCAGACAGAGGTGAGATGGCAGTGATCTGTAACGGTGACCGTTTTAGACCACTCGGTCACTCGGGGTCCCTGTCTTGTGTATAATCAGAGTCTCGAAATTGTAAACCAGTATGTTGGTTTATATATATGGTTGTATTCTTCTGTCTTGTTTTTATTTTGAAAAAGAATGTGTTCGTAACATTTGTTTTCCAGAGGCGAGTTAAAAATTGACGAGATATTGTGTATCACGTGTTTGAAACATAAATAACACACTACACATCATCGCTCAGAATGCTAGATTCTCTAAATAATCATATGAGCGATTTCGTCTTATTTAAGTTGATCTGTGCACACGATTTGCCCTTTTCTTCGTTATTATGTGTGAAGTTTTGTCTTTTTGTCTATACAAGTAACATAACAATTTTGTTTTTATTTACTGAAAAGACGGCCAAACTTGCAAGTAAGGCAGCATTGGTCCTTACTTGTGACGTTATAGTGGTTATTGGAAAAATTGGATGAAAACCTGTATGTTGTAAAAATCCTGATAAATACTAAACCGTTTCATTTCAGACGTTTGAAGGTACAGAGGCAGACTTCAAGGGTCGGGCGGCTGATCGGGGAACATTGTACTGCGCATGCGTGGGAGTCCTCCTGGTTGTGACCCTCGTGTTTTTGCTCATCTTCTTTACGTAGCACAACAAGGTGACCACCACGAGATTGGATGGGCGGACCGGATATAAGAAAACTTCCAGCATTCATCCACTAGATTGGATGGGTGGACCGGATATAAGAAAACTTCCAGCATTCATTCAGCTTTATTCTTCTAACCATAAACAGATTGCGACTTAGATAAGTTGGTTGCTTGGAAATCTAATTCATTAGCAGTCGACCTTGCAGTCCGCGTCATGGTATTTCCTCATCAACGTTTATCTTAGTCTCGGTTTGTTACTCAGACAAAATATAATATGTCATATTGCTAATGCTGTTGAATTTAAAGAAGTTCAAGAAGGTTATGGTCACAAATGCAAATATAATACGGATGAAGAATTGATAAAAATTCTTTACAATCGCGCTTGCGAAGTATTTCCATATACCAGCAAAATAAGCTAATTTGCTCCTTTATCACAGATCTTGAGAATTTCAGAACCTTTATTACAATCTGCTTTCCACAATCAATTTGAGCTAGACAAAAAGTTTATATTTACTGGAGATATTTTTTTCGCAGAACAGTTTAATAAATATGCCTGGTTTATTGTAATATTGTAACAATCAAGAGCTTTGTTTGTTGTTTTTTGTTTGTTGTTTTTTAAAAAAAATCTTTTCCAAAATATTTTCTTATTACAGAACAACTCAGCTTATGATCAGTTATGGACAGTTCGTATAATTCGAGCAATACGAACGCTCCAACGAAATCACGTGATATTCATGTGACTGTTTAACTGTGTAGTTTCCATTCTGATGAAGCTCCCACAGAAAGTATGTAAAGTATAACGCTATTCAGTCGCTTTAACGATCTTCTATATTTTGTTAAACTAATACTAATTATTATGTAACGTTTATCGGGATACATGCAACAGTTGTTTAGACTCGCGATGTTTCTACCGCTTGATGGGCCCATCCGATTGGTTAACATGCGGAAAGACAACACGACACATTGATAGTACTAATGATGAGATCATGTTGAGTGACTTGTTCTCTGTTCCTTTATCGCCCTTAATTTTAGCGACATATTTTTTCTTCTTATTTTTTTTTCTTTTTTGTCTTTTGTTTAAATTTTTTTTACGTATGTTGAATTAAATATGTCCGGTTTTTATGGCTTGATCGTAAAACCTTGAATTTTAAAATTCCATCGAAATCCCATACCATACTAAAGATAGCTTATGTACTATGCAGTTCACCTGTGAAAAGCCTTGTTTTATGTTCGAAGTAATTCTCTGTATCCCGGTATTGTTCCACTAATTCATTTTCTACCAATAGCATTAGCAGCACATCTTTTGCCCCTTAGTAAAGAGATGATAATATAAAGTTGGCTCTACATTTCTCAGCTTTGTGAAATTAATTTAAATGCATATAAAGCACACCACTGTGAACACCGTAGACCGTGATTTGCTGCTACTTACTGTGTCGGCATATTAGCGTCTAAACACCTAAATAGAAAGAACAGTGTAGACCATAATGTAAGGTTGCATAATCGAATTTAATTTGCCGGCCCAGTATGCAACGATATATAAGGGTCTGTTCGAGAAAAATGAAGGTCGTGACAACCAGTGGAAAATATAGATATCTACCAGAGGAGCCAATCTGATCAAAAATCAGATCTCGGATGTCCTACGCGAAGATCTGACAACGACAGCTTAAGGGTCATGTTCTGGTGACCTTTGAATTAGCCAATGAAAATAAGGCATTCAAAAATCCGAAAGTGAATCAAATCGTTCGGTACACACGCATGCTCTTGATCCACACTACTCAGTCTCTAAACGCGAAAATATAAGACTTCATCTGATTTTTTGATAAAATTAGCGATTATGGTAATAACATAGGTTACCAGAACATGGCCCCTAAGCTGTCGCTGTCAGATCTTCATGTATGACAGTGTGATCTGATTTTAATCATATTGCAAGAGGATCCTTTGCCAAAGCTGGACTGATTATGTCTTTAGTCTGAGTCATTTAAGTTTCAGTGACGCTGAAGTTTGGAAACAAACATTACAATGGACATCTTAACATTACCAGCAGTTAAACACGTTTGTAAATGAGATGGAGTAAATAACATTTATATTACAGACAAAATGGATGTTTCATTTTTTTATTAAAGTTTATTTTGTGGTTTCTTTTAAAGAAATGAACGAGAAAAATCTCCAGTTTCAATAGCACGACTGGCGAATATTAATGAGATTGTCAAAATATCCAGAAAGCATTTAAACCGATTGTGGTGGAAATGTAACGCTTATTTATGTTAAGATGTTCTCTTTATCTTTATGATAATTTTTCTGACATTCAATGACACTTTAAACTTGAAACAAGATAACTCTGAAATACTATTTTTGCCCTCACAAATAAATGTGTATTTTGTTTGGGAAGTCCAATTATATAGTATATTAATAGATTTAACATGTTCATTTGTTTTAGAAACTATTTTCGTATGAAGTTCCATTCTCATAATGTTATTGTTAGTTTTTAAAATATATATTCATATTTGCTTTTATCGATAGATTGTAATGTTACGATAGAAATTTATATGGTGAGTGAAATTTTCAAGTACAAATATTTTATTTATTTGTGTAAATTTGTTGGGTTGTTTTATGTATTTAATAAACGCAGTCAATTTTTATTGTATGTGAAGTTTGGGGCATAATATTTTAATCAAAATTCTTCTGAAATATCACTGATAATTTCCCACTCATGTTCACTGCCAATTAGTTTTATTTGCAAAAATCAGCTTATGGTATTTTCCGTATACAAATATATCCGCTTTTGGAAAATATATACATGTAGAAAATTTTATGTATATAGTACCTATAAATACAAACAGATTGTTGAAGGGTGCGCAGAAACCACTTTTTAAAGGTTATATATGAAGGAATATTTTGTATATCTGTGCGTTTTTGTGTGTATGTGTGCGCATATTAGAATTAGATGTATCTTCACGGTGTCAAATGAATATTTATTTGCTCAATAATTTTATGTATTTAAAGGTTTCTTTAAACCGAACCTTTTAGTCACGTGACCTTCGACGCTCCTAACGTTGAGAAAACCAATTCTTACTCTTGATAATAAGCTATCAAGATCTATTTTATTGAATTTGGAATTAAATCTTCGTGTTTATAAACTGTTTGATGACAGTTGGTCACAATTTTTGCCAACCAATAACTGTTGTAATTATAATAATTTTACTATTTGGTTCATGAACTCTTGTGATAGTATTTCCATCTTATTACTGACATTCGGAAGATTCTCTTCTATTTCCGATGCGAGTCGAATAACTTCGGCTATCTGAAACAGTCTCGTGAGCCATCGTGACTTGAACATCCGGGTAGATACTAAGAAGTGGCCCTCGTAATGAAAGATGGCCATTAAAATAACATGAATGACGTTTAACTGTCAACGAAATACCTGCATTTTTTGTTTTTAATATAATTCCCGGAACTTTTCTTCATAAAAGAAATGGAATAAATCATTCGGTTTCCATAACCTCGAGCTTTTACGCATGTTCATCGAATCGTTGCGACGTCTGTGAGGTTATTGTGGCATAAAAACAGCAACAGTGTGATGTAATTTCAAATAGTTAATATTTCCATCCTTACTCCTCACAGTGGGAAACCTCTCACTGGAGGGATAACACCACTACCACAACACTCTAAATTCGGTGGCAGATTGCCAACTGGAGAAAATCGTTCGCTCTGATTACTGCATCATGCTCAGTTTTTCTTGCATTTTCCGCGATATTTTCTCAATAATTTCTTTAATGCAGCATGCGAAGACTGTACCAAATACGTACGAGGAAAAATATCAGGAATTCGTGACTCATAAGTGTGGAAGTGATGAACGACGTTACAAGGAAGCACGCGACAGACGTCAGAATATACTGAAAAGGTCACAGTGAAGCACATCTGAGCCGCCACACGTAATATAATTGTTTTTTCATATGTATTTGAATGGATTTCAATATGTGATTAGAGAAGAAAGATTGGATATAGTCAGTGTGCTCATGTACTAATGCACAAAGACGAAAGCCTAAGGTTTAGACGACCCAGGGGTCAAAACAGAATTATGGCAGCTTTATGTTCTGAAAGTATTATCACCAAGGTATTTTTCTTGCATACCACGTGAAAGATCGATGACGTTCCAGCTGATTGTACACAACACAACGTCACAAGTTGCTTCATCGCGTTATTTTAGGCGAAAACGTAATGTCAGAAATATCCAGATATATTTCACCAAAAGTCACTTTAGTTTAACGCTGTTGCTACCGGTCAGTATCCCCTGGTTAGAGAAAAATATTCACCCATTCCTTATATGGTAAACACGTGATGAATTCAGTGAACTACTTCTGGCTACGGCTAAACAAAATGGCGACGGATACGTGGAATGCTGACCAAGTCATAAATCTAGTGGCCAACAGAGGCCGACCGTGGCTGTAACCACTTCTGACACAAGTGCTGGTGAATGAGAATATCTGGTTCTCATCCAAAGAAAAATATCCGTCATCCAACTAAATTAAAGCAATCTGAATAAACCAAAATCCAAATGAAATAAAGCAATCTGAATAAACGAAAATCTAAAAGACTTAAACTGCAAGGAGGAATAGGAGTTATACATGTACTGAAAATGGACGGCTGGTGATTGCCAGTTGCTGCTGTCAGTGCGAGAGGCAGAGAAACAAGAGTGGGGGAGGGGGTCAAACTGATCTTTGATATAATGTATAGGAAAACAGCTAGTCTTTTCTTTCACGTAAGCAGTGCACTTTTATCTGCTCTGAATAGCGTTGTTTTTACCTGATAATATGACTTTAAGAGATATTATCCAAGACCGATGGACCACAATACCCTGCAAACAATCTTGACACATTTTGCACTTTGAAATACACCCGCCATCATGAGAGCTACATTGAAACAATAACAGCGATACAATTAGACGGAATTATTTCTGGCTCATCTTTTCGTATTGGCTATTTCAATTTTCATGGATGAATTAAAATATTTTTTAACATTATCAGTATTTCGTTGTGTTTCTTTCCTTCATGACATTCCATCCTCTTTAACTCGTCGAATAATATAAATCGTTTATCACCAAGAAAAAAAGATCGAAATTATTCTGCACATTTTATACTTTAAAAAAAAAAAAAGCACTCGTGTAGCACGATACATTCATTTACGATGCAAAGAAAAGGAATTCTCAATTTCACATGCGTAGGCAGTTCACGTGGTCATTATGGTATTGTCTCACAAGAATGTTCGTTGATTTCAAAACTAGGATATATATATATATATATATATATATATATATATATATATATATATATATATATATATATATATATATATATATATAAAGAGGAAACGTCCATAAGAGCGACTGAAACATTTTTTTTAAATACAGGGCTTGTACAAATTTGTTTTTCCTTGTAATCCACATTTGATTTTTGACTATGCTTCCTGTATTTTTGCTATGCTAAATATATGGTCCTGCAAGTCAGTTACTGGGTAAATTAATATGTCTTTGCCGTAAATGTGAGTTGCCACTTTTATCAGTGGTCACAATCTAGGTGCTCTCCGATTGTCTAAATTAAAATAGAGACCTGTCAATTTCTGGTCTTTTGCCTAACAGTGATTCGGGACTTTGAAAGCCTACTTCTACATCGGATTAATTAATCGGATTAAGTAAGCTTGTTTTAGACATATTTGCAGCTTAATAGCAATAAAATATGTTCAGGTTCATTAATAATATTGTCTTTCTTTTCGTGAAAGAAATTATTTTAGTTTTACACATGCTCAGATCAAAAGACAATTTTGGATAAAACTACTTATGAGATTTCGTATTTAAAGTTTGATGAGACCAAACAGTCTTCCTGCTGTCGTGGGCAGTTTCTTCAAAACGTTGATGGCCGGTTTCATCCAAAATTTGTGTATCATCTGGTATTTTACCTTTCGTTCTTACGTTCATTTATGATTAGTATTTATAGAGCAAACGGTTAATTTAATTCACCTTGACCTTCATTGAAACCAAACGCAAAAGAAATCATCCACAAAATTACATTGTCATGTAAAGAGTAAGAAATAGTGTTATGCTGCCAATTTTCTCAACTCTTCGTCATTATCTCTCTTTGTAGTCTTTACAATCATCTCTCCAACAGCATTGGCTCCAACACCCCGTGGCTGAAAACTGATCGTATTTTTGCATAGCTAATTAATCTTTAACTTTGTTTTTGAGGAAAGTATCAGATGAATGCTAGAAGTATCTTCCGATGCAATCTGCCAGACATAATAAAATAGTTCAGCATTATGTTTAATTGCTTCAGCATTTCTCATTCTTTTTCACGAGATTTCTTGAGATTTATTCCAAACAGTTCATGTAAATATGTTTGAGATGTACATGTCTAATATGAAATTTGCATTTTGAATAAATTAACTGATTATTCATGGGCTTCTTATATTATCCCATATATATATATATATATATATATATATATATATATATATATATATATATATATATATATATATATATATATATATATATATATATACACAAGTATATATATATGTGTGTGTGTAATGTACGCTATAACATTGATATACCACAAGATGTATATATTTTTTCATTGAAAGGAAACGATGGTTGCCGAGCTTCTTTTGATTGAAAGATTTATATGCAGCAAGTGGTATTTCAAAGATACAGCGTACATGCTATGCATATATTTTATTTATATTACACAGAGATACACATTCCAACGGAGCTAAGATTAACTACAGGTAACAGTGTATAGACCGAGACACATGCCTGGCCACTGTCTCCGCTACAAAATGATTTGTGTACGTTTGTGACGATTTACAACCCTCGTTGCAAATTTTTTAGGTAACTTTTTTTTTTTTTTTGAGTTTCTATTTTTATTCATATCATTTAAATAAACATAAGACTTCAATGATCTAGAAATAAAAGATGGTTGAAATGAAGAAAGTTGATCACAGTATTGATAGCTTCTTGAACACAGAACACATTCATTTTGTCACCGGCAAGTATATTGAAACGAGTGGGGAATATATACTGAGCAAAATGGTGAGCCATCACGAGGTTTATCTACAAATATTGCCTTCATTCATAGGTCAAGGGCCATAGTCGAATGACACAGGCAAAAGAGAAAGAGAAAATACTTTGGTAAAACAGATATGTTGACAGACCAACCAACAGTGAGGGAGAGAGGTAGGGTGGGTGTTTTAGGAGACTATCCATAAGGTTATTTTAACTATCGTACATCCATTTGTTTCTCTGTTGGTCGATTAGTCTGCAGCCTGACAAAACGAGAGAGAGAGAGAGAGAGGGTGGTGGGGTTAAAAAAGCAACCCCATCCCAACAAATCGTTAAATAGAATACAGAATAACAGGTGTTTGCCTCCTAACCGAGAAATGTACTGTCTCGACAGGTTATTGCAACTTTTTATGATTTGTATTGTATGATATAAATGCCATGGAAAGTGTGCACATTTCAACGACTCAGGTTCTTTTAGGTCGCTTTCGTGTAAGTTCAGTAAGTTCAGTATCGAGGATTTCATCAAGCTCGAATTCTTTTTCTGGCCCACTCCACATATTTCAACATATTTTGTCCCTTATGTATGAGAGAGGGAGAGGAGTGGAATCAGATGGAATTCAGATGAAACTGTGGATTAGATAACGGGATTATCAACATTGTTCTATGACAGCATTAGTGATATACGCTGCGGTAAAACAGCGTAGCAAGTCTTAACTCCGTTTGACATGCATGTGCCTCAGTTTCATGTGACATACATACATACATACATACATACATACATACATACATACTCTGGGTTTTCATTCATCCCCGAGTGGTACTTAAAGAGTTTCAACTTGATTCACTACGACTGAGGTTGAACCAAACGCAGAAGAGATCATCCACAAAATTACATTTTCATGTAAAGAGTAAGAAATGTTGTTATGTTGCCAAGGTTCACAACTCTTCGTCAATATCTCGCATTGTAGTCTTTACAATCATCTCCCAAACAGTAATAGCTCCAACACCCCATGTCTAAATACTGATTAATCAATCTTTCACTATGTTTTTGAGGAAAGTATCAAATGAATGCCAGAAATATCTCTCGCTGCAATTTGCCAGACATAATAAAATAGTTCAGCATTATGTTTAATTGCTTCAGCATTTCTCATTCTGCTTCATGATTTTGTTTATTCCAAACAGTTCATGTAAATATATTTGATACGCATAACTCAAATATGAAATTGCATTTTGAATACATGAGCTGATTATTCTGTGTGTGTGTGTATATATATATGGTATATAGTATATTCACTTTACCATTGATAGGTATACATTTTTCGTTAAATAGAAACGTGGCTTCCTGAGCTTCTTTTTCATATATATATATATATATATATATATATATATATATATATATATATATATATATATATATATGGGACCGGATAACACTTGTTCTTATCGGATTCTGGGTACATCCTGACAATCTAGGGTTCGCGCAGACGTAATGCTCGCGAGAACGGTAACAATTTGTTGTAGGCTATGACATGTTTACGGTCTTCGTTTAATACTTTGATTGATAACGCTGCAGTCTTAACCATCTACATATAATACGATCGAACCATGAACAGATATGATATCTGTACTGGAGCAAGGTTAAGGAGAAAGATAGCCCCATATTAATCAGATCATATTTGTGAAGTGTCTACAGTAAAGACATTCGTTTGATTTTGACAGCAGCAAAATGAATGTAAAATTCCTCCTCGTTATGGGTTCTCTGATTCTGTTCTGCAAAGGTGAAAACTGCGTCAAAAAAAGCTTTGACTATAGCTCTTTTGTGTGTGTATGTAACTCAACGGTTTGTGACAAAGTTACACCAGAATGGGACTTGAAGCCGCAGCAGTTTATGGTGTACATGTCCTCGAGAGACGAGTACCGCTTGGACAATTTCGAAGGCTACTTCAACATCAGTCCGGGGCCGTACCCGGGGGTGAATTTCCACGTGAACCTAAGCAAGACCTATCAGACAATAATTGGTTTTGGCGGAGCATTCACCGATGCTACAGGTATCAATGTTATAAGCCTTCCAGAAGGGGCCCAGAAGAATTGGTTAAAGTCCTACTTTTCTTCGGAGGGCATTCAGTATTCAATAGGCCGTATACCAATGGCAAGTTGTGACTTTTCCACATATCCCTACTCTTATGACATTACATCCGGGGACTTTGAAATGACCAAATTTTATTTGCAATATGAAGATATACACTATAAAATACCTCTCATGACACAAGCAATGGAGATGCTTAAGGAGGATGGTAGAAATATATCCTTTTTTGGAAGTCCCTGGAGTGCGCCTGCTTGGATGAAGACCAATAATGATATGACAGGATATGGAACTCTGAAAGGTCCGCAAGGAGGTCCCTATTACAAGGCGTGGGCAGAGTATTTCGTCCATTTTATACGAGAATACCAGAGCTGGGGCATACAAATGTGGGGTGTCACGGCTCAAAATGAGCCATCTGATGGATACATTCATGGCTTCCCGTTTCAGGTAAATTCAAGACACGCCAAGCCTCGGCAAACTAATATAGATTTTTAAAAGAGTAAATGAATATTACTTAGTCTCGCTTACATCACTTTTATCTGACAATAGCGTCAGCGGAACTCAGGTTAATATTTGTATTGAAGTGTCTGTGTGTGTGTTATATATATATATATATATATATATATATATATATATATATATATATATATATATATATATATATATATATATATATATATATATATATATACACACACACACACACACACACACACACACAGTTCCGACTCTATGGTTGAAACCAAGTAACAGGAAATAGGAAAACAAACAAGTTTTGTAAAATTCATCAAGTAATTTATTTCCAGGAATACAAAGTGAAAATTTAAAAACAAATTACAGGATTGCGAATTCAATCCCTAAAAGTTCTATAACAAGTCCAGATATATAGAGTTCGAAATGAATTCAAGTGACGTTCCGAATTAATTCTAATATTGAATGTGATGATGTGCAAATAGCATCGAATGTGCTAATGTGTCAACAGTCTTGATGTATCACAATGATATAATCGAAAATGTCCTTGAATGATTTCACAATAATTTAAAAAGAATGATTCAGGTCAAAAAGTTATGAATACTTTGTAATTCCATTTAATAATTTAAATAAATACATAATAATAAGATTTATTCAGCTTCGGATGTTAACGTATGAATGGGCGATTCTAAAATAATCAACATAATTAAAAACCTAACACGCAATGTAGAAACAAGGATTCACTTCAAAATATTCTAACTTGTAAACACGATCAGGTATTCCACTAAACATGTCGTAAAGAACATGAAAAGATACGCTTGAATTTCCAAGGGGAACACCAATGTCCTGAATCCAAACTCAAGTAGACATTACTACCTCCAATGACAATTATATGAATATTTAATCTATAATCGAAAAAAAATTATTACCAATGTATTATGTTGTTTACAAAATAAATGTCACTAATCAGCTAGGCCGTTAGCTCGCTTACTGACCATGGTTAATCGCACTATCTATTATATATATATATATATATATATATATATATATATATATATATATATATATATATATATATATATATATATATATATATATATATATATATATATATATATATATATATATATATATAAAATAGACAAAAGCCAACAAACAATCCAAATGAATGTGTGTGTGTGTATGTGATTCATGTACCATATATCAGAGTTGTTCGGATACGCATACACAACATTCAAGAAATTTGATCCAAACGTACGTGAGTGCCTGCGTTAATAATGTCAGGCATCCCCTCCAACACCGTTCACAGTTGACACTACCAACCTTTGGATGTCATTAGACGTGATCTGTATATCTGTACCCTATGGATGGGGTGTAGCGTTTGTATCGATCATTTTCTATATATTTAAGATTAGCTCCCAAATGATAAAATTAACATGTACGATAATTGGTGGTAATGGTAGTGGTGGTGGTGGTGGTGTATGTGTGTGTCTGTGTGTACCCGAGTGTGTCAGGGGTTTTATTGGGACCCATAGACACTGACACCTGTGGGCATACCACACACACACACACACACACACACTTGTTAGGCGGGGCCCCGAGTGGCCGAATGGTCTAAAGCGCTCTCCGTTAAGGATCACTGCCAGCTCATCTCTGTCTGCGCCGGTTCGAGTCTCGGATTTAGCCAATGTGTGTATGTCAGAAAGCTTGCCAGTAGCTTCTGGCGGGTCGGTGGTTCTTTCAGGGGTTTTCCCGGGTTCTTCCTGAACCATTAATACTGGCCGCCATGTATAGCCTATCGTGTGCTGAAAAATGGCGTTAAACCCCACAACAACAACAACAACATCTGTTAGGCAATTAAAGACAAATAAGAACCCTATTACTATGCTAAGCAAGAAAAGAAATATATACATATATAAATGACATTGACCCAGGGTCCATTCTTATCCCCAGAGACATAGCTCCTGGTGCACGAAGCTTACATTTCACCCTGATATATTGTTACCCTTTGGGATCACATTTTGGGGTTGAGGGGGTTGGGCTGGATTGCGAAACAAAGCGGAGGAGCAGCTGACATATGTCTTTTACGTAAAGAATGTGGTGTATAAAACACATTTTGATGTTATATTTAAAGGATTTTCTCTTTTATTTTATATACCATTTAAATATATTTTCTTTTACATCTTTGCATTTTTTTTCTTGGAAGTTGACATGTTTGTGCTTCTTTGGAGAGAACATCTTCATAATGATATCAGCAATATATGTTTTGCCTTTATATTTTCAAGACCTATCTTTTGTCCAACCCATTATAGTCAGGACTGTGCTCATTTTCCGTTAAATCACATCCATACACCACCCACCCCAGTACAAGTTGGTCCAATTAAGAATAAGATGCCTAAGTGATATGATATGATATGTCTAAGTGAATTTTATAAAAGTATTAATAAATAATTCACTTACGAAGCACCTATAAAAAAACTAAGGAAACTGCAAAATCGGATGTCCTAGATGTCCTTAACGAACCGAGTAATCAGCTAGGATTCCGGTCCTAGATGTCCTTAACGAACCGTGTAATCGGCTAGGACTCCGGTCTCTTGCTAAAGAAAGTATAAATAACATTCAATCTCTAAAAACATTAATTAATAAATAACTTAAAGAGGTAATATCTAAAAACTTATAAATAACATAACGTAGGAAACACACCCTAAGCACCTCGACTAGTAACACCATAATAACCTTGAAAATCTCTCTTCATACATGATTTCTACTAAGAACCTCTATAAACAGCATAGAACATCCCCGCCCCTTTTAGAACATTTTGAAGAAGAAAACCAAAAAAATTCGAAATAAAAAAACCAAAAAAAACGCAAGTAACACCAGGCAAATGCAACAAGAAACCAGCGATGTAAAGCAAGCTGGACCGTTCCCGAGCTCTCCTTCCCACTAATGACAACCATTCAACTGTAGGGACCTTTATGGACCCACAGATTGAGGCCAAACTATCAGGGTTCCTTGAATCCATAAAAGCCTGGGGGAGGTGGCACCATCCCCTTCCCCAGGAACAACTAGCAGGCTGCGGTGCAGTCAGAAAAAAGTGGCACATGCACAATTGTGCGCACGCCACTATAATTAAACTCAACAACAACAAAAGTGATATGAAACGTATGAACCTGTTAGTGATATTGTCGACTCAACAAATAAACAAAATCTCAGAATAGCTGTCTCTATGACTACCAGAAACCTTACTTCTCGATTCGAACGATCTTACCTGTCTTTAATATATAAAAATAATTAGTGTGAGTATCAGAAAGATGAAGCAAGGAATTTATATCTACCAATAAAAATGGAGCCCCAATAGCTCAGATGGGTAGGCGTCGGACCCGTAATCTAAGGATGGCGTATTAAATTTATACCCAAACCAGCTATATCATAATCTGCTGTTTCATTGTGCCCTTGGGAAACGCATCTTGTTCCCATTTCTTCGGCATAAACGATGTGTTAAAGCCGAGATCTGTCTTTTTTTTTTTTACAGGGAACATTTCAATGTGAACTTCTTTAATGTCCGCTTACATTAAGGAACTGTCAATATATGTTTTGATAGCATAGTTGGTACAGCGTCGGACCTGTAATATAAGGGTGGTCGGTTCGATATATGCCCAAACCAGCCATGGTCGGCTGTTTAGGCGTGTCCTTGGGAAAGGAATCTAGTTCCCAATTTTTCTGGCTATTTTGTGTTGATTGAAATTAAAGTTCTAAGAATGTAAATATAGTAAAAAGAAAATTTAAAATCATCGAAGAGAAAAATATAAACAGAAACTACTAAACGGTAATGGTTTAATGGTATATATATATATATATATATATATATATATATATATATATATATATATATATATATATATATATATATATATATATATATATATATATATATATATATATATAAGACAAAGGTAAAACATGTAAAATCTTCAAAACTTATGGCTAATTTATTTTAAATATAAACCAAAATCTCTCAATCTGTCCAAGATTTTCTGTGGTGTTACATCAAAAAACGTTTCTTGATTGAACTCACATGAAGACAAAAAAACTTCTGTCGCGCAGGATGGAAGTCGACAGACTTGAAAAGAACGTGTTCCACTCCCAGTGGACACTGGCAGTGGATGTACTCTAGTCGAGGTTCGCCCTTTAGGAGGCATGCATGGAACCAGGCATGCCTGCATGTGTCCGATACACGATCGGTTCAATACCACCTCATCTCTGAGATTTGTTATGTGTGAGAGATGACTTTTTCCAATGATGGTATAGATGATTCTGAAGGTTGTTTGTGGAGATTTTATTCCATATAGATAGCTAACATGAAGAATATATATATATATATATATATATATATATATATATATATATATATATATATATATATATATATATATATATATATATATATATATATATATATATATATATATATATATATATATATATATATATATATATATATATATATTATATATATGTGTGTGTGTGTGTGTGTATGTTTAATTTAAATGTTTGTTGTTTGATTTTTTTAAATTCCATTACATGCTATTGTTATATAACATTGTTTACTGGATTTGACATTGTCCAGAATAGAAACATTGTATGTAGTTTCTGACCCTATTCCAAAATCGGTGACAGTTTTGGCAAACAACTTTTTAAATTTTTTTAAAAAAATATTTCTCAGAGTAAGAAACATTAAGTTGAGTCAAGGTCATACCTGGACTACGTGTCATTACGCATATATTAATTGGTAAACAAACTTCTATTTTATCCAGAAGAATGAACTCTTGACCCCCATCCGGGAATCTGTTTAGCGTTTTCGTTAGTATTATAACTGATATTATGATAAAGGATTGCCAGTCGGGCTTCAAATATTTGACACGTTAAGTTGTATTATGTTGTGACCAGATTGGGCTGAATTTTTATTTTCTTCAAATTATTGAATTCAAGTGATTATTTTCCCTGGAAATACAAAAGTGCTCTGATAAGTCTTGGACAGAGACATTTGCTGGAATTTATATGGAATTAAAAACTGGAATAATATTTTCTGTGATTCAACAAGAGACTGTTGACACATCTGCACTTCGTAGGTTATTACAGACGTCATCGCATTCCATCTTGGATTTTCATCGGGATTCGAACTGTGATTCACTTAGAACTTTTCATTGATAGGACTTGTGTTTTAATTCTTGGATTACAATTTCGATTTAATTCGCAATACCGTCAGCTCTTTTTTCTGATTTTTTACTTTTGTGTTCAAGGGAAATTACATTATTTGTTAAATTTTACAAAGCTTGTTGTCTTCACTCTTTTCTGTTACTTATTTTAAGAGCATAGACTCGTAACAGAAAATTGGGGTGCTCGTCATTGGGATATATGAATTTTTTTAAAATACTTCCGAAAATGTTTTTGAAATTTAAATTCCCATAGTCTCGTAATTTTAAATCTCAAGTATTATTTCACATTTTATAAATCAACAGGCTTTTAACAATGTCGTCAAAAACGGAGAGCTTTCTTTCAAATTCTACCCAGGAACAGTTAGATTCCTTGAAAAAAGATGAATCGATTCAACTTGAAAGAAAATAGTATCTTTCTGAGGCAAAAGCTTCTTTAACGAAGCAAGAAATACAAAATATTTTGGTCTAGTATTTGGTGAAAAGGAATGTTTTGGATAAAAGTGTTGTGGTTTCGATCAGTAAGTATGTATCAGAATTTAACATAAAAGTAAAGGAATTAAAATTAAAATACAAGAAAGCTAGAACTTCAGAAAGAAAAAGAGGAAAAACAAACACAATTCGAAAAAGAGGAGAAACAAATATAAATGAAATTAGATAAGGAGGAGAGAGAGACAAGTGCAGTTGAAAAAAGAACAAATGCAGTTACAAAAAGAAAAAAAATGCAGTTAAAGAAAGAAGAAAAACAAATGTTATTTGAGAAAGAAGAGTGAGAGAAACAAATAGTTACAATCGGAGAAAGAGGAGAGAGAGAGAGATATATGAAAATGAGGAGAGAAAGAAGAAGGAGAATATCAATTTAGATTAAGAGAATTAGAGCTGGCAAATGAAATGCGCGTTTCCACTTTACATACAAATTCAAGTTTTGATGTTACTAAGAATATTAGGGTAGTGCCTAGTTCTATATTTACAGTGTGCACCTTTTGGCCAATCCCGAGACATCTATGCATCTCTGGCAGTACATCAGAATGCTGCCTATGATCTGGTTAAGAAATGCATCTTAAAGTGTTATGAGTTAGTCCCTGAGGCTTTTCGGCAAAATTTCAGGAACTATAAAAATGAAGCTGGACAAACTCGTGTCGAATTTGCAAGAGAAAAAGAGCAGTTATTTGATAGGTGGTGCGTAACCAAGAAAGTTGATCAAGAATATGAAAATCTAAGACAACTCGTATTATTTGAAGAGTTCAAGAACTGTGTCCACAGTGACATTGACTTATCTTGATGAGCATAAGACCGAAACTTTGGAAAATGCTGCTCGTGCTGCTGACGAGCATTTCTTAGCTCATAAAGTTTTTCTGTACGTAAGTCTTCCAATCAGCAGTCTTCTGGTAGAAAAGTATTTCAGCCTAATTTAAGCACTTCTAAATCTGGCACAACTTTTAGAAATCAAGTTTCAGATAAGAATCATCAGAAATCCTAATCTTTTCCTACGTGTACATATTGTAAGAAGAAATGACACGTTATTTCTGACATACAAATTGAAAAATAAGTATCAGAATCAAGACATATTTCAAATAATCGTATCTCTAAGAGGTCAAAGTAACGGTCATATATTGAAAGCAATACATTTGTTGTGTCTAATAAACCTCAGACTGACATTATTATGGAGAACTATGAACCATTTATGTCGAAGGGTTCTATATCACTCATGGTTGATTCAGCCAATCCTATCCCTATTAAAAATTTAAGGAACACGGGAGCTTCTCAGAGTCTTTTATTATAAGGTACTTTGCCTTTTTCTCAGAAGTCTTCTTCTAATGAGATAGTTTTTACTCAGGAAGTAGAGTGCGGCTCTGTTAATGTTCCTCTCCATTGTGTAAATTTGTTATCAGAATTAGTCTCAGGACCCGTGACAGTCAGCACAGTGTATGCTTTACCCGTTGAGGGCATTCATTTATTACTAGGCAACGACCTAGCTGAAGATAAGGTTGTGGTTAATCCTCTTGTAATTGACAAGCCTTGTTTGGATCAGAAAGTAGATCCTATTGACAAAGAATTCCCTGATTTATACCCAGCTTGTGCAGTTACTAGAACTGTGGCAAAGAAAGCTCTTGAGAATGATGTTGGTCAGGAAAGTATTCCTTTAGCTGACACATGTATTGGTCAAGCTTTTTATGAGATCACTTTCATCCCTTGTTTGGATCTCTCAAAGGGTATTAATCAATTTGATCCTCTTTTAAATTCTCATTCTCTTTATTTTAATCAGGGTGACGAACGACAATCACTTGCCGTCGAACAGGAAAAAGATCCTGAGATCTCATGCTTGTTTCAAAGGGCCATTAGTGAAACTGAATCGATAGACGTACCTGTTTGTTATTTCATTAAAAATGTGATTCTTATGAGAAAATGGAGTCCATCCGAGGTACCTACTAGTGACGAATAGTCAGAGAACTATCAAATTGTAGTTCCAAAATCTTACAGACAGAAAATACTTAGTATGGCCCAAGAAACCCCGTTGGCTGGTCATTTAGGGATTAATAAAACTTATAACAAGATCTTTAATCACTTCTATTGGCCAAAAATTAAAAAAGATGTTTGTAAATACTTCAGATCTTGTCATACATGTCAACTGGTAGGAGAACAAAATCAGAATATACTCAAGGCTCATCTGCAACCTATTCCTGTATTTGACGAACCATTTAGCAGAATAATGGTAGATTGTGTTGGCCCCTTACCTAAGACCAAGTCAGGTAACCAATACTTGCTGACCATAATGTGTGCGTCAACAAGATTCCAAGAGGCAATTCCTTTGAGGAATAGTAAAACTAAAACAACAGTAAAAGCTTTGATAAAGTTTGTACTAAATTTGGCCGTTTCAAATCTGTCCAATCTGATGAAGGGTCTAATTTCATGTGTGGAATATTTCAGCAAGTTATATACAAATTAGGCATCCAACAATTCAAATCTTCTGCCTATCACCCTGAGAGCCAAGGGGCTTTAGAAAGCTTTCGTCAAACTTTGAAAAATATTTTTTGATCATATTGTTTCGATACAGGCAAAGATTGGGATGAAGGCATTCATTTACTTTTGTTTGCTGTTAGGTAATCAATTCAAGAATCTTTAGGATTCAGTCCCTTTGAACTAGCTTTTGGACATACTGTGCGTGGACCATTGAAGTTGTTGAAAGAGAAACTTCTTTCTAATGAAGATACTGGAATCAATCTTCTCGACTATGTTTCCAATTTTAAGTATAAGTTGCCAAAGGCTTGTGATGTTGCAAGAGCGAACCTACACTCTACTCAGTCAAAAATGAAATTAAGGTATGATAAATTCGCAATGGAAAGGAGTTTTCAGCCTGGTGATAGAGTCCTGGCTCTCTTGTCCATACCACAAAATCCTCTTCACGCCAAGTATTATGGTACTTACACAATTGAAAGGAAAGTAAATGATCTAACTGACATCATACATACTCTTGGAAGGTGGAAACAAAAACAACTTTACCACATAAATATGTTAAAGGACTATGCTGAGAGAGATAGCCAGATTAATCATGCAGTTAATTTAGTTGTACCTGTCCCACTCAGTGGGGAATTAAGCAACTGAATGCAGTCTGACTCGTTTGATTTTGGAGTGACAAATCTTCGGAATTCAGAAACTGTGAATAATCTTGACCAGAAACTAACACATTTGCAAGAACAAGAACGGAATCAACTTAAACAGTTGCTACTTGAATATGAGCACTTATTTCCTGATGTTCCTACAAGAACAAACAAAAACAAAATTTACCATAACGTTGGAATTGTAAATGCCACACCTGTGAAACAACAGTTATGCAGAATAAACCCTCTCAAACAGGAATACTTGAAAAGAGAAATACAGTATTTGCTGAAGAATGATTTCATAAAACCGAGTAAAAGTGACTGGAGGTCACCCTATATACTTGTTCCGAAACCAGATAAAACTTTCCGTATGTGTACTGATTATAGAAAAGTGAGCAGTGTGACTAAAACAGATTCATTTCCATTACAAAGAACCGACGATTGCATTGATAAAATCGGAAATGCAAAGTATGTCACTAACTGTGACCCTCCGAAAGGATTTTGGCAAATTCTACTGACGGAAAGAGCAAAGGAAATTTCGGCATTCGTGGCTCCAGATAAACTTTATCAATATAAAGTGATGCCGTTTGGGAAGAAGAGTTCACCAAGTACTTTTCGACGTCTGATGAACATGATTACGTCTGGTCTAGATAAATGTGATGCTTACATCGATGCTGTCGTCATCTACAACGATACCTGGAAAGAACATTTATCGATAATTCGGAAATTCTTTGACAGACTCACTGATGTAAGTTTGACAATTAATTTGTCCAAAGGTGAGTTTTGCCGTGCTTGTATAACGTTTCTAGGACATATCATGGAACAAGGACAAGTGAAACATATAAATGCTACGGTCAAGGCTATCTCTGAATTCCCTGTGTCTATCAGTAAAAAGCAACTGATGCGAATTTGGGTATGGCTGGATACTATCGGAAATTTTGTCAAATGTTTTCCATAATTGTTGAACCCCTGGCAAATTTATTGAGCAAGAAAACCAATTTCATTGGACGAAAGCGTCAGGACACGTTTTATATGTTAAAAGCCATACTTAAGAGTGCACCAGTTCTTACAGCACCCAGTTTCAGCCATTCATTTAAGCTGTATGTTGATACAAGTCATGTTGAGGTTGGAGCAGTAACGATTCAAGAAGATAAAAATGATGCTGACCATCCAGTGTGCTCTTTTTCTAATAAATTAAATAAGCACCAAAGAAATTATTCTGCAATCGAGAAGGAAATTTATCCCCGCGAATCCAGCGGAAGTAGTGAATCCTCGTCTTAAGAAGCAGTCGATCAATCTGGAAGGGTGACCTGTTGAGCTACCAGATCGAATCGGGCCCTCGGGGTCACATATCTCTGAGATAAAAGCTAGAGAATGTGGACTCCGATCTCCATCACACAGACCGAATGATTGGAGCTAGCTAACAGTTCCGGTCTCATGCTAAGTTGGTGGCAGGAGCTCGAATCTCGTGAGCCGAAGTACGTAATAAATTCATTGAGCTGGGGCTAATATATAATATGCTGAGAGCAAATAACCCCCTTACACCAAGATGTGATAGTCTATTCTGATAGATCTTCTGGTCTGTTTATGAGAAGCAGAGCAGAAAGAAGCATGATATCCATTGACGCAACGGCTCCGTTCTTATTAAAGTATCACCTGAAAGCCCGGACTGGGTCATGTAGGTGATCTTTATTTAACGTGTTCAGATGAGACAGAAAACAATTGAGTTACCGGTGGAAGGGAGACGGTTCCTGGTGATAAAAGAGGATGCCGTCATGAATAAGGCTGACCCGTCTTGTTCAAACTTGCATGTCGTTTGGGTCTGCTGATAGGGCATGTATTTCTAGAATTCTGCCTGAAGTCGCTAAGGCCGTGAGGAAGTAGGTCTTGTAGGAAAACGAACGCCAGAGATGCCATTGAAATTCTCAAAAGATATCTTATCCAGTCAGGTTAAGATCCATGACATGTTCCGCTTTGGGCATAGGATTAACGTTTGTGGCCGTGTATAAACAATGTTGGTGAGAAGGTCAAATAAGTCCTGAGTTTGTCTGTTATCAGCTCTCCCATGATGACGAAAGGTGCGGAGATCGTGGAGTGTTAACCTTTGATCACACACCGTGCTAACTTGCTCTCTTCAAAGAGCCAGAGGAGGAAAGTAGCTATCTGCTGTATCGATGCCTGGAGAGGCAAGATATGTTCGTTTGCCCACCACTGGGTGAAACTGTGCCATTTGACTTCATATGTTTTCAGAGTGGAGGACCTCCGCGTCTGAGCGGTTCTCTCCATGACTGGTTGAGAAAATGGTTTAGGTCTGAGGGCCTGTTTGAGATGATCTAGACTTGCAGGTTCGGGATCTCCGGACAAGGATGAAACAACTGTCGTTGTGGTCGTTTGAGTAGATGAAGGAAAACCCGAATTTTCCGCGGTGTTTCCGATTCAAGATTGATGAGATCGTTGATCTACAACTCCTCCCGTTGGAATGGTGCGATTAAGATGAGGCGACATGCTGATTCCCTTGCTTTCTATATCACTTTTGGAATCAGAGGTGTTGGGGGTAGGTCTAGGCTTTTAGGTTTATCCAATCCAACGACAGGGCGTCTAAAAGTGTCTAGAATAAAAACACGGAGAAGTTATATTTCGAATGAGTACTGTGGTCCTTTTCTGGAGACGGTCGTTTATTCCTTGCTGTTCAGCGATAGAGTCGAACCCTAAAGTGACAAGGCCCATAGGTATTGCCAATTATAATGAGTCCTCTTGGTGGTAACCTGGGCACATGGGATGCCTCTGATTGTAGATTTCCCGCTTTGTGGAGCTGAAGCGCTATTCCGCGATTTATCTCCCTTATCCTTCAGAAATTTCCGCTCTGAGTACACCTCTGCCTGTAGACAAATGAAATCGTCGTGCTTGGCTGTGCGTTTCTGCGTTTCTGGTCTAATCTGAAAGACAAATAGAGTAGACCGAATAAACCTGTATAGCCCTGCACCTGATTCCTTTCTGAACACGTATATCGGTGCATAGTTGTATCTTGTGTTTTACCTGGAAATTAGTGAAAGCATACGACAATAAAGCATGAAGTTTTCAGATATAATGTAATTACAATACTACCTGTAGGAAGGCTTAATCAGGGTCTGTACAGGTAAAATCACTGAGGCTTAACACCCGGACACAAATAATGTATTGGTATGGAAAACACACTTGTATGTACCCGTTCCAAGTGAAATTACACATATGTTACGAGTTTTCTATAAGCATTAGAGACTTTCACGCACATAAAAAATAATTTGTTTAACCCGAACATTATGTGAAGTCAAACAGACTACATGTGCAAGTATATACACGTGAAAACAAAGTGTTAGAAAATTGTAAAGGCAGAACTTTGTAGGTATAGGAAGAGGAAGCTGGAAATACAGTAGTATACATTCCTAAGTATTTAAAAAAAACTCCATCTTTAAAGTAGATTCTGGCTTTTTGAGAGGTCTCTTGTGATGACGGCGTGCATCTTAGCACGAATGGAAGTAGTCAATGCGATATTCACGGGATTTCCTGTAAATCCCTAAACCATGGGGACATTTCTCTGCTTGACCTCTACCTAGGTGGTTGGATAACGCCGAGTTTCTTTTAGCTAACAGTGTTATCTGGGAGGGCTGAATTTGTGAGGTAGTAGTAGTTCTTCTAAGGTACTATGATTGTGTAACGCATTGAAAGAAGAAACATTGATTGTTGTTATTGCGCTTTTTGATTTTAAAGCATGTATCAGTACTTGAGGGTGTGGCAATTGTGTAGGAACTAGTTTGCCGTATAGTCAGGTCAGCTTAGTGGGATATTTATTAAGATGTGTGATCTGATGCTTCTAATCCACAGCTATCACCAATCAATTCAAACTTAAATTCTGTCTCCCTAAGAACAATACTTCATAAACTTTCCTAAAAAATGAATATCTGTATTTCATTGTATTCTCAATTTAGACCGCTCGCGCATACATCATTTGTTTATTATCGACTTAATATGCAGAATTTGCCAAAATAATCCACACCTTTTCTCATATAGTTAATTCAAACTGCACTTGAAGGAATTAAATCAGTAGAAACAGAACCCAAAATTGAGATATCTAAACTGTCTATGGTATTTTACGGAGTTCATTACTCAGCTTTCAATACATTCAGCTAAACAGCTCCTCTTGCAATGAAAATGTAGGTTTATTAAAGTAATTTTGATCACGGATGTAAACTGCACTTTGTTATTATCCTCCTATATGTTTGTACCTATGAAGAAAAATTCGTAAAATGCCAAAAAATTATAATGTGTGGTCACGTTGTTATTATTAATGACTATCAAACACTGAACTTGACGTGTTCTATAACGTGAATGAGTTTAATAAATGTGAAACGGTTTTAAATAATTATGACACTATCTCTTGTTTTTCCTTACCCAGGCGATGGGCTGGACTCCTGAACAACAGCGAGACTTCATTGCAAATGACCTAGGGCCAGCGCTCGAGGAAAATGGCTTTGGTGATGTCAAGATTATGATCCTAGATGATCAGAGGATCTTTCTCCCATACTGGGCAGACAGAGTCCTGTCAAACTCTACAGCTGCCAAGTACGTGTCGGGTATAGCGATCCATTGGTACGAGGACCCACTTGTTCCTGTCTTGGCCCTAGACAGTACACATGACAAGTTCCCAGACAAATTTATTTTTGGCACTGAAGCATGCATAGAGCCAATCGTAGACAAACGGGATACGGTTGCCCTGGGCGACTGGAGTCGGGCGGAGCGATATGCAAAAGACATTATGCAGGATTTGCAACATTGGGTGACGGGTTGGACCGACTGGAATATGGCTCTTGACATGCAAGGCGGTCCCAACTGGGTAAGTAATTTTGTGGATAGTCCCGTCATCGTCAATAAAGACAAGGGTGAATTCTACAAACAACCCATGTTCTATGCGATGGGACACTTTAGCAAATTTGTTCCTCCCGGTTCACTTCGTGTGGCTATGGAAGCAGTGTCTGGAGAGGAAAAGGACTTTAGCTGCGTCGCGTTTCTACGGGAAAAGCAGACCTTGGCAATTGTGTGCGCAAACTTAGGAGATTCAAAAATAGATGTCTCCTTCAAAGTTGATGATGTTCAAGGGTATCTTTTCTACAGTCTACCACCCCACTCCCTTGCAACATTTAGATGTAACTATATCATATAGAGAAGGAAAGAAAAGGAGTAACACTGCGTTTGAGTGTACTTGTTTTGTGCGATGTCACTGTCATCTGTAATTGATGCATGATGCAAGTATATAAAGCAATTTAAGAAATATAATCTATAATTGAAAAAAGTTTCAAGAATCTGCTGTACAATTTTGGACGATGATAACAGAAAAACTATATTGATCCGAACAAGTTTTTCCAATTCAAGAATCTCCGTCTATTTCCATTGTAGGTGAACTAACTACACTGCAATGTCATTCCAAACTACAATTACCATGGTCAAGTGCTCAGTAATTACAAGCGTTGTTGCTTAAGGTTGGAAACTATATAATGTTGCTTTTACTTCCTCGAACTGGTCTATCACTTGATTGGCATTTAACTGCCTACAATAATTTCTGTCTGAAATTGGTATGTATTACATTAAAATTTGTTATTTTTACTTCCTTCATTTGGTTTATCGCTTCATGGACATTTAATTTCACTGCAGTAACTATTCTAGAATTGATACATGTAAGTAATGAGCCCTTGTTATAACGATTACTGATGAAATGATCATATCCATGTTATTAACAATAAAACTAGTATCATATGTAATAAAACTTACTTAATGACATTTAGAAAAGGAAATAAATAAAAAGTTACATTAAACTGATATGTAAACTTTGTGTTGTGCATCTTGTTGTTTTTTTTTATACAAGCATTCATATTCAAATCTAAAAGTAATAGTTCAAGCCAGTTGATGTTTAACTTTTACAGTCATTTGCAGTATTGCCGTTACTGGAATATTTTCTTTAGCACATGTTTTGACGGTGATATATACGCTGAATCTTTGAAGTATACAATGTTACGAGTAGTTTTTACAACTAATACAGACACTCGAATTTATGGTACAAGTGTACAAGTGCAAATTACTTATCAGTTCAGCTTTTTAAGTTTTTATAACTATGACAAAATTGTTTGTGACACAGGGAAGGACCCTGGGTCCATCCAGTTCTAACATTCTGTACATGACCTTAATAGTAAGAAACCACATAATATTAACACGGATGATATGAATGTAAGCTTAGTGTGAAACTGTTTGGAAATCCCAGAAAATTACTAGACATGATACACGGTTAAGATGGACTTTTGCTTTATGCAAACACGGTGTTAATTTAATAATTTGTCATACCTTTAATATGAACTATTCTAATTAGTTGTGATCCCCACTTTTAAGTTGTGCTCTAAGGTGAAGAAAAATTCGAAAAGACTGAACGTTAGATCATTGTTCAAACATTGTTTACTACTGAATGCTTTTATACAATATGGAAACCGCAAATATTCAAGTACAGGTATTAATATTAAACAGAAACTGAAATATTCAAGTACAGGTAGTAATATAAAACGGAAACTGAAATATTCAAGTACAGGTATTAATATAAAACGGAAACTGAAATAGTCAAGTACAGGTATTAATATAAAACGGAAACTGAAATATTCAAGTACAGGTATTAATATAAAATGGAAACTGAAATATTAAAGTACATGTATTACTATAAAACGGAATTTATTATGAGTCTAAAGTTACTCACGATGGGATTTCTTGTAAATATACTTACGTCAGACTATATATCCGAATTTAAAACCTAAAGCAAGAATACAACAAGTATAACAATTTAAATTATCAAAGCTGTTGATGTGGTTTTGTACCTATCTACTTCTTGCTATCGATGAAGCCTTTGTCATTGCTTATTCCCATTCACGCTGCAGGCTTCGCAACAAAATTAATTGATTTTCATGGTCTGATAGAGTTTATATTAACCAGACATTACATAACTTCTGAGGTTCATTTTTATGTTTCCTCTGATATAGTTATAGTATGGCATTATAATCAGGTATGATAATGTCATAATTATTTGTCACACTGTGCCAACATTGTGAAAGAATATTTGCTTGAAATTAGTGAAATTAGTAAAATGGATATATTTTATTAAATGGGTGAAAATACATGAGTTGTTCACAAATGACATAAAATATATCAATTATTCACTCGGAGCAAGCAAATTTTCTTTTCAATTTGTGCTAAAATGTGTTGGCTTTCAATATTTCAAATAAGCTGATAGCAGATTTCTTTACCGCTCCAGTGGCCTTGTGGTTAGAACGTCCTCCTCAGATGCGGGAGGTCGCGGGTTCGAACCCCGGCCGAGTCATATCAAAGACTTATAAAAATGGTTCTAACTTCTGCCTCGCACAGCGCACATCATTAAGAGGTTAGTATTAGGACTGGTAAGCCTTGTGTCAGGATAATGTGACTGGGGACATCGTGCTACAAGTCTGTGGTACGATGCCTCAGTGCTAGACATCACTATAAACTGTCATACTGCAGACATCGAATCGATATGAAAAAAATTTTAAGCTACGTTAAAAATCCAAATCGTGCGCGCGCGCGCACACATACACACACACACAAACACACACATAGATTTCTTAATGTAATTGCATCGATATCAGCAGTTTACCGTTTATGTACTGGTGTGCTTTGTGTATATACACAGAAAATATAATTAGCAACATAATTCAAGTCAAAACAGCACATAAAGAATTGAAGAAAAACGTTTATACATATCAATGCATTTAAACTTGATTCGTTGCATTAGAGGCGACCTTACCACTACACTACGTGTCTCAAAATAGGTCACATTTCTCGGTTATATTCGAAATGCAGATGCGAAAACATCGTATTTCCCTCCATTGTATTATCACATTTATTTCACTTGAAATAAAAAACGTCATTCACGCCCTAGCAGTAAAATATAACTTTTATCATTATGGAAGGATATTAAAATACCCTCATACAGTAATTACAGCTAAATAGAGTGAAATCCCATTTATAACACGTTCGTTGTAGTATGAATTCACACATAACGTGGTCGTGGCATGGCTCCATATATTTTACAATATTTTAACCAGTTATTTTAATTACTAAAAGGTTTTAGTGCCCAAAAACAAAAAACAAGACTTTGATTGACTATCTCAATACAGTGTTCTTTATATTTAGTGGAGATACGTATATAGAGATGCTAATGTTGACTGCTATCGACGATCTTCGACTTTAGTTCCTATTTATACTCTTCGGAAATAGTCATGTGAGGTAATTTTAACCAAACATTGCTTGTCCAGGATGCCCAACAGATCTGATGGCGCCGAACAGATACTCTACAACCAGGGACACAGACTGAGGGTTAATATACAATTAAACTAGCATCTCCTGTCCGTTTACACTCAGTCATTCGCAAGTATATATACATTCTGTATTATGTCCTGTCCGTCAAACATCAAAGTATTTTAAGTCGTAACTAAGACTACTAAGCTTGGGTGAAGAGTAAACAAGTACCATGAACGCATACAAAATTGAAAATACATTGGCCACCATAAACATGAAGAATACAATATTAAATATTCAAAACATACTCATACTTGTATAATAGAAGGCCAGCATTTACAAGGAACAAGTGAAATTTAATCAAAATGTGAACTTGATAAATTTACTGTGCGATCTAGTAGTGTTGGCTTCACGCCTGCAGACGTATTTTCGTGATATCAGCTGTTGGAGTCATCGAGCGTAATGCTAAGACAAGATAAGAATTCTTTATTTCAGACTACATAGTCCATACATCTAAATTAAAATATAAAGTAAAAATATTGTAAACATAAAAGAACATATGTATCATACGTACAAGTATACAGATTCATCTACTCAACTAACTGGCCTGCAGTGTTACAAATGAAATTAAGTGGCACATTTAAAGAGTAATTTGTTCCATCTGCTAATAATATGAGAATTTATTCAAAGTGTGATAAACATATTTCTGGGCGTGACAAATTCATATAAAATAAGATACTAAAGATTTTATAAGTATTTAACGATGTGCAAGATTTAACTTGATGATAGTGCAGTTGTTACTACATGACCGGTGATCACGCTTGACATACAACATAAACAATTTAATACAGATATCAAGGTAAGTCGCGATCTTTACATTTCTAATAAAATTGCAATGTTCAAATTCACTCTTGAAGCAGTATATACCCTCCCCATCAATCGTATTCAGGCTTTAAAGCCGCCGGGTCTATTACAATAACAATTCATAGCCATTACAGTTTACAAAAAATAGAAAGAAAGAAAACGTGGAGAATAAATGGAATCTATTCAGTAAATTAAAAAACAAAACATAATGAAATTAAAGTCACTTAGGGTAAACCTTTGACTGGAATAACAATACAGAATAGGGGTTTTTTATTATCGAAAAAGATGTTATATTCATGAAAACATATGAAGATTTATAACGGTTGTTGTTGTTGTTATTGTTGTTGTAGGGTTTAACGCCATTTTTCAGCACACGATAGGCTATACATGGCGGCCAGTATTAATGGTGGAGGAAGAACCCGGGAAAACCCCGGAAAGAACCACCGACCCACGAGTAGCTACTGGATTTATAACGGCATATTATATTATATTGTATTATATTATATTATATTATATTATATTATATTATATTATATTATATTATACAATTAAAATCTTCCTGGTGTCAAACGCAAGCCAACCATAAAAAATCTGGCCAAGGGAAAAGGCGCAAAACTTGTTATTTTATATAAACTATTCTTTAATTCTCGGTTACTTTGACCTTTTACCCTACTGATCACGAAATGGACACGCGCCTTTCTTGTCTCAAATACAAGCCATAAACAAATTTTGTTTGTGAAATAGGACCAGAGATATTTTTTTATAAACTACTGTCCTTCTTGGAGTCCCTCTTAACCTGACCCTTGACCTTTTAACCCCTAAATTAATACGTTCTTCCTGGTCTGAAATGACAGCCATTACCAAATGTAGTCAATGCGTGTGGTAAAGAACCTAAGTGGTTTTGTGAAACTTTTCTCCTTGTCCTTGTGACCTTGACCATGGACCATTAAAACCCATGATGAAACCCATCACAGAGTATCAAATATATTATGAATATCCATACTACCAAAATAAATCTGGGTACTTTCGTTGTATAGATGACTTTAAAATGTTTAATACGATGGTTATGTTATGGTTACGAAATTTTGGGACACATGTTCAAAATGTATTGAAAATCGTATTCAGAATATATTGACAATGTTCATAGTTATTTATGCAAACAGTATCTATGTATCTCATGTAATGTGAATAACCATGTTGACCTTGGAGAATATGGCAGACTACCTGTCACATCTGCAAAAAAAACCAGGTATAAAGTAATGTATAAGCTATAATCTACCTGTCTTGAATAGTACCGAAGCGTTGTGTTTGGTTTCTAAAGATTGACGCGGGCTAGTGTTAAACGCTTACGCAAGGTTACATGACCCGCTGCAGACCGGAATCTTGAATCGGCGAAGGTCATAGATCGCACCATCTAAACAAAGGTCTACCGTATCACACCTACATGTTAAAATTTTGTTCAGAGAGCAAAAGAAAGTCCGCCGGGTATACAAGGCATGTTCTTATTCGTACCCACGTTGACAGACAGCGAGAGGGACATTGTCCGCTAAGTTTGATTGGATCGGTCCACAGCGATCTAAACCATGATAAAACATAAATATTAAAAATAGGCAACTGGTGGGGTAAACACCTGGGACTCCCACCACACCTAGTGAAAAAGAGGGTAAAAGCACTAGGAGTTTACTTTGGGAAAAATGATGGTGAAGAAAACTATAAGAGTATGATGAGGTAAATAAAGGAAAATATAAACATCTGGGCACAAACGCCATTATGCATAATGGAGCGGGCCCAAGTGGCCAAAACATACTTCTACTCGAATATGAACTACATCATGAAATCAGTAGATATAGAAAATAAAGTATTGAATAAAATAGACAATGAAATAATAAACTTGATATGGGACTTTAAAACACACTATATAATAATGGGAACTCTGTATGGATCAAAAAGAAGAGGGGGTTAGCACTACCAAGCCCACTACTACTAAAATGAGCAAATATACTGAACAGATTCAAAACGATTAATGTAGAACCAAAGACTCCATGGGAAGCTCTATATATATATATATATATATATATATATATATATATATATATATATATATATATATATATATATATATATATATATATATATATACTGGTTTGGTTATAGCCTAAAAAACCAGACCAGATATATACAAAAATAATCAATTAATGAAAAAAACTGGAGGTACCCAGAAAATTTAGGAACATTAAAGATCTCATAATTAAATTTAGAGTAAAAAGGTTTTGTGGAACAAAAAGAAAGAGGAAACATATAACTGGATAAGGGAGGAAATCACTAAATCATTAGATGCAAAATACAACAAGAAAACTGGGGGGGGGGTAGTTGGCTAAGAGTGTGGGGGCACTGGTCCCAAATCAAGTCACTAAAATTACAAAGCCTAATTTTTAAACACCTTCACAATGCATGGCTAACTGGAGATGTTGCATTAAGGAGACACATGATAAAATCACTACCAAATTGCCCTTTGTGCAAAAGAGCTTATTTTACTAAAAACCATGTAATCACACAATGCGAAAAAAGGAAAGACAAAAGAATACAATTAACTGTAGAGATCTGCAAAAGAGAACGGTACTGAAGGAATAACATACTCTTCCTAGATGGTGACTTTGACAGAAGCACAATTTTTAAGGTCATTGAATACAACTGAGATCATGATGGCATGCGGGCAAATAATACAAATAAACAAGTAGGCTTAATAAATATATGTATAACTTGTATGGAGGGGGTGTGAGACACCATGAGGGTGTGTGTGGGAGGGGGAGCTTTGGTTTGCTACCTATTAGGAGTGTGCTACTGCCAGTGTGCGGGCCAGAGCCCACACCTCATCCCTCAACTCAGACATGTGTTCTCGCTCTCTTTAAGCATCCAAATGATCAAATTAAGAGCCAATTTAAATCCCGTCGGTAATATCTCAAATTTTAAAATTGCTGAAATAAAGAAAAGGAATGGGAGGGGGATGGGAGGGGAGCTTTGATTTCCTACCTATTAGGGGTGTGCCACCACCAGTGTGCGGGCTGGAGCCCTCACCCCATCCTTTAACCCGGACCTAAGTTAAAATGTACTTAAGTTTTATTAGGGTTAAGAAAAAGAAACCAATGGATGGGACAGGGAATCTATGTGGAGGAGGCAATGATGTCATGGGGCTATGTCACATGGCGCTATGCGATGTGAACAGGCCCATGAAATAGTCTTAGGAAAAAACACCCCAAGTAGAACACTAGCAGACCATACAGAAAAACAGGGGAATAGGCTAGTTGGCAATTAATAATCTTCTATACCTTTCCTATCTAACTATACAGCTCCATTACTGTATAGTTCTTTTCCCTCCTATGGAAATTTCTTTAAACCCTTTTGGATCTTTTGGTTAATAGGTTAAATAATAAAGAGGCGGCCTACTCGAGTCGGGAGAAATACAATTAAATAAAGTGTGGACCCCCACTCAAGCACAGCCGGCCTCATTCTAGAATTTAACTAATGCGAGGAACGACACATACCAACATGCATATAAAACAATAGGTTTATTTTTTTAATGACAATCCTGTAGTACACCGTTCACTCGCCGGAATTCAAAAATATTAATTAAAATTTTAAATATATAAATTTTATCAAAATTATCAAATGGATCTGTGATATCCAAATAAAAATATATATTAGGACAACTGGGATGAATTGAAAAAGTCGTGCTGCCCCTACACGAAAACTATATAGCACACACACAATAGGGCTATAGCAGATATACGCATATCACACACTGGACGTAGGAGACCTCTAGCCAAGGTCAACTAAGAACTCAGAGGAGAGTATTCGAGCAAGGTGATAGAAACCAAACTCGGATGAACAACCCTATAGATAACACTAGGACATAAATACCCCATCAAAAAGGTGTTACATTTTTTGGGTCAAATTTCTTTTTAAAAAATTAACAAGCAACATCCCTGGTGTAAACAACGAGACATAAAACACCTTTTTTTTGGATAAGTGGGGGTGGGTGGGATCTGTCTGGTGCACCCCCCCCCAAAAAAAAAAAAACCCCAAGTAATTTGGCGGCAAAACTTCGAGGTAAATTTGCAGAATATTACGGAATTATAATTGTAAATATTTGTTATATGTATACTTAATTACTAGGATCGTTTAGTATGTATAGTCATAAGTAGTATAGTTTAGTATGTATAATTATACCAGGGTCCAGCAACGTGGAATGAATTGCCCACTGAACTTAGACACGAAGCCACAGTGATCCCATTTAAGAGTGCTCTTAAAACTCACTTACTTCGACTGCAAGAACAAACTTAAAGACATAATAATGTTCACTACCTTAAATATTTTTAGCATGTTTTTTATGTTTTTTATTTAATTTCATGGTGTTTGTTTTTTGTAATAATATCATTATAAAAATATCTTATGTTATAGGTGTTGTCTAATGTTGTAAAGCGCTTAGAGCTTCTAAAGAATAGGCGCTATACAAAGGTAGGAAACATTATTAGGTCTTTAGACACTGCCCAGGTCACGTGTCTTGCCAGTCATGTGTGATGTGTGTGTGTGATTTTGATTTTTAACGTAGCTTTAACAATTTTTCAGTCATATCGCTACGATGTCTGCAATGTGGCAGTTTATAGTGATGTCTAGCACTGGGGCAGACATGTAGCATGATGTCCCACCCAGTCACATTATCCTGACACCAGGCCGACCAGTCCTAACACTAACCTCTTAATGCTGAACGCCAAGCGAGGCAGCTGTTAGTACCATTTTTTAAGTCTCTGGTATGACTCGGTCGGGGATCGAACCCACGACCTCCCGCATCCGAGGCGGACGCTCTAACCACTAGGCCACCAGAGCGGTCCGTCTTGCCAGTCAAAAATACCCGTGACAAATTGATTGCTAATAACACACTGGGTTCCCCACGCTCTGCAAAACTAATACATTTTATGATAATAGAATAGGAATGATTTAAAATACTGAATAAAATCTCTGTTAACTGCATGTACACTAATTTTGTATCTGTCTGTGCGAATGTACCGATATAATAGCACCGCTGGTATAGTTTATGTAAATTATTTTAGCTGTATATTCTTAATAGAGGTGCTGGCCAAGTGGTTAAGACTTGCGGACAATCTTTCGATGGACCTGTGGAAACTTACCTCGTATTTGATTCCAGAGCAAAACCGACATATTGTCCCCGTTTAAAAAAAATATATTAAAGGGTGGGGGTGCCTGCAATGCATTGAAAAAAAAAGATGAAATATTGTTGAATCAGTAATTGTAAAATTATAAAATTTACCCAGGTGCACTTGCCTGGGTCCCTCCCAAACCCAAACAAGGGTGTACATTTTATAGCACCCAGGTTTCACTTAGGGTGTATGTGTGCTTGATTACAAAAATAAACAATATTCAGACTGGACAGCCTTGTGCAACCCTAAAATTTCGTTTCACACTTAGTGAGTCGTCAGGGGGTATGTTCACACATAATTGGGAAAAAAAACACTACATCAATTACCCAAGGAAGTCATTCAACAGATATCTATCAACCTGGTCGCATTCACTTCTTTTTGCTTAGATTAATAAATAAGCATTGCCACAGGTTAAATATACATTCTTACAAACCTTGGATTGGCCTTTGGATTAATTGAGTCAACACCACTTGGTTAAAATAGCATTTTGTTTTAGCCCCCGTTGTGCAAAATGGGGCATTGATGGGGTGGGGGGGGGGTCCTCCCTCAAGGTCAACACTTTTTGGGGGTTGGTTGACCCCATTCTGCTGCTCACAAAGGTAAATACGGTAATGAATATTTAAAGTTGCAAATGTCATATATCTTGAAGGTACTACCCTTATCTGTCAGGCACCTCAGCCTGTAGACTTATGAAATCGTTGTCCTTAGCTGTGCATTTCTGCATTTTGCCCAGGGTGTAATCTGTAAGACAAATAGAACAGACCATATAAACCTATTTAGCTCTACACTCGATTATTTTTTAACATCTGTGTCGGTGCAGAGCTAGATCTTATATTATGTTTTATCTGGAAATTAGTGAAAGCATGCAACAATAAAGCATGAAGCATCCAGGTATAATATAATTTAAATACTACCTGTAGGAAGGCTTAATCAAGGTCTGTACAGGTAATATCATTGAAACTTGACACCTAGACACTAAGAATGTATTGGTATGGAAAACTCACTTGTATGTTCTCATTCCATGTAAAATTACAAATAAATTAAGATTTTTCTATAACCACTAGAGAATTGCACGCAAATATATAAATAGTTATAATCCAAACATGAAGTCGCATAAGCAAACTGCAAGTACCTAAATGTGACGACAACAAAGTGTTAGCAAATTGTTAAGGCAGAACTTTGTAGGTATAGGGAGGGAGAAAAGTTGGAAATATTGGAGTATACACCTTACAAGTGACAAACTACAAATTGTAATGGTACATCTTCCAAGTAGATTCTGGCTTTTACAAGGTGTCTTGTGATGAGGGCATGCTTCTAAGCACGAGTGGAAGTAGCAATTGAGATATTCACGGGATTTGCTCCCAATCCCTAAACCATGGGGAGACCACTCTGACAAACCTCCACCTAGGTGGGTGAATAACTTTTAGCTTCTAAGTATGATATGGGAGGGTTGGATTTGTGAGTTAGTAGTAGTCCTCCTAAGATACAATGATTGGGTAATGTATCTTAAGAAGAAACATCGAGTCTTGTTTTTCCACTTTTGATTTTAAAACTTGTATCAGTAGCTGAGGGTATGGCGATAGTGTCGGAAATAGTTTCACTTTTGGTCAGGTAGGCTGAGAGGGATATTTATTAGGATGTGTGATCTGATGCTTCTAATCCAGAACTATCATCCTTCTTAAAGCAACTCCTCCATCCAAACTGAAACTTTATCTCCCAAAGAACAATAAATACTTCCTAAACCCAACTAAAAAAGGAATATTTGTATTTCACTGTATTCTCAATTTAAACCCGCTCATACATAAATTGTTTGTTTATTATTGATTTAATATGCAGAATTTGCCAAAATAATCCACACCTTATCCCATACAGTTAATTCAAACTGCACTTGAAGGAATTAAATCAGCAGAAAGAGAACCCAAAATTGAGATATCTAAACTGTCCATGGTATTTTACGCAGTTCATTCCGCAGCTTTCAATACATTTAGCTAAACAGCTCTTACTGCAATAAAAATGTAGGTTTATTAATGTAATTTTGATCATGGATGTAAACTGCACTTTGTTATTATCCTCCTGTATGTTTGTACCTATGAAGAAAAATTCATAAAATGCCAAAAAATTCTAATGTGTGGTCACGTTGTTATTGTTAATGACTATCAAAACCTGAACTTGAAGTGTTCTATAATGTGAATGAGTATAATATATATGTGAAATGGTTTTAGATAATTATGACACTATCTCTTGTTATTCTTTAAGAGGCGATGGGCTGGACTACCGAACAACAGCAAGACTTCATTGCAAATGACCTAGGGACAGCACTCGAGGAAAATGGCTTTGGTGATGTCAAGATCATGATCCTGGATTATTAGAGGATCTTTCTCCCATACTGGGCAAAGTCTTGTCTAACTTTACAGCTGCTAAGTATGTGTTGGGCATTGCAATCCATTGGTACGAGGAATCACTTGTTTCTATCTTCGCCTTAGACAGTACACATGACAAGTTACCTGACAAGTTTATTTTTGGTACTGAAGCATGCATAGCACCAATCATAGTCAAACGAGATACTGTTGCCCATGGCAACCGGAGTCAGGCGGAGTGTTATGAGATGCAAAAATAGATGTCTCTTTCAAAGTTGATGATGTTCAAGAGCACCTTTTCTACAGTTTACCACCTCACTCCCTTGCAACATTTAGATGTACTTATATCCCATAGAGAAGGGAAGAAATGGAGTCACGCAGTGAATGTGTTTTTGTGCATTGTCATTTGTAACTGATGTATGATGCAAGCATTTAATAAAATTGAAGAAATCTAATATTCAACTGAATCAAAGTTTCAGATTTTGCTGTACTATTTCAAACAATGACAACAAAATCTATATGGATCCCAACTAATTTTGCCCATCAAATAACCTTCATCTGGTTCCTTTATATATGAACTACACTGCAAGTGTCACTTCAAACTATGATTACCAGGGTCACATGTTCAGTAATTACAAATGTTGTTGCTTAAGGCTGTAAACTATACATTGTTGTTATTACTTCCTCAAACTGATCCATCACTTCACTGATGTCTAATTCACTACAGTAATTAGTCTCTTAACTGATACGTATTGTATTGTATCTCATCCTTTACATTTAATTCACTACAATGATTACTCCTTAAATTAATATGTATTGTATAACAGCTGTTGTTAATACTTCCTCCATTTGGTCTATCATTTCAATGACATTTAATTCACTACAATGATTACTCCTTAAATTAATATGTATTGTATAACAGCTGTTGTTAATACTTCCTCCATTTGGTCTATCATTTCAATGGCATTTAACTCACTACAATGATTACTCATTAAATTGATATGTATTGTGTAACAGCTGTTGTTAATACTTCCTCCATTTGGTCTATCACTTCAATGACATTTAATTCACTACAATGATTACTCCTTAAATTGATATGTATTGTATAACAGCTGTTGTTAATACTTCCTCCATTTGGTCTATCACTTCAATGACATTTAATTCACTACAATGATTACTCCTTAAATTGATATGTATTGTATAACAGCTGTTGTTAATACTTCCTCCATTTGGTCTATCACTTCACTGATATTTAATTCACTACAATGATTACTCCTTAAATTGATATGTATTGTATAACAGCTGTTGTTAATACTTCCTCCATTTGGTCTATCACTTCAATGACATTTAATTCACTACAATGATTACTCCTTAAATTGATATGTATTGTATAACAGCTGTTGTTAATACTTCCTCCATTTGGTCTATCACTTCACTGACTTTTAATTCACTACAATGATTACTCTCTTAATTGATATGTATTGTACTACAATAATTGGTATCATATTAAATTACAATCTTTCTAGTGGTGCAAACTGATAATGATCTGTGATGAAATGATCATGCTATTAACAATAAAACTAGTACCGTAGTATCGTATGAAATAAAAATTTACTTAAATGATATTTAGAAAAGGAAATAAATAAAAAGTTACACAAAATTTATATGTGAACTTCATCTTGGCATCTTTTTTTATTTTTACAAGCATTCATTTTCCTTATGATCAGTTCACCCTGCATGCATTTAGTATTAAGCAAAGGTTTTTAATTACTACAAAGCTTTAGTTCCCACAAAATAAACAAGACCTTGATTTTTATAAATCTGCAAGATAACTCTTTATTCTGAATGATGTTACTCGTTAAAAAGCTAGTAATTGTTTATCTTATTATTAATGAACCATCCTCAAGTCATTAACTCTTCTTTGTGTTTAGGGACCCTGAATGGCCCAGTGGTCTTAAGTGTTCTCCGTTACAGATCATTTCATTACAGATCATCTCTGTCTGTATGAGTTCAAATCTCAGACTCGGTCAGTGTGAGTATGTAAGAAAACTTGCCACTAGCTTCCCACTGGTCAGTGGTCAGTGATACTTTCCAGGGTTTTCCCAGGTTCCTCCTCCACTCAGTTATACCGGCCATTATGTATGACCTATCATGTGCTGAAAAATGGCACTAAACCCCACAACAACAACAAAAATTTCTTTGTGTTAAATGCAACTCATGCTCAATCTGTGGGTCAACAATAACAATTCATCACCATTGCAATTTACACAAAAAACACCCCAAAAAACGAATATAAAAACAGAAAGAAAACACTGAGAATAAATATGTTTAATTTTCAATACATTAGAGCAAAGGATAATTGAATTAAAATAATTGCGCATAGAACTTTAATAAGTAAAAATAACAATTCAAAATAGTTTGATCAAAAAAGGTGTATGAAAATTTATTAAGATTTGATACAGCATATCATAATTTACACAATTAAAAACACTATTATAAAAGTATTGAATTTATCATTGGCTTAAGAAGATTTCAAAATAATATAAAAAGAGAAGAAATTTTGTTTGGAAACAACTGTGTCAGTGTGTGTGTGTGTGTTTGGATTTTTAACATTGCTTTAAAAAAGAATCAGTCATATTCCTACAATGTCTGCAGTGTGGCAGTTTATAGTGATGTCTAGCACTGGGGCATCATGCCGCAGACATGTAGTATGATGTCCCACCCAGTCACATCATTCTGACACCAGGCTGACCAGTCCTAACACTAATGCTGAGCGTCTAGCGAGGCAGCTGTTATTATGATTTTTATAAGTCTTTGGTATGACTCGGCCATGATTTGAACCTGCAACCTCCTGCATCTAAGACACATGCTCTAACCACTATGCCGCCGAAGTAGTGAGTTGTGTCAGGATGTGAGAAAGAAATAAAAGAAAATTTATATAATAACAAGTTTTGGAAATAAAACACATGCACCATAAATGTGCATCATGCATCATATGGTAAAAAAGTATTATTATACATCTGTATCCAACCATCTTTTATTGGTAAGATATACTGCTACTTCCGAAGACAGCTGTATCACACTACACGTACTCATTAGACCACTGATAATAATTATTCTCCATCTGAGTTAAATTACAGAATCTCTGGACCCATTTCCCATGATGCACCTTGCTGACAGGAAGCTTCCAACCAATCAATGAAGTTCAAGGGGGTGCTTTACAATCAGCAGATAAAAAAATGATGTCACTGTTGTGCAAAAGATGCTACTGACTAATTGAGAGATTAAAATTATATATGTTACTGCCATATGATACTGGCTTGCCAATTTAGGCCTTGGTGGTTCCAGCAAACTATCTGTGTACTATGTCACTGCTGCTAGGTGACATTGCCTAGCAATACTAAATGATACACTCCAATTTAACAATAGGTGTTTTTCTGGTCTCAAATGCAAGCCATGCACAAAACTTGGTCAAGGTAGATGATGCAAAATTTTATATTTTAAAGAAACCATGTTTTTTCTTTTAGTCTCAGTGTCTTAGACCTTTCACATAATGATGACAAAATTGACACGTGCCTTTCTTGTCTCAAATACAAGCCATCCATAAATTTTACTAACAGTTTGTGTAACACAACTGAAGATATTTTGTGGAAACTGTTGTCCTTCTTTCAGTTCCCCTTTCCCTGACCTTTGACCTTTTAACCCCTAAATCAATAAGTGTCTTTCTGATCTTAAATGACAGCCATTTATAATTTAAGTCAAGGCATTTGGTAGAGAAACTAAGTGGATTTTTGGAAATTATTTATTTCCTCCTCAGTTTTTTTACCTTGACCATTGACTTTTAACCCCAAAATGAAAAAGGCACATGTGTGTGTGTTAGTTATTTAGATTTTTAACATAGCTTTAACAATGTCAGTCATATCGCTGCAGTGTGGAAGTTTATAATGATGTCTAGCACTGAGGCATCATGCTGCAGACATGTAGCACCATATCCAGCCCAGTCACATTATCCTGACACCAGGTTGACCAGTCCTAACTCTAACCTCTTAATGCTGAGCGCCAAGAGAGGCAGATGCTAGTACCAATTTTATAAGTCTTTTATAACACTTAGGTCACCGGAGCAGTCCAAAATGAAACGAGGCATACCTTGTTTTGAATAAAAGCCATCCAGTTTGGTCAAAGTATATACTAAAGAACTCAAGATATTGTTTGGAAACCATTTATTTTCTCCGTGTCACTTTGATTCTGACCTTTTGACTGTTAGACCCCAGAATCAACTGGTGTCTTCCTACAATGTGCTAAAATATTCAAGTCCATGCAATACTTGTTTCAGTGGTATCCCTGGTTCTTTGCATAGAAATGTTCAAATTAGCTCAGTGTCCTGTGAACTGCTTGATAAGCACTGATGACAAGCTTCGGTCTTCACCTGTGTGGGAGCATGACTCGGTTGGTGTTCTTCAGTAGATGGAAGGAAAAGATGCATTTTGGGATCATTCCTCGTTTTTCTACCGCTATATTGTACAAAAGTAGTATATGGATATTTTTTTCTGGGAACAATAAAATGTAATAAAAGGAAATCCCTGGGAATAATTTAATTTCAAAATGAATGAACAAATAATGAAGATCATAAGAAATTGCTGTGACCTCTATTTCACTTTTTTCTTCTTTTTTCCTTTCTTGCCCTGAACTTCTTCAGTATGAGTATCAAGTCTTAAAGCATGGCCCTCAGCTTTTATATGTTCAAACAGTTTGTTTCTAGATGAAAATTCTTTCTTGCACACACTGCAAAGCCACTGTGTCTGTAATAGAAATACAAAAGTAAATTTTATTTTTGTAAAAAAACAAATGCGTACCCAAAGTCACAGTAAATACATACTGCCCAACTGGGACAGATATCATTTTCTTCACTGACATTCAAATGCAAAAGAAGTGGACCAATATCATGCTTTCTGTTGAAACTTCTTCCAATACTGCTGACTGCATATTTTATGAAAACAACTGTTTCAAGGTTTCTCTAGTTTCGGCATCATCTTCCATTTCTGAAGGCATATCAGCATCATTTGTAAAGGCCCCTACAGTGCTCTGGCATCATTTGTACAATAATTAAAGACCCCTACAGTGCTCTGGAATCATTTGTACAATAATTAAAGGCCCCTATGGTGTTTTAGCTTCATTTGTAAAGGCCCCACAGTGCTCTGGCATCATTTGTACAATAATTAAAGACCCCTACAGTGCTCTGGCATCATTTGTACAATAATTAAAGGCCCCTATGGTGTTTTGGCATCATTTGTAAAGGCCCCACAGTGCTCTGGCATCATTTGTACAATAATTAAAGGCCCCTATGGTGTTTTGGCATCATTTGTAAAGGCCCCTACAGTGCTCTGGCATCATTTGTACAATAATTAAAGGCCCCTATGGTGTTTTGGCATCATTTGTACAATAATTAAAGGCCCCTATGGTACTCTGGCATCATTTGTACAATAATTAAAGGCCCCTACAGTGCTCTGGCATCATTTGTACCATAATTAAAGGCCCCTACAGTGCTCTGGCATCATTTGTACAATAATTAAAGGCCCCTACAGTGCTCTGGCATCATTTGTACAATAATTAAAGGCCCCTACAGTGCTCTGGCATCATTTGTACAATAATTAAAGGCCCCTATGGTGTTTTGGCATCATTTGTAAAGACCCCACAGTGCTCTGTCATCATTTGTACAATAATTAAAGGCCCCTACAGTGCTTTGGCATCATTTGTAAAGGTCTCTACAGCGCTCTGGCATCATTTGTAAAGGCCCCTATGGTGTTCTGGCATCATTTGTAAGGTCTTCAAGCTATGTTGCTTTCTGTTTGGTTAAATTTTCAAAAAATAATTTTAGCTATAGTGATTGTGCATTGGCATCATTTGTGTACATGTAAAAGGTATCCATAAAAGCATGTTATATGTTCCAATTCTGTTGAACAATTTTGCATTAGTCATTAAAAGGTTTTCATATTTTTAATGCATTATACATGGTTTCTATGCTTTTGTAAATAAAATTTCCGGATCCTTTCAAGGATAAAAATCATTTTTTCAAGATTCACTTACGACCATCATTAAATGGAATTAAAGAACAGTACAGCTTAGACATTGTGCATTTTTCAAATCAAAAGCTATTTCTGTTTCAAGTCTCTCCCATAATATCTGAGTCAGACATGACAATGTACAAAGTGACAAAATGTATCACCAGAAAGAAATATTACTTTTGAAAATTCATATAAATTTTCATGTCAAATCATTTAAATTTACAGAATATAAATTTTAACTTTACTTTGCTGAATTGCATTATGATGGTCTAAGGAAATAATAATAGAATGAACAGTTGAAATTAGTTTTGTTTTCCTTTCAAATGATTAATTCTAAAGCAATTAGAATAATAAGTTGTGAGTCAACACAGTAATGTCTCGGGTAGAATATCTAATGATTCACACAGCATTTAAGGAAGCAAGAAAATGTCATTAGTGACAACAAATTAAGAAACCATTTGTACATGTACTACCTGAATGCTACCTGAAACCTATATGCATGATATACAAAGTAAACATTTCCTATCACAGTGTAAGAAATACATGCACTACTGCCTTTGGCAGGTGATTATAATGCAAGACTGAAGGACTTTAGACTTTATTCCTGATGATAACTTAGAATCTGTTTTGGTGAAGTAATGTATGAAAGTGATTCATTTTCACTACCAAGAAAAAGCAAAGAGAGATGTAACAATTTCACTAAACCATTTGTAACAATGTGCTGTACATTTGGAATACACACTTTAAATGGCAGGTTGCATGATGATCTTAATGGCAATTTTACATGCATAGCTAATGAAGGTGTGAGCATTGTAGACAACTATATAGTAGCTTCCTCTAGACTTTTTTCAATTTATAGCATACTTTCATGTTGAAGAAGGAGATGACAGCATACATTTCCCATTAAAATGCACCTAAAGTTTTCCATATAATATTCCAGTTACCAATATAAATAATAAACAGAGAGTACATTTTCTGAACAGTCAATATACATTTTAAAAGATGAGTTTAAGGAACCGTATTTGTCAAATTTTAGTGAAAGGCTCCTACTAGTGCATTCAGATATATGTGCATTGATTAACAAAAATAATGACAAGTCCCTAAGTGTGTTGTTGAATTAGTTTTATAGGACTATGGATTTTTTGAAATTTCAACAAAGTCTCTTCCATAGAAAGATCATCTTAGCCTGTTTGGTGGGATTCTGAGTGTGAAAATATCAATGATGACAACAGCCTGTTTGGTGGGATTCTGAGTGTGAAAATATCAATGATGACAACAGCCTGTTTGGTGGGATTCTGAGTGTGAAAATATCAATGATGACAACAGCCTGTTTGGTGGGATTCTGAGTGAAAATATCAATGATGACAACAGCCTGTTTATTGGTATTCTGAGTGTGAAAATATCAATGATGACAACAGCCTGTTTGGTAGGATTCTGAGTCTGAAAATAGCAAAGGTGACAAATTTAAGTTTTACACAGTTTCACAGTTTTAGAGTAACTACTCTCCAATAATTCTTGAGGTGTAAAAACATGCGAACAATAAAATTAAATATGTTTGCAAAGAAATGAAAGAAATATCAAGAGTAACAGAGGAACTTTCTTGTCTCTGTGAGAGATAATCCACAAAAAGTTTGGAAAATACTTAGAACATGTGGTAAAGTGGCTTATTTTAGAACATCTAACATATTCCATATGGTATAATTATTTTAAGAACCAATATATTTGAAAATGTTGTTGATGACAATAGTGAGGAGGAACCTCTTTTAAAAACAGATCATTCCTATTGTGATCAAATCTGTTATGGCTATCTTTTATTCCCAAAAGAAATTTGGGTAATTTTGTTGTTTAGATGGCTTTTAAAATGCCTGATATGATGGTATTATGTTAAGGTATATTATGTTAAGGTTCTAAAATTCTGAGACACAAGTAATGTTTAAAGCCATTTCATCAAACAGTATATAGGGGCCCCGAGTGGCCGAGTGGTCTAAAGCGCTCTCTGTTACGGATCACTGCCATCTCACCTCTGTCTGCGCCGATTTGAGTCTCGGATTCATCCAATGTGGGTATGTGAGAAAGCTTCCCAGTAGCTTCTCGTGGGTCGGTGGTTCTATCCAAGGTTTTCCCGGGTTCTTCCTCCACCATTAATATTGGCCGCCATGTATAGCCTATCGTGTGCTGAAAAATGGTGTTAAACCCCACAACAACAACAACAAAATTAAACAGTGTATATGTATCTCACATAATGTGAATAACTATGTTGCCAAACCCGCCAACCCTAAGAGGATTGTCTCAGTAAGGCAGTTGATTTTTTCCATAAGTCTGACCAGTTTTTATTAATATCAAGCAAAATATCATGTATTTCTATTGTAAAGTTGAAAAATATGTAACTTAAAATGTTCGTTATTCAAAACTGATGTAAAAATGGTAAAGATTATGTTTGCCTGAAAAGTACATCTAGACCTTATTTACCTCATGCACAAACTTCAGTTCCAAACCCTATGCAGCTCAATAGCTTGTTGTTATTATTGAACAAAACTTAAATCTTGGAATGTTTTTGATTTCACATGATGATAGTAATTTATCTCCTGCCAAGAGACGTACTCAAATTGACATGACCAATAAATGTAACCAAGTTCCTTCCTGCTTTTATTATCAAGTGTCTGAATATTCATTTTATTCTTCTATACTGATTACTATCACTTTCAAAATGCTTATTTTCCAGTTCATCTTCATCATAAATTGCTTGTTGGATGCCATTTTCAAACAAGTTTATAACCAATAGTCTAATCATAAATATGCTTTACATGAGCTTTGTAATCCAATAAACCAGCACTATGTCTGTACTGATATTTACATATTTATTATATCTTAAAATTTACCTATGCTTCTCCCATTTCTCCATCCACCTATTCAAAAATTAACAATGATACTTCAAACTACGTATCACATAGTGTAATAATTTAGCACCAATGTTCAGCTCAGAGATTCAAATTTTAGACCTGCATCAAATCTAACTTACTGCTCTATCTACAAGGAATGGCGGCCCGTTTTCTAACATTACCGCTGGACTTAGCCATGATGGCACAAACATAATATGCAGGTCAATGGAACACTGCCCTCTCATTGGTCCATGAACATGAGGTTATCAGCTGTTGCAGTAAGCCATTTTGGTCAGCCAATATGTTAGTACATTTCTACATATTTAGAAATGTTTGTTTTGAAGTAAAATTCACCACAAAGGATTGTTGTGGTAAAGATTACAACTGACAATAATGTTTAACACCATGTTCCCTTTACGTGCTACCAAATAATTAGCTTTATGCCAAACATTTTAAAAAAACTTTACATATCAAAACTGAAACTGGTGAAGAAAACCTGTATTATTTATCTCTTCATCATCATCATCAATCCCGTAACCCACGCCATCGTTGGGGCACCACAATTGACTTTACAACCAATTCTCTCCATCTTTCCCTGTTCTCTACTGCCCTTTGGGAATCTCCAAAGCCCATGTCTATCTACTCTTTAATGTTGTCTTCCCACCTCTTTTTCTGTCTGCCTCTTCTTCTGCACCCCTGCACTGTGCCTTGCAAGATTGTTTTTGCCAGTCCAGATGATCTTGAGACATGACCGTACCACTTCAGTTTGCATTTTCTCAGTGGTCATGAGGTCTTCAGAGTGCCTCACTGGATCCTGCTGTGGACTTCTTTGTTGGTTACATGGTCAATGTATGAGATGCCTAAGATCTTGTGGTAGCATCTCATTTAGAATCCTTCTTTGTAGATCTGATGTGAGCATCCACATTTCACAAGTATACAGAAAAAATATGATAATCAAGTGCACCAGCTTTATTTTGAAACTGAAAGCAATGTTGGTGTCTTTTCATAATGGTCTCAACCTTGTTATTACTGCTGTTGTTTGGGCAATCCTGCAAAGTAACTCTGGTTCGGAGTCCTCGTCTGTGATAATTGATCCCTATTACTTGAAGCTTGAGACTGTTTCCAGCTTCTGTCCACAAACCTTTATTTCTGCATTGATGCCATTAGTATTGTTTGTCATAAGTTTTTTTTCAGTGCTAATCTCCATACTGTATGCTGTGGAGGCTAAACTTGGTTATTCATCTCTTAAATTTGTCAATGATGGCTTGTTGTGATGCTAAACTGGTCTTCATACCATCTATGCAAGAAAAGATACTGGTATGGAGCTGTCTGTGGACTAACCAGTCTATCAGCTGAATCTATTCAACTGAGAATTTGGACTGCAGACCTGCCAACCCTGATGAGACTGTCTCAGTAAGACAATTTTGTTCCAAAGGTTTGACCAGTTTTCAGTAAGGTGTAACAAAATATCATAAGCTGCTATTGTAAATGGAAAAACATATTTAAAAGTTCAGTATTCGAAACATGAATTGACAGTAAACATTATGTTCAACTAAAAGATTTGTAAAGTAAACGTAGACCTTATTTACCACTGGTACAGTTGCACAAACATCAGTTCCAAACCCTATGCAGCTCAATGGCTTGTTGACATGTTATATCCAATAAACCTAACTGCATCCCTTTCTATTCACAAGAATTTGAATATTCCTTTGTTTTAATTCTGTGCTGATTATTAACACTTTTTAAGAGGCTTAACTAACGTTTCGTCTTCAACATGCATCGCTTGCTGGACACCTTTTTAAAAAATTCTATATGCAGAAGCTCTGCATTAAATAATATGTGCAATTTAAAGCATCTGAGGTACTGCTGTAATGTCAGTCTAGTTCCCTAATTCCACTATTTCTCATGAAACCCCGATCCAAACCAAACACAGATGAACCAATTATCCAGATTTTCAGCAACAATCATTTTTCCATACTTTTTGCTTTTATTCCATACGTATGCATTTTATGGGTCATTTGCATAAGACTTATGGCAAAATCGTAAGAGTTGGCAGGTCTGGGACTGACTATACAAATATGTTTATGGCAAACAAAATGATCCATACTGTAACTTACAAATATTCTGGTCAGATCTCACTAAAACTCATGATCAGTTCAATTATGACTCAGTTATGTATTTGTTTCTGTCATCAAGTAATGGTGGAAAAATCCCATTTTCTCCCCACAACTTTCAACAATATTTGCAAACTTTAAGGATTTTGATCAGGAAAAACAAAAATTTATCATTATCCTGACTTTTTCCCGATTTCCCAGTAACATGGGAACCCTGATTATAAACTGTAATATTTTTTTAAAAGTCTGAGGTAAATTTCTCTCGATAACTCGCGCACAACAGGGTCCACAAACATAGACCACACTTAAGCTTGGTGCGAGTTACCAAGGGACCTCCAATAATTGAAATAAATCGCTTTGACATTGAGAATACCGGGGTGTGTGGAAGCGGCATTAGGGAACTGAGCTGTGTATTGACTGAATCCTCAGTTTACAATCACGTTGATAATAATTTTTAATAACACGCTTTTTCTAATGAAGTTGTTCTTTATTCTGTTTAAATAACATTTATTTTCTAAATGTCCAATATATGAAAGATCGTTCCAACTAGAATCAACAACCATCACATGTACGCATAAAAATCTGTGAATTACATCACTGCTTTTTGTTTTCTTGATGAGTCTGGTTCCCATACTGGTGTTTAATATTATCCTGCCAAATCAGGAGTCCAGAGAGCAGGGAACTTGACTAACTGTTGATACACCACCAAACAAGATTCCTTTTTTTCAAAAACACGCAACATTTATTTCATGAGACAATCATCTACATTGAAACTCAATTTTTGTATTGCTCAGTTAGTACAATATTGATGTTGTGAATTAATTAATTGGAATTAACAATGAAACTTCTTATCATCATTGAGGATATCTCTAATTGCCAGTTCAAGAATTCTCTGAAACTCGCTTGCCCACAATGGTCTGTATCTGTGAAATCAAACTCTTTATTTTACGAAGTATTCATTTCGTTTGGCTGCCTTGTTGTCTTTGATCACAGTTATGAAAGAGTTTCTGTTACATATACAATAACATTTATAAGTTTTCACTTGATCAAATGAAGTGAGTTCACTCGACATACGACAGGGGCTGCTAGATTTTAAGTTTGTAGGATTTTCATGCCTTTTAACTTTTCTTTTATTCCACCTCCTTTATTTGATTCAAAAGACATAATTAATGTGATAATACAAAGGAGACCAGCTTTTAATTCAGTGCAACAATACAACAAATACTTCCAGAAGTCAGTTATTAAAAAACGGTTGGCACTTAATTAGGTTCTCAGAGAAACGCTCACGGACATAGCTGTTACGGTAGATTGACGCATTTTACGTTTATTTACAAGAGGACACATTGCATTTATGACAATTACATTTTAAAAGAACAAAAAGATAGAACTAGAACACAAATTTCAATTGATAAAAAATTATTCAATTTGTATTTATTTATTAAAGTAATGCCTCCACTTGGCGTGAGTGACATTTTCATTGATTGAAATTTCCTTAAATATCGTTAATGCGGTGTACAAGGAAATGTCATTAGAAAGAAAATGTAAAAAATTGTATGACCTATTTTTAAATTTGATACTTCATAGTGCTGATTAAAATTTCCAGGTCCTATCTACCCTACCGTTTTAGACGATAAAACAAGCGACACATCAAAGTTTCCGTTACCAATTTTGATCGCAATTTTCTTCAAGTTCATCAAATAGGTATCAATTTTTGGGGTAGTTTCTGATTTCAAAAATGGGATTCATGCCCAACCCTGCGTTATAAGTGGGTTTGTGAGTTATCAGGGCACGAGTTATGGAGGGAGTGGTGTATACTTATCTTTTTCTGCAAAACTGCTGCAATGTGTGAGTTTTCCTGGGAGAATGTCTCAAGTTTAGACCACTAATGCCAATGCTATATTACATACCTACTTACAAGATAGTCAATTTTACAGTAATCAAGCTGTTTGCAACAAGAAACAGTGGAAAAATATATAAAGGCATATTCATAAACCGTGGAAATTGCATTTTATTCCTAGTAACTCAGATATAGATGGAAAAGTTCCATCCTATAGCAGCAAGTATTAAGATTCCCCCTGACTTTGTACAAATACTCACTGTATTTGATTTATTGGCTTTGGATGCTGTGGCACCTTTATCTTGCTTGGTTGCAGATTCTTTCCTTTTCACATCATCTGCATCCCCACAGTCATGGCTCAACCTCTCTGACCATACACCACTGGGGCACTCTGCTGTCCCTTCTCCAAGCTCAGAAGATGCACATGCTTCCTGTCCATTAACTTCTGGATTGTACTGGGTGTTAACTTCCACATTATGCTGGAATGCTGTTTTAGAACTTAGCCCTGCCACTGTTTCCTTAGTACTGGCTTGCTCTTCAATCTGAAATGTACAAAGGTATGTTTTAACATCACACAGAGAAGATGTATGTGTGATTTGGATTTTTAACGTAGCTTTAACAATTTTTCAGTCATATTGCTATGATGTCTGCAGTGTAACAGTTTTATAGTAATGTCTAGCACTGGGGCATCATGCCGCAGACATGTAGCATGATGTCCCACCCAGTCACATTATCCTGACACCTGGCCGACCAGTCCTAACACTAACCTCTTAATGCTGAGCAGCAAGCGAGGCAGCTGTTAGTAATTTTTTTTAAGTCTTTGGTATGACTCGATCAGGGATCGAACCCACGACCTCCCACATCCGAGGCGGACACTCTAACCACTAGGCCATTAGAGCAGTACACACACACACACACACACACACACAGAAGAGCTCCCATGGTCTCTCTCTTGACATTTTTAATGAAGACGTCAAGATATACTGATTAAGTTAAGCTTTATTTTGTCCCCTCTACAAATTCAATGGCAGCATCTTGAGTCCTATCTGTCCTTCCATTTGTCCTGGCTAGCTTGTTAGCACAAATACTGAAAACAACTTAATATAAGGTAAATGAAATATGGTAGAAATGTTTAAATGTAAATATAATGAGACTTTATTTTTTGGCCATTTGATTGTTTACTGCATTTTTACGTGTTTTAATATGGACTTTTTATTGTTTTGTGACTTGTTATTGTTTAGGAAAATTGTTGTCACCACAGAAGCCGCTCAAACTTATAAGCCTTTTTATGTCAATGATCTGAATGGACTTTGACATGCAACACACAATATATGGACTTTATATATAGAAAGAAGTCCTACAATGGGACTGTCACTCTACTGCCTGCAAAGAACTTCCAGATATTCAAAATATGACCATTTCTTCCTTTTAAGTGTGGAGTGCTGAAACCATCTTATATTCAATTTCTTCAGTGATAAAACAAAATATCTATAAATTACTGCTGTGGTGGACATATTGGGCGACAACTTTCAACCTTTTTCATTTAGGACCAACAAGACGACATTAGAAGTTTTCTGGTGGACACTGCACAATAACATGACTCTCCATATTGGCAAAGCAAATATAACAAGATTTTCAAGATGGATACCAAGATGGCCATATTCAATATCAGTTTGACACCATTTATATTTAGTACCAACCAGACATCATAAGAAATCTTTTAGTGAAAACACTATGACAATATGATCAGCCATCTAGAAGATGAAGTGATAGCAAAATTTTCCAGATCTTGTCTGTCATATCAGAAGTCAGATCAGCACCATTTTCATTTACAACCAACAAGATATCATGAGAAGTCTCCCACTGAGAACCTCATGCTGATCCGACCGTTCATTTAGGATAGTGATGACAACATTTCAAGATGGACACAATGACCGGCATATTAAAGGTCTAAATGGCACTATTAGGACCAACTAGACATCATAAGAAGTTGTTCAGTAAAAACGACATTCTGATACGACCATCCAGGTAGAATAGAGGTAACAGTATTTTCAAGAAGCCACCACGGCAGTCATACTGGACATCACATTGGCACCATTTTCATTTAAGACCAATGAGATATCATAAGACATCACCTGATGAAAAACCTTATGTCAGTATAACTTTCCATAAGAAGACTTTCAAGATGGCCACTGTGGTGGCCATAATGGATATCAGATCAAACACATTTTAATTTAGGGCCTACTACACATCACAAGCAGTCTTTTATGTTGATGTGACTATCCATTTAGAAGGAGTGGCAATAACAAGATTTTCAAGATGGCTACTGTAGTGGCCATACTGGATGTCCGATTGGCACCATTTTCATTTAGAACAAAATAGACCATGGGATAAATGTGTGTGTAATGTTTCATGGCAATCCTCCTGGTAGTTTAGGAGAAGTAGTGATAATAAACTTGTGCCAATAGATGGAAGAATGACTGATGACAGATCAAGGACAAAAGACCATCCCATAAGCTCTTCTGGTCTATGAACAGCAGAGCTCAATAAATTACACTTTAAAAAAACTCCTAAAACTGCAGGGTGAAAACTGCATTAGCACAATTAACCAGAAACCACTTGAGCTATGAAAATCCGCAAGGTCTCTTCATGTGCATATATTGATGAATTCATTATTCTCTCATTTGTATGATTTCTGCAAATGATATTAGTTTTGGAGACAATTTTAGTTTTTCTCCTTTTTGGGGCTGCAGCAAGGGTATACATGTTTTACAGATACCAATCAAGCTGGACTAACTTTAACAAAATAAACAGTAAATCCTAATTTTTCGACAACAATGTATCAGAGTAGTGACAGAAACTGCTGACAACATTGTATCAGGGTATTGAGAGAAACTGCTGACAGCACAGTATCAGGGTACTGATAGAAGATGCTGATAGCACTGTATCAGGGTACTGATAGAAGATACTGATAGCACTGTATCAGGGTACTGATAGAAGTTGCTGATAGCACTGAATCAGGGTAATGATAGAAATTGCTGACAGCACTGAATCAGGGTATTGATAGAAATTGCTGACAGCACTGAATCAGGGTATTGATAGAAATTGCTGACAGCACTGAATCAGGGTATTGATAGAAATTGCTGACAGCACTGTATCAGGGTACTGATAGAAACTGCTGATAGCACTGTATCAGGGTACTGATAGAAGTTGCTGATAGCACTGTATCAGGGTACTGATAGAAGATACTGATAGCACTGTATCAGGGTACTGATAGAAGATACTGATAGCACTGTATCAGGGTACTGATAGAAGTTGCTGATAGCACTGAATCAGGGTATTGATAGAAATTGCTGACAGCACTGAATCAGGGTATTGATAGAAATTGCTGACAGCACTGAATCAGGGTATTGATAGAAATTGCTGACAGCACTGAATCAGGGTATTGATAGAAATTGCTGACAGCACTGTATCAGGGTACTGATAGAAGTTGCTGACAGCATTGTATCAGGATACTGCTGATAGCACTGTATCAGGGTACTGATAGAAACTGCTGATAGCACTGTATCAGGGTACTGATAGAAGTTGCTGATAGCACTGTATCAGGGTATTGATAGCACTTGCTGACAGCATTGTATCAGGATACTGCTGATAGCACTGTATCAGGGTACTGATAGAAGTTGCTGATAGCAATGTATCAGGGTACTGATAGCACTTGCTGACAGCATTGTCTCAGGGTATTGATAGAAACTGCTGACATCACTGTATCAGGGTAATGACAGAAATTGCTGACAGAACTGAATCAGGGTATTAAGAGAAACTGCTGACAGCACTGTATCAGGGTATTGACAGAAACTGCTGACAGCATTGTATCAGGGTACTGACAGAAACTGCTGACAGCACTGTATCAGGGTACTGATAGTAATTGCTGACAGCACTGCATCAGGGTACTGAGAGAAATTGCTGACAGCATTTTATTCAGGGTGTTGATAGAAATTGCAGATAGCATTGTAACAGTGTATTGAGAGAAACTGCTGACAGCATTGCATCAGGATACTGAGTGAAATTGCTGACAGCAAAGTATCAGTGTATTGAGTGAAACTGCTGATATCACTGTATCAGTGTATTGAGAGAAATTGCTGATGTTTCATACTGTTCCATCTCTAGCATTTGCTTAATTGAAAATGTCAAATACCTGGATGATGCAGTGGTAATGTACATCTTTTACACCTGTATATTTACATCTTTCACACCTGTACATTTTACCTGTACAGTTACACCTTTTATACCTGTACAGTTCCAAGTGTTTGCTACTTTGTATAAATATACAGTGTGACCCTGCTATAGCACACTCTGGTATAACACAAATTTGGATATAACACAGTCATGGTGTGGCTCCTGAAATTTCATATACATGTATTTTTCTCGTACATGAAAAAATCTTTCTTAAAAGTACAAAAAGATTATTATCATTTTGGGGAAGAGATTGTGTAAGAATAATACAAGACAATCGTGGTGTGGCTCCTGAAATTTTATATGTATTTTTCTTGTACATGAAAAAGTAGTTTTTTCTTCTTAAAAGTACGAGAAATAACGTGTAAAAGATTTATTTTGGGATCACACAGGGCTTTGCCAATGATGCAAACTTGGATTTTTTTCTTCTTATTGGCAGCAAAATATACCATCTGGTGATTTTTTTTACTGGCAACATTGTTGGCTGTTTAAACTTGTATATACAACCATTGGTTTGGAGTGGAGAAATTCTGAGGCACCATGAAAGGAACCCACAAACTTGATATAAAATGCACTGAAATTTGTCTGCTGTTACATAAACAAATTCTTTGTCCATACTGACAAACCATCTAAACAGTGCACTGATATATCAACATCCGTTTATCTTGACATCTAACATGAGTACTGTATGTTGTGAGATATCCACTTTTTTTACTGTTGACATTTCTGCTAATGGAAATCAACCTGATCGCATTATTGGCCGCTCGCTAGTAACTAAAATATTTACATAGACTGACATCTATATGTGGATGGTAAGTAAAATTCCTCTTCTTTTCACTCAGAATTAAATCCTTCAGAACACTCACATTTTCTGTAATAATCCCTGTCATCAGACCAGAACACCTACATCTCTATCATCTGTTGATTCTTTGTTAAATTTCTGATGCATGCATGGAAGACAGCATCATGCTGCTACCACAAATGTATGAAAATAAAACAAAATAAACAAAAACAAAACCAGATAATAAAACAAAAGAATACATCTTATTGGTTTATTCAATAAGCAGGGAGGAACAGTAATTAGAATGATGGCCAATTCCTTTTTAAATAGTTTTCTGAAATTTCAAAGGAAATAGATTACCTTTGAAGCACCAATAGTTATGAAAAGGTACTCAGGAAATGGAGAAAAAAAATCAGTCTCAATCATGCACTACAATTATCTGATGTTGCCACCACAATAAGAAATGGGCATTTGTTTGGGTCTCCAAAGCTGTCCATTAGCGGTAACTTCAATAACGCATGCACCCTTCATCAAAGAAAGGCGACTAGTCTTCAATAAAAACAAAGAACTTTTCTTAAAATGAAATCAGTACCAAACTTAAATAGAAGTACATGTAATGGAATCTGATGGATTTTTGCATTTTCCAAAACAACTGGAAGATGTTAACTGTACCATGAAAATTTCCTTTTTGCAAGGAACAAGTTTATGCTTATGAACACTACCAATGGCAGCATAAAACACAAACTAACTTTTACTGACTTGGGACGTACTGAAAAGTAAATGTGCTTCATCATTCATTACATGATTGTGCTATGTTTTCTCACTGAATTCAGACCAATATGACCTGTGACAAAATTACTGAATATTTTAAATCTGCGTGTGTGCATATTTTCAGTGGAATCACTTCTTTGTGGATTCAATGTATGTGATTAGATCTGCGAGTGAGTACATAGTGTTTATACTCTATTCATGTTATACATTAGACATGTATATATAAACAGTATTCATGTATATGTACCAATCTGTGGTTCTCTAAATAAAGTAAACTATTATATATACCTTCTCTGTTTTCACTACAGATGTATTTCTCATTTAATATGCATTGGTTTAGGATGGTAACTGTGCCGATGAAACACATAATTTACCGTCTGCATTTATTACCTACCCACCCCCTGCAAATTTTTTGGGGTACATGCATCATTTTTTTTGGCTAACTGACCTGACTGATTATAACATGGTAAAGTTTAAAACACGCTCAGCTTCTATGCGTCCCAACTACCGTGTTATAGCGGGGTCACATTGTATACACCAAGAGACATGTGTTTTGTTTCAATTTTTAGTACTGGATTCCAATATACATAAAAAGACCTGTGTGTTTGCAAATGTCTGGTACTTGGTTCCAGTATATACACAAAACTACATAACTGTTATCCAAGGTTTTAGTCCTAAGTGCTAATACATATAAAAAGACATACATGTTTGTTCCAAGGTTTTGGTACTTGGTTCCAGTATTTACACAAAATGACATTCACATTTTTTTCCAAGGTTTTCATGCCTGGTTTCAATATTACACAAAACTACATATGTATTCTGTTCTACATTTGCAGAAAGAATGAATCCGATTTTGATGTCGAGGTAAGTAATATAAAATGAAATCAGAACAAAATACCAATACAATTTTGCCTTTATTACATAACCCCATTTTTGTAACAATTTCCAGATATTCATGTACATTTCCATACAGATCTACACAAAATACCAGTTTTACCAGGTAAAATTTAGTCTGGGTGTGTGATAAAGATCTACACAAAACACCAGCCTGACCAGGTAACATTTAGTCTGGGTGTGTGATGCAGATCTACATAAACACCAGCTTGATCGGGTAAAATTTAGTCTGGGTGTGCAATACAGATCATCTATGTAAAACACACACCTGATCTTGTAAAAATTAGTTTGGGTGTGTGACAGAGATCGTCTACATAAAACATGAACTTGACCAGGTAAAATTTAGTCTGGTGTGTTATACAGAAATATGGATTCATCATCTACATAACACAAGTTTTACCTGTTAAAACTGAGTATGGGTATGTGATGCAGATATGGATTGAACATCTACATTAAACACCAGTTGACCAGGTAAAATTAAATGTGTATGTAATGAATGTGACAGAAAAGTAGTAGCCTATTCATAGATGGTAGATTTATCTTGGTTTTCCAATTTCCATAACCTCAATAACCATCTTTTGTGGGAAACCATGGGGGCTCAGTTGGTAGAGCAGTGTACTCATAATCCAAGGGTCCTGGGTTCAATACCTGCCTAGATCAGTTGCTGTTGGCTGCCTTGTTGTGTCCTTGGGAAAGGCATTTACATCCCATTTCCTAGGCAAGTTTACAGTCACCTGTTTAAAAACTAGTGTTTCTTAACGAGATAAACTAATTGGAATATTTCATAATCATAATGAATTTGTTATTAATCAAAGTCTGACCAAGCTGTGACATTTTCTCTTTGGTTGTTGATATCCTCTGAATAGTCACCTAATTGTTTGGATAACCTGGCTGGACTTAGTATTGTACAGATGTAACTACTGGGACAAAACCCTGCTGATTTTTAAGCTTTCTTTGTCTTTAGACAACAGCTGAATTCAGTTGGTATCTTGTTGTTTTTGTTGTTGTAGGGTTTAATGCCATTTTTCAGCACAAGATAGGTTATACATAGTGGCCAGTAAAAATGGTGAAGGAAGAACCTAGGAAAACCCCGGAAAGAAAAACCTACCCACGAGAAGCTCCTGGCAAGCTTTCTCAAATACCCACATTGGTCGAGCCCAAGACTTGAACCCACGCAGACAGAGGTGAGATGGCAATGATCCACAACAGAGAGCACTTTAGACCACTTGGACACTCAGGGACCCCCAGTTGGCACATAGGTGTTAATATGTAGAATGGTCCAATAAAATAAAGGCCAAAATAAAACAATGGAGTCATGTATTAATAATAATATTTCATTGGTTTTCATTCATGTAATAATTCAATTTCTACTCTATACATAAAAACAAGTCATTGTAAGTTGCAAGTAATTTAACAACAATAATAAATTGCATTCCTAAATCCCACTGCACAAATTAGACATCTTACCTAAGTCAGATTCTTGGCTGAAGGAAACGTAATTTGATGAGTCCTCTTGACTTGGGTATAATACATAATTAATGTGTTACCCTCTCAGCATTTGACAGGACAAGAGGCCCAAGTTGGCATGATATAGCTTACCTGGGTAGCTGACATATATTAGCTTGTAAATGCAAATTCAAACATGTGTTGAGACTGTGGATGGAAAGAAAGCTCGGTTGTTGTTGGGGTTTAATGCCATTTCACAGCACAAGATAGGCTACTCATGGCCGCCAGTAAAACTGGTGGAGGAAGAACTCAGAAACCATGGTAAGAACCACCGACCCACAGGAAGCTACTAGCAGCTTTCTCACATACCTACATTTGCCAAGCATGAGACTCAAACCCACATTGACCAAGATGAGATGGCAGTGATCAGTAAAGGTGAAAGATAGCTTGAAGCACATAGTACAATGTCTATTAGCATCGATGTCAATTATCTTCTTTTCTAGTATATATATTTTTTCTGCATAAAAAGGACAAGACATTTATACAAGTGGTTCTCTTCCTGCCATGATTCGTCATTTTAAACTGGTCATAGCCCCACCAATTAAGTATATATATTTACTTGGAAACTGATGTGGACTTACTTTGTATAGTCAACATGGATTCCTAGGATGTGTCCTTAAATTCCATCTGAAAGGCTCCACAACTGGAATCATGACTTGGAAACCACTGAGATCCCCACCCAAGAGAGTTGTGGTTGCTATGTTGTTAGGATATTACAGTCATGACCAGAAACCAATACCCACCATATGAGCTGCCTGGTTTCTCATTAATAGACATAAATCTCTCATCACCAATCTGATCTGAGCTCTCGATAATACAAGCTTACATCAAAACATGTTAGCTATATGGTTTCTAAAGTGTTCACAAGCTTAGCCAAAGCAGATGCAAGAAAATGTCATAAATCATAACTGAACTCATCCAGTAACTTGATGATATGAGCTTACATAACAAATCTGATCAGAGATATGGCCTCCAGAGTGTTCACAAGCTTACATAACAAGTCTGATCAGAGATATGGCCTCCAGAGTGTTCACAAGCTTACATAACAGATCTTATCAGAGATATGGCCTCCAGAGTGTTCACAAGCTCCGTTAATCAGATGCATTATCACTTCATTAATGTATGTGGATGTTGCTCAAAATTGACATAATCTGAGACTGATGTTATAATCTTACAAACCAATGCAAAACAAACTCTGACAAAAGTATGTTCTCCAGTGCTCACAGGCTCAGCAAGTTATATGCAAGATCACCTCATGAATGCATGGATGTTGTTCCTAACTGAAATCATCTGAAATCTAGATCATACAAACTTATAAAGTAAATCTTATCAAAGTCTGATCAGAAATATGTCCCATCTGATTGGTTGAGTGAACATAAACACCTTATGTCCCATCTGATTGGCTGAGTGAACATAAACACCTTATGGCCCATCTGACTGGCTGAGTGAATATAAACACCTTATGGCCCATCTGATTGGCTGAGTGAACATAAACACCTTATGTCCCATCTGATTGGCTGAGTGAACATAAACACCTTATGTCCCATCTGATTGGCTGAGTGAACATAAACACCTTATGGCCCATCTGATTGGCTGAGTGAACATAAACACCTTATGGCCCATCTGATTGGCTGAGAGAACATAACTACCTTATGGCCCATCTGATTGGCTGAGTGAACATAAACACCTTATGGCCCATCTGATTGGCTGAGTGAGCATAAACACATTAATATGCATGGCTGTTGTTCCTAACTAAACTCTTCTAAAATCTTGATGATATAAACTGAAATAGCAAATCTAATTGAAATATGACCAGAAATATGGCTTGGCTAATCAGATGCAAGATCCCCATATTAATATGTATGGATGCTACTCATAACTAAACTCGCCTGAGGGCTTGATGACATAAGCTTGCATACCATATCTGATTGAAATCTGATTGGAAATGAAGCCTAGTCTGGAGTGCTGATGGATGGATGGATGAATAACACAAGAAACTATACAATAATCCCACTTGGCCTTTGGCCAGGTGAGATAACTCAACTAATGGAATGCAACAATCACTACAATAAAATGCACTTCACGTAATAAAAATTTACAATTTTAATTACCTTAAGCTTTCTTTTTTAAGCAAGAAACATATCAAAAATATTTCAAAAACTTACTGGTTCATTATATGGATTGTTGTCAAAGTTTTTCTTATCTTTTCTTCTGTTCTTCTTGGATATACTGAAGTTAAAAAGATGCAAAAGCAAAAATCATGTGTAATTCATAATAAATAATTTACAATATATCAGATTCAAAATACAGTTCATTTGTTGTAACTAACAAAAGGAATATAAAACAAGATAATTATAAACTTGTCTCAATGTTTCCACCATTCTTTCCTTCCCTGTGTTTCTCACATGATCTTAAGATTCAACGTTTTCTTATCTTCACTGCTGACAATATTAAAGAAAGATGGAAAATAATATTTTCCAATTTCTTAGAAAATATTTAGAATTGTATCAGATTCCATAAATGAAATAAAGTCCTTGCATCTTAAACTCTGCTTATTTTTGGAACTTAATTTAAGAATTTCCTGAAATGTATGAAACTCTCTCATGCAAAGTTTTACCGTTTACTGTCTGTATAAAAAATGATGCAAGTTTCCTTATGCCAAGAGTATTAACTCTAGACAAAGTCAAATCTAACATCTAACACACCTGTAAATGTAATGTGTGTGTACGTGTTAGATTTTTAATGTAGCTCTAACAATTTTTTAGTCATATTCCTATGATGTCTGCAGTGTGGCAGTTTACAGTGATGTCTAGCACTTGGGCATCATGCTGCAGACATGCAGCATGATGTCCCACCCAGTAACATTATCCTGAAACCAGGCCGACCAGTCTTAACACTAACCTCTTAATACTGAGCACCAAACGAGGAAGCTGTTAGTACCATGTGTAAGTCTTTGGTATGACTCGGCCAGGGTTCAAACCTCCAACCTCCTGTATCTGAGATGGATTCTCAAACCACTAGGCCACTGGAGTGGTCGCAAATGTAATGCAATTTCATGTTGGTATGAAGTTTAAATTTGTGGCAGAAATATCCACTATATACTGGCACAAATTGTAACACTCCATATCACCACTTTATGATGCAGTGCTCAGCCTAAAGGTACACTTTACTTTTCAGTAAAAAAATTCCAAGTTTATAAGAACAGGGATAATTGTCTTGTGATATAGGATTTAAGGATATTAATGGCGTTTTTCCTGTCGCAAATTTTCACAGATGAATCATCAGTAAGAAAGAAAATCCACCACTGAAACAAAGCCTTAAACAGATGACTGTTATCCCTTAATTTTAAGATAAATTTGAGAAATTTATTCAAAAGTGGCCCCTAATTCATTTGCACTCCATTCCAGAACATCTTGGCCATAGAGAGAAGAAAATGTTTGGCTCATACCTGTCTTGTATCACCACACTGTCTCCATTACATTACATCTAAGTCTGACTAAAAGGCATGTTCTTCTCACTGGCATTATTGAAGTATATACAATAATTGACAATTTGATCCACTTACAACAATTTTGTTTTCTATACAGTAGTCCCTCTCTTATAAGACCACCCCTATTGCAGCAGAGAAGTGGCCTTATAATGAGGGGGGCCTTTCTAGAGGGGGATGACAAATGTGAATAGTAAATACATATGAAGAAATTCACAAGTACATTTAATTCTAAAACATTTAATATTTTCACATGCATGTTGTGAAATAAATGTAAAACAAACTGTTTCATCATTTTCAAAGGAATGTTATGAATAACCATTGATACAGTTTTAAAACTGCCTTTGTAATTATGTTACAGATCACATCATCTGTCACTTTGTTGGTAACAGTCCCAAAAAACAAACCAGTCTTGTCACAATTAAAAATATCCTTGCTGTCATATCCCCTGCATATATGATTTAGTTTTTTGTTCCAATCTTCGACAACTTCGTTATTAGCATCAGCTGATTCTCCACTAAGGACAGAACACTTAATATTGTGTCGCACTTGAAATCTGTGCAACCATCCATTACTTGTGGTAAAGTCGTCATATCCCAATTCAACTGAAAAAAATTGTTGCTTTTTCTTGTCATTCAAATCAGAATACAAACATCTCCTGGCTCAAACAATCTTCTTTTCTCCGTCCATTTCACCTTCCCACTTCTGCAGAATTGTTTCCTTATCTTTCACAATATTGTTTATCTAAGTCTTTCCGACATTAGTTTTCTGCAAGGATCCTTGACACTCCCCCTCTTGGACAGTTGAATTACTTTCACTTTCTCTTCTAAACTAAGAATTTTTCTTTTCCTCGATGACATGTTGATCTTTTCGCAGTAAGTTATTCATGTTGCCAACTACAATACTGATAAACAATTTTTTATGCATCTAAACCAATTGCTGTGTGTTTTTAAAGAAGTGGTCTTGTCATGTGATTCGTTAGTCGGAGTCTGGTACCCTATTGTTTTTATACATTTCTTTGCACTAAGTGAGAGAAGCCAAAACGGCTTCGATATGTACCATTAACATCACGCAGATTTGACCTCACGGCCGTTAGGATTTGTATTTTTGACAATTATTGTCAGTAGTAATAGCCACTAATTATCAAAGTAAACAAACTCAACATCTTACTAAGGGAAGCCATAAAGGCTATCAAACCACTTTCCTGCTGACTTGTGTATTGTACATCGATACTGCCACTTCTCAGCTGTTAGTACTGTTCAGTAATTGTAATTTTAAGAATTATCAGTGTGACTAAACCGGACATCTTATGATAACACAGCAGTATGGCTAATTGGATTACATGTACTTACCCTTTTGTATGGATTAAAATTTGAGTCTTTCTCAGCTTTATGAAATAAATGTGGCTTCTCGTGAGGTGTAAATGATATTATATTAACCTTATGGTACATGTACTTTAGTCAACACTTCTTTCAGTAACGAAAACCTGACACTGGGAAACAGAAATTGGATTACTTAACACACATTATGAACAAAACACTGGTAATGGATACATATTAAAATAAAATGCGGCCGCTTGTGAGGGGTAAATTTTATATTATTGTATTAATATGCTGGGTGCTGTGCACATTAGCTGGGTGGCTTTTTGTAAGGGGTACTTTTGAACACAAACTCATCGGTACCAACAGGTTCTGGTCATAAAAAGCAGGTGGACGTTGCTCAGGGGGGCCGTTCAAGAGGGGGACTACTGTACACTGAAGAGCTCCAAAGATCAAAAACCATTTTAGTTAAAAATCACTTTCTAAATGGAGATCTGGCAATTAAATGATACAAAAAAGTCCAAGTTTTTATACTGTATATAGATTTACAGAAAAAAAGTGCTTTGTGCATGTATAATTTTTCTGCTGACTTCAAAATGAACATTTTATTAAGCATAATAAATTGTACTTATTCTATTGACTGTTAATGAATATCCCACTGAACATAAGGGAGAAGAAAATACATATGTGTTTCCTATTACATTGCTTTTAAAATTAGGGTAGGTAAGGAAGTTGTTTTCAAACATTTGTATTATAATGATTAGTATAGATAATGTTCAAAGTGCTTCAAGTACTGGGCTGATTAGACGAACAAATCAATTTCAGGAATTTTAAAAAAATTTATTTCCTTTTTGTTTTAAAAAACATTATATATATATTATAATGATTAGTATATATATATAATGTACTAAGCACTTCACATACTCAGCTAAACCAGCTCAATTGGATGCACAAATAAATTTCAGGAATTTAAAAAAAAAAATTTACCCTGGGAGGGAAGAAAATGCTAGGTCAACAACAATAAACAGGGACAGTCTGCTGACCAGAAACACATATTTTCTTTTCCCCTAATGAATTTCTACCTCAAATGACCTTGAATTGAGTTAAAGACAAGTAACTTGTATCTCTATTCAGAAAATGTGTGGATTTATCAATTGTTGAAAGGGCTGAGGTAAATAATTTTTAAATAGATCTACCATTTTCACCAAATGTCTGTAACACATTAATCTAGCCATGAACTGTGTGGAGCCCACCTGTGAGATTTAGTAAATAGGCTTTTTGCACATCAAGACACATCATATATCATGTAACATAACTATGTAGCCAACTATATTTGAGAAAATGATCACAAAAAACTTTAACAATAACATTAATCTAGGTGTTGGACTGACATATGGATGGATGCAAGGATGGACGTGCAAACAGACTCAAACGTGAGCTCTATGTATAGCTACTGCCATGGCAGACTTAGCTAATTATCATGAATAACATCAGAAAAGTCTTCTTTTCCAACCAATTTTACAATGTGTAAAATAAAACACATATGGACTTGACAGGAATTGACTGTCAATGTAATAGATCAAAAAATGAAGAAGAAAAAAATTTTTTGGTCCAGATGACAATGCTAACTTATGATGACTGAAAATTCTGGATAATTTATTTTTTTGGATAACAAGTAGTTTAATGTATCTGAACATTCAGGACATACAACTCTTGGAATCTTATGTATCAGCTTATTTCATATAAAACTCATGGACTTCAGTTAAAAGTTTTAAAATTATTGGATTAAGTTTCATTGATTTGATATAAAAAAAGAAAGAATGTAGACTCATGGGATTAGTTTTCATCACCAATTTTATTTAATAAATTACAGAACAGCATACAGAAATAACTGGTTAGTTGTGGAAGCCCAATTGGTCAAATGTCAGACTTGCAACCCAAGGGTTGTGGGTTTGACACCCACCCAGACTAGCCAAAATAGGCTGCCTCAGTGTGCTCTTGGGAATACCCATTTCCTAAGCATGATAAAATGCATTAAAAGTGTTGTCAAAACCAATAAAACCCAAACAAACAGAAATCAGCATAAAATACAGGAAGCGGTCTAGACATTGTGCCTTTGTATGTTGTTATGACACTAGGTGTGACATTAAAAAATGCCATTACACTTGTATAATATAAAAAAATATGCAATGTTATATAAATGACAATCTCTCACCTTTTTCTTGGTAGGTCTGTTGTCTCATCTAGTTTTTCACTAGAGTCAGCATTATCTTGAGAATTTAAATCAGTACCATTCTCTTCATTCTGACAAAAGAAAGAGAAAAAAACTAGAGGAATGGTGAGCAATTTGAGCATGCTAATGTGCTATTTCCATGGAGTCCATAGCACCAAAACAAGGAAAGTAACTCTTTTGAAAATAGTGTGAGTAAAATGCTTGGATGATCTTGGATGGTCAGTGTAATAAATTTCACAGCAATTAAGTACAACTGCAAAAGTAGCTGCATTCATAAAATTCTGTCATACACTGCATCCAGCTGTAAGGAAAAATGGGCAATAACTCTTACAAAAATCAAGGGAGCATAAAGATGTGTCAATATGTACATCTTCAGATGATGACCATGATATGTACACTGCAATCCTTAAAAACGCAAGACAAATTGTGTTCACAAGATTTAGTCTTACACTGCATTCAGCTGCAAGACATAAAGAGCAATAACTCGGACAAAAAAACTGTGTAAATATAGTAATTTGTTAATATGTGCATACACAAAATTTCACTGCAATCCATTAAAACTAAAACTTGTTTACAAAATTCTGTCATACACTCTATCAGGCTCTCCCAAGACAAAATGGGCAATAACTCAAACGAAAATTGCAGGAGCTGAGTGATTTTGTCAACATGCACATCTTCAAGATGACGGTCATAATATTTCCCAAGTTTCATGGCATTCCAATAAAATCCGAGAGAATAAATGCACTAGAACATTCTGTCATATGCAGTATTCAGCTACAAGTTAAAGAATAACTCTTAAAAAGATATTGTTGGAACACAATGATTTGATGACTTGTGCATCTTCAGGTGATGACTGTAATATTTACTAAGTTTCAAAGCAATCCACTGAAATCTGCGAGACTACATTAGCTGTGTTCAGAAGATTTGTTGCAAGTAAAAAAAAAAGTATGGGCAAAGTGATTTGATGACATGCACATCTCCGGTGATGGACACAATATTTACCAAGCCACATGGCAATTCATCAAATACTGCAGGACTAGTTGTGCTAACGTGATTGTGTCATGCACTGCTATAGGACAATAACTCTACAAAAACTGTGCGAGTCAAGTTATTTGTTGATATGCACATCTTCAGGTAACGACAATATATTTACCAAGTTGTATGGCAATCCATACAATTCTGCAGGACAAGTTGCACTAATGAGATTGTGTCACACACTGCTATAGGATACAAAATAGCAATAACTCAATTAAAAAAATTGCATGAGAAAAGTTATTTCTTGATATGGGCATCTTTTAGCAATGACCATAATAATAAAGTTTTTATTACTCTCCTCCATCCTCTGTAGAATATAATATGTATTCTGAATATGGATATACATAGGGTGAAACACATTTTCATTGTATTACAGTAAAAATTCTGAATATGGATATACATAGGGTGAAACACATTTTCATCGTATTACAGTAAAAATTCTGATATTTTATACCTTTCAGCAGAACACAAAAAACCTCAAATACAGAATGGAAGAGAACATAAAGTTATTGATTAGACACATTCTCAGGCTCTCACAGGAGGCATATGACAAGCTGATAAACAAATGGTTTATGAGGTGACATTATAACAAATGCTCAAATACAGAATGGAAGAGAACATAAAGTTATTGATTAGACACATTCTCAGGCTCTCACAGGAGGCATATGACAAGCTGATAAACAAATGGTTTATGAGGTGACATTATAACAAATGCACCATGAATGGTACTTTATACATCCACAAAGGAAGATAACTCTTTCAGTCTTCTGGTGGGGCACAATTTGGGACATCATCAGTGTGAGATTTTTATGATAAGCTTAAACCTCATTAAATTTTCCAACCTCCCAAATTTGTTTTACCCACACAGTACAGGTAATGCATCTGAGTTTGCCTCATCTCCTGTATGACCTTCAAAAAATTTCCATTGTCAATCCTCTCATTCATATTCATGGATGTTGCTCATAATCAATCTCACCTGAGATCTCGATGTACGCTAACATAAAAAATCTGATCAAAGTCTGACGAGGATATGTCCTCAAAAGTGCTCACAAGCTAAGCAAATCAGATACATGATGAACTAAGTAATAATTGTGGATATTGCTCATCATCGAACTTATCTGAAATTAGGATGACATACCATAATGAATGTAAGTCTTGGGACATCCTTAATTATTTTCAACAGTAATTTTTTATAACCTATAGATGTGTTACATGAACTTATAGAATTTGTTTCATGTACTACAAAATATTCGAAACCTTTAATATATTTTTTTTACTAATCAATCATTATATTTTATCCATCACAACAATATGTTAAAACAAGAAATAATGACTTCATGGTCCTTACAGGACAATCATCATGAATTTTTACAAGTAAATGTTATCAATTAATTTAATTTGTTTGAAAACTCAATAAATGTATTTAATTTTCATCTGTTTTCTTACAGTTTCTGCCTGATTAAAATATGCGATGGCAGATCAGGGTCTATGTTGTTTGCAGTTGGATGTGACTTGTATGCATGTACAATACAATAATGCCTGAAGTACGATGTGTATTATCTGTTTTATGACTTTAACAATTGTAACACCATATCCTACCACTGTCAAACTACTACTGTACCCATTCTATTATCACATTTTCTTAAAGAAAATAATTTTTAAATAATGCAGTTTTTGCTAGAATTTAAATTAATTCTTTCAGGAGAGTGTTCTTACCTGTGCAAGATTTTTCTGTTGTCTTCTTTTTTTCTTCTGTTTCTTTGACAATCTAGTCAAAGTAAATAGACACATATCATTTATATGTATTGGACATTTAGAACTTGCTAATGGTAAACAAATGTTACCGTAAAGGAATTACATGCCTCCATTAACTCAAAATTATAAATATATTTTAAAACTTGGAGAGAAAAAAAATCTTCATATTTTCCACTGCCATATTCCTGCAAAAAGAAAAGACAAAACCTGAAATCTGTTCTTATGACATGTCTGTCTCCATAAATGTGGGCAAAGTGTTGAGTAAAACAAGGGACATAATTTTTTAGATCTTATTTAATGTTAGGTCTCATACACAATGACAAGTTATGACAAGATCAATTGTTCTCTCTCTTATGCAGATATAAAGGTCCCTCTCTCTCCAATATAGATATAAAGATCCCTCTCTCCTACAGATTTAAAGGTCCCTATCTCTCTCATACAGATATAAAAGTCCCTATCTCTCTCATACAGATATAAAGGTCCATATCTCTCTCATACAGATATAAAAGTCCCTATCTCTCTCATACAGATATAAAGGTCCCTATCTCTCTCATACAGATATAAAGGTCCCTATCTCTCTCATCCAGATATAAACGGCCATCTCTCTCTCATACAGATATAAAGGTCCATATCTCTCTCATACAGATATAAAGGGCCACCTCTCTCTCATCCAGATATAAAGGGCCACCTCTCTCTCATACAGATATAAAGGTCCATATCTCTCTCATACAGATATAAAGGTCCCTCTCTCTTATACAAATATAAAGGTCCCTCTCATATTGATATAAAGGTCCCTCTCTCTCATATAGATATAAAGGTCCCTCTATCTCATATAAAGGTCCCTCTCTCTCAAATAGATATAAAGGTCCCTCTCTCTCATACAGATATAAAGGTCCCTCTCTCTCATACATATATAAGGGTCCCTCTCTCTCATACAGATATAAAGGGCCACCTCTCTCTCATACAGATATAAAGGTCCATATCTCTCTCATACAGATATAAAGGGCCACCTCTCTCTCATACAGATATAAAGGGCCATATCTCTCTCATACAGATATAAAGGTCCCTCTCTCTTATACAAATATAAAGGTCCCTCTCATATTGATATAAAGGTTCCTCTCTCTCATATAGATATAAAGGTCCCTCTATCTCATATAAAGGTCCCTCTCTCTCAAATAGATATAAAGGTCCCTCTCTCTCATACAGATATAAAGGTCCCTCTCTCTCATACATATATAAGGGTCCCTCTCTCTCATACAGATATAAAGGTCCCTCTCTCTCATAAAGATATAAAGGTCCCTCTCATACAGATATAAAGGTCCCTCTCTCTCATACAGATATAAAGGTCTCTCTCTCTCTTTCTCTCTCATAGATATAAAGGTCCCTCTCTCTCATACAGATATAAAGGTCCCTCTCTCTCATACAGATATTAAGGTCCCTCTCTCTCATACAGATATAAAGGTCCCTCTCTTTCATACACATGTTAAGGTCCCTCTCTCTCATACAGATATAAAGGTCCCTCTTTCTCATACAGATATAAAGGTCCCTCTCTCTCATACAGATATAAAGGTCCCTCTCTCTTATACAGATATAAAGGTCCCTCTCTTTCTCTCTCTCATACAGATATAAAGGTCCCTCCCTCTCATACAGATATAAAGGTTCCTCTCTCTCATACAGATATTAAGGTCCCTCTCTCTCATACAGATATAAAGGTCCCCCTCTCTCATACAGATATAAAGGTTCCTCTCTCTCATACAGATATAAAGGTCCCTCCCTCTCATATAAATATAAAGGTCCCTCCCTCTCATACAGATATAAAGGTCCCCCTCTCTCATACAGATATAAAGGTCCCTCTCTCTCATACAGATATAAAGGTCCCCCTCTCTCATACAAATATAAAGGTCCCTCTCTCTCATACAGATATTATGGTCCCTCTCTCTCTCTCATACAGATATTAAGGTCCCTCTCTCTCATACAGATATAAAGGTCCCTCTCTCTTCTGTAAATGGAGGATATGTTCTTTCCAACTGTTAAAACCAGATCTTTGTCATCGTGTTTTAAAAAAACATTTAAGTAGTCTCAAATCCACAAGTTAAAATATATCGTTTTTGGTACCACAAAATAAACAATATCCAGTATTTAAGCAAGAAAAGATTTTTTTAAAAAAAAATACCAAACTTGCTCCAGAATTGAAGCTTAAACTCACTCTTTAGCACAACCCACCCCCATCATAAATTTATATTACTTTCATAGACTGAGCATATAAATGTCAGTGACTTAAGAGAGTGGTATGATTGGGATGGTGTCACAGTAAATTACATTTTTGTCATTTTATACATTATTTTACTATATCTAACGGCAAAGAATGTCTGATGCATCACAGCAGGTTTATCAGTGTTGTCAAGGATACAAGAGACATAAATGGCATCAAGTCAGATTTCTTCAGCAAAAGAAATTTCCATATCTGAAATGTAATGCACTTTTCATAGATTTGTTCAAGCTTACTAAGTGCTAATTTTTGTTGCTGAAAGTAAAATTTATATCAATACCAAAAATCAAATGTTGCATGGTATTATGAGAAATCTTATATTTTGACCTGTAATAAAAGTATATATTATTTTCATGTGAAATTATAGGAATGAAGAAATATGAAAATTATTTTGCAAATAAGTTTCTATATTTCACACTACAGAACATAATAAATGTTTTTATTATATGCTCATGTTTTTCTGTTAACTTTACACTGTCAGAATCGTGCAAGATTTTACAATATTGCACTCGTGCTCACTTCATACTGAACTCACATGAATAAAGGAACTACTTTCTATTTATAAACAAACAATGGATGCAGACACCAGCACTTCTGATTTACTTTTTTTGTCTGTGGATGAAGTAAACCAACTGTCTGAGCCATTTGAAAGTAGAGATGCCAAAGCTGACAATGTGGATCAATTCAAAGACTAAAAAAAAAAATTCAACAAAGCAGGTGACTGAACATGATATCAGAAATGTGCAACGATGGCTGTATGATAACTAATTTGTAAACAGATCATATACACTCATGTAGTATGTGCTTTACATTTTTGTTGATTAAATCTGTTTCTTAATGAACTAAAGCAGATGTTTTGTGGACTGCCACATAGCAGCTGCTTTGCCAAATTCTGCGTTAACTTTTTTGATACAATGTTTCTGATTTAGGCAGGCGACAAAATTGCTGGGTCCTTACAAACAACATGCAAGTGACAAGGCATAAACTGTCTTCTTTAGCTGGTAATAAGAATGGCAAAAATATACTTACAGTTTTACATCATGAATTAAATATAAATGTACTTTCTTAGTTTTGCAAATCTGAAGTACATGAGCCATGTCATGGCTTCTCTAGCTTGATTACACATTTCAAAATTGTACTGTAATTTCGACTATATTCCAAGTGCTATTACATCCTCCTTACTACACTCAAAATTAAATAAACATTATATTCCATAGCATCATTTTGATAATTGTAATTGAAAGACTTCATATTTTTCCCACATTATGATTTCAAACATTCAATGACAGAACAGAAACACATTTGCAGATGTCAACACGCTGCTCCGTCACCAATGAAATCCAATGTACTTCATGTAGAATTGGCACAGATAAATCCAGTCCATAATCACGAAAATTTTGTAGAAACAATGAAAATACCAAAACACATTCATTCCAGATCAAATGGAAAAGCTGTTGCAATGCGCATTCATTCACAATATGAATCTAAATTTCAATTATAAGTAGACCAAAACACCATTTTCTTTAGAAAGTTATGTCTAGCACACAATTCAAATTTATCTTGGCGGAGTTATGTATGCATTAATAATGTTGTTTTTGTGCAATGATGAATCTGCACTTGTGTATTTAGTTTGGAATGCGGCATACATTTAGTTACTTTGTTTCTTGTAGTGTATTTTGTTAATATAATTAAGCATTAGGTAGAATAAAAAAATGAGCATTTACTGCATTTGTATGGGATATACTTCACCCCCAAGGTCGTGCTTTATTTCCATTCGAAAAACTTGTTCATATTTTCCCATATAAATGCAGTAGACTATAATTTGTATATGATAAATGTATTTACTTTTTATCCAGGACTGCTTTTAATAAATGAAAGCTACCATTAAAAGCCAATGGATTTCTCCTCTATTGTGGCACTTATCTTTTGTTGGATTACAGACAAGATGGTTAACAAATTCAAGTTTATTATTTAAAAACATGCAGCTTTAGTTATGCATTTGCACACAGTATGAATAATTGTTAATGCAATATTTATAAAACTCAATGTTTGCTTTGCAACACTGTTTAAATGATGTGCATACTTCTTTTAAGTATGGCTTATTACCTTGGACACCTTTTTCTTTTTCAATTTTATTTGTTAGCACTGACTTGCAGTCAAGATCTTGCCAGAATCTGCCCCAAAAGGCCATTCTATGTTTTTTCCTTATCATTTTCACCACATTACTAACAGCCTGAAGTTGCTACAGTGTCTAATGAAAAATTAAAAATCTCCAGAACATCAGTGATTAAAGCTGTTTATTGGATGGTGGAAAGACTTACTGTTTTTAACTTAACAATTCGAATATTTCTTATACTGATGACTGACCCCTACCACCTCCATGATTGTATTATCGATATGTTCAATGTAACATAACCAAGAAGTCAACATTATCTCATTAAACAATATATAGCGTATTAACCCGTTAAGCTCCATATATTCACCAGTCAACATGATCTTAAAATGGTGCTAAATTTACTTTTTTGAGAAATTCATGCAGTATTATATATATATATTTCCCAATTTCCTTGAATTATCCACTAAATCACTTGGAAGTTAAGGATGCCTGCTTATGAACATCAAATATATAACAGTTATTTCTCTTTGCAGTGTCAGACCTGCCAACCCTAAAGAGACATTCTCAGTAAGTCAGTCGAAGTTGGACCAATTTTCAGTAAGGTGTAAAAACAATTATGTACTATTACAGTGTACCATTACAGTTATATCCATGTTTTAACTTAATTATATAGCTACTGATGTGACTGGTACATGGTACTTTTGCACTTTCTAAGAAACTTCTGGTCAAACTCTATTTTGAAGTATTCTCCCCCCTTCACTTTCATGACTAGTATTGCTTCCAAGGTATCAAATGACATAGATGATCTGCCTTTTAAGTGGGGTTTTTTTGCAACAAATGAGAACACCCTCTCACAACCTGCATTTGAATGAGGAACAATAAGTACATTCTTCATGATGCTGGACAACAATTTGTATTTGAACTGGCCATTAGCATCCTTGAGTTTACTAATAAGATCCCATTGCTTGTCAACTCATTTAGTGTTTAAGATCTCAGGATTCAATTCATCTACTTGGTAATTCAAAAGCTCTGCTTCCAAGTTGTCTTGCCAGTTGGTTTCTTTGGGTTTCATACACACAAACCTTGGTGGGAAATACATCACACTGGTAAAATCACTCATCTTTTTTGACACATCAGCAACTGCACTGTGTTTCAGAAGTTCATTATTCAAGGGAAACCTCTCAACAATGTAATCACAAACAGTTGTGTAATAGTCCCTTAAATCTTTACAGATTTGACATCAAAGTAATCACAAACAGTTGTGTAATAGTCCCTTCATCTTTACAGAATTAACAACAGTGTAATCACAAACAGTTGTGTAATAGTCCCTTACATCTTTATAGAATTGACAACAGTGTAATCACAAACAGCTGTGTAATAGTCCCTTACATCTTTAGAGAACTGACAACAATATAATCACAAACAGTTGTGTAATAGTCCCTTACATCTTTATAGAACAGACAACAATATAATCACAAACAGTTGTGTAATAGTCCCTTACATCTTTATAGAATTAACAACAACGTAATCACAAACAGTTGTGTAATAGTCCCTTACATCTTTATAGAATTAACAACAGTGTAATCACAAACAGTTGTGTAATAGTCCCTTACATCTTTATAGAATTGACAACAATGTAATCACAAACAGTTGTGTAATAATCCCTTACTTCTTGATAGAATTGATGTAATCACAGACAGCTGTGTAATAGTCCCTTACTTCCTGATAGAATTGATGTACTCACAGACAGCTGTGTAATAGTCCCTTACATCTTTATCGAATTGACAACAATGTAATCACAGACAGCTGTGTAATAGTCCCTTACATCTTTATCGAATTGACAACAATGTAATCACAGACAGCTGTGTAATAATCCCTTACTTCTTGATAGAATTGATGTAATCACAGACAGCTGTGCAATAGTCCCTTACATCTTTATCGAATTGACAACAATGTAATCACAAACAGCTGTGTAATAATCCCTTACTTCTTGATAGAATTGATGTAATCACAGACAGCTGTGTAATGGTCCCTTACATCTTTATCGAATTGACAACAATGTAATCACAGACAGCTGTGTAATAGTCCCTTACATCTTTATCGAATTGACAACAATGTAATCAGACAGCTGTGTAATAATCCCTTACTTCTTGATAGAATTGATGTAATCACAGACAGCTGTGTAATAGTCCCTTACATCTTTATCGAATTGACAACAATGTAATCACAAACAGCTGTGTAATAATCCCTTACTTCTTGATATAATTGATGTAATCACAGACAGCTGTGTAATAGTCCCTTATATCTTTATCGAATTGACAACAATGTAATCACAGACAGCTGTGTAATAATCCCTTACTTCTTGATAGAATTGATGTAATCACAGACAGCTGTGTAATTGTCCCTTACATCTTTATTGCAAGGCTACTTTCATACAACTTACTTTCAGCCAAGTATTTTCTAGTTTCTGAACCAAATGTAAGTCTATCATCTGACTTGTTTCTACCAAAACTAAAAGGCAGCATATCAGCCCCCTTTTTAGCTGCTAAATGTATCAAATGGCATGAACATCCACTCAGATACACTGAGGGATCCACCTTAGTTATATGTCCAAATACACCTTTATTGCAACCTGTCATCACTGAAGCATTATGTGATTCAAAGGCAATACGGTTATTCCAAGTTATGTTTCTCTTTTTCAAATCATCATCCAATATGAAAATATTTTCCCAAGTATTTTCCATCACATGATGGAACTGACAAAAGTGCTTCAGTTACAACCCCGTCTCTGTTAAGACCTTCAAAATTATATACTGTTGTATAAACAAGGACTGAATTTTCTGTAAAATCAACTTGTCTTCTTGTAATTCGTTAAACAAGTCCCCAAACCTGTACTGATACAGAGGCTCATATTGTTTTTTAATATATAATACAAGGGACAAAAATTCTCATTTCAGCTATGACAGTCAACAATTTGGACAAAAAATTTGACTTAAAACAAAACAGCAGTCCGTTTTCTAATCCGAGTTTACTCCAAATATTCCCACCCCATTTTTCATATTTGGACATTTAGGTTGGGGTGTGGGGTCACTGCAACTGCATATCGAAAATTTGGAATTTGCCTCCATGGTGTGGTAGCGACATATGGTAGTTGGGGCCTAGAAAATTTGAACTATGTTATTCTGACTCATACCTGCATGAAATCGATAGGAAAATTATTTATTTTCTCAGAAATGGAAAGTATTATCATTGTTATGTCGTTAATCCGCTGACAGACAAGATGAAACTATGGCGTAGATGAAACCTGACCCAGTACTCGCCATTTGCACTACTAGTCACATGACTTCACAAATCTCAAATGATGACATCGGAAGTCAAATAGTCACATGATATCAACAACTCCTTTATAATGTTGTTGTACAGAAATTCAATTATATTAAATGAAAGTCAGATACTTTTTGTAAAAACCAGCAATCAAGCCAGTCTGATTTATCAAGCAGAGAGCACATGTCAATGTGATAGTCAAATGATACAACAAATCTTCAGAAGTTGTTATCGGAATATATAAATATGGAGAATTTGTGTTCTTTTGTTTTTGTATTTTTATTACAACCAGTATACGACTTTCATTTAATATATTTTTTTCTCTACAACATTTGAAAATGTGGGTTGTTAGATTTGTATACTCATGCGACTAGCAATGTAAATCACGAGTACCAAGTCACATTTCATCAACGACATAGTTTTATCTTGTCTTTCAGCAGATTAAATACATAACGATTTTAATATTCACAATTTCTGAGAAAATAAGTAATTTTCATATTGATTTCATGCAATGTTTGAAGTTTGCTAGGCCATCCAGTAAGTGGCTATGCTTTCTCACAACTATGTTGGCCTCTTGTGATGTTAGACTGGTTTTCATACCTTCCATTTAAGGAAAGATATGGATATCGAGCTGACTTTGAAAATAGAAGTCTACTACACGAATCTAATCCACTGGGCGTTTAGACTGACTCAGCATATATGTTTATTGCAAGCAACTAAATGATTCATACTGCACTCTCCAAAGATTCTGGTTAGAACTCGATAAATTTCACTCATGATCAGTTTAGATACAACTCAATTACATGATTGTTTCGGGCATCAAGTGGTGGCAGAAAATTCCTGTTTTTTCCTGACTTTCATCAATATTTACAAAACTCAAGGACTTTTTAGTTGGGAAAAAAAAGTTGTCATTTTTCCTGACTTTTTCCCGATTTCCCACAACAGTGATTCAATTTTGTAGTCTAGAAGAAGTCTCAAGACAATCATGAAAGTTTTAGTTTTATAAATTTTTCGTAATTAAATACAGCTTTGAAACTTAAAGCTGTCGAAATTTTATAAGTTATTGCTTGACTGGTCAAGATATAAAAATGTAAAGAAAAAAGAACACAAAAACTGAAACCAGAATGAAAAATAATATTTTAGTTACTGAATCTCACTGAAATTTGATATAAATTATTGAGATAAAAATTTCAAAATAATCTTTTTTTGCAAATTATGCTCTTGATTTTAGTGAATTTTTAGGTGATCAAATTTTTACAATCTAAGCATGAATTTGTGTGGTCAGTCAGTTTTCTGACTTTCAAGTGTAAGCCTTTTTTTTCACAACACACAACAGCACTGTTAGAACTGTGTTGCCTGACAAGAAGGTCTCACAGTAAAACACAATCCTTTTTATAAGACAGGCTGGGTCAAGGATTCCATTACAAAATGTAATAATTATGCATGTACCATGTATAATATACCTTATTATGAAGTAACATCACCTATAACATGGTGTACTTTTGCTGTTCCATTAAAAAGCATTATAGTCAGAAACCAGAGCAGTATTATCTCTTTCTTGCAGTTAGATTCACTTAATTAGTGGGGCCCAGGATGGCCAAGTGGTCTAAGGTGCTCAACTTTATATATCACATACACACACTCACCTCTATCTCTGTGGGTTAGAGAAATGGCACAACCAATGTTGGCATGTGAGAAAGCTTGCCAGTAGCTTCCTCTGACCCAGTGGTTCTTCACAGGCTCTTCTCCACCAACTATACTGGCCACCATGCATAGCCTATCATGTGATGAAAAGTGGTACTAAACCCCACAAAACCAAACTAAACTTAAATTAGGGGCTGTTAATATATTTAGGTTCACAGTTGCAAGCTGACTCTGGGTCTCTGACTCTGAACAAATTAAATGAATTAAAATCAGATTATATAAATGCTATGTACTTTAATTTTATGTTGCTAAGGAATATTTTAATTCAGATGGTAAAGTATTTAGATAACAAAGGCAATGAGTCAAATCAAAATTACCTCTTTTTGCTAAGGAATATTTTAATCCAGATGGTAAAGTATTTAGATAACAAAGGCTATGACTCAGATCAAAATTACCTCTGAGGAACATTTGACTGTGCTGACCCACATTCATCCTCTTCTTCAATGAGATTATCCTCCCCTCTTTCCTCTTTGGTTCCCTCACCAGCATCCTCAGACCCCAATCCTAGCTCCTCATCTTCTTCCTGCATGTGTTCCCTGACAAGTGCCACCATCTCCTTGTGTTTACGAGAGTTCTCATGATTAAAAAATCTAAAGCAAACATGAACAAGAAATTAATTGAATTTATTCAAATTTAATGTTGTGTCCCTCACTTCAATTTTATAGAAAGCACAGTTGTGTATTAAATACTTCTTAATGGCATAACTAGTGGTACAATATTTTGCATGGGCTAGCAGACAACAAAAAACATTTACCACTTTCCTAGTGCTGATGGTGTTATTAAAAACATAGTTTATGCATCAAGTTTTTAAATGTTTTAATATAAACATTATGCTATTTGAAGGAAAGAACAATTATCCCTGCATCAACCTGGAGTGCAGCAAAACAAGCATCAAGTGCCTGAATTACTCTGGATGCTTAAAGTAAATTATAGTCATGAGAACTCCGTTGGTACGCATTTATGTATTTATTAGAGTTTAACAACACATCAGCACAATACTGACTATGACACTAATTTAAATGGTAACTCTAAAAATGTATTAAAAAATGGAATTGAAGAAAACAAAACACACTCCCAAATAAACGTAAACATGCAGTGCAACAAGATAAATGGCAAAGACATTAAATCTATAAAAATACACAAAAGAAGAAAAAATTAGTAAAATCTATAAAATATTGTGTCAAAATTGTTATATAGACAAGATCCAAGATTTTCTCCAGTAAGAAAGTTCAGATATCTGGAATCTCTTAGAAGATGGAAAATGCGAAGAAGCAGTGAAAACAGGAATTGGAATGGCAAAGTACGTATTTAGCAATAAGAAAGAATTATTGATGCAAAAATTAACAAAGATTTGAAAAAAGAAGATTGTCAAAACCCTGGTATGGAGTGTAGCATTATTTGGATAAAAAACTTGGTCTCTTAGGGAAGAAGACAGAAAAAGGTTATATGCTTTCAAGATGTAGATTTGGAGACGCATGGAGAAAGTCAGCTGGAATGATGGAAAACAAGTGAAGAGGGACTATGTTTAGTAGGTGAAGAGAGAAGAAGAATGTTGCCAGTAATTGTGAAGAGGAAGAAAAGATGGACAGGACATATCTTAACAGGTAAAAACCTATTAAGAGAAGTAGTAGAAGAGAGAATGGATGGAAAGCAACCAAGCAGGAAACTACGAATTATGCATCTGGATGACCTCAAAGATGGACAGTCATATAAAGTGATGAAGAATACAGCGATGTCAAGAGAAGAATGGAATAGATGGATGCCTCAATCATGCATTATTGCAGAAAACTAAGGAACTTCATCAAAAAGTTTTAAAAATCCTCTGTCTCACACAATGGAAGTTGACAGTTCGTGCTTCAGCAGTATGCACTAGTCAGGAATGTGTGTCTAATATGTGATAGCCACAATACTACCTCGTCCCTGCAATCTGTTCTATATGAGATATGCCACTCTCCAATAAATAGTTAGATTTTCTGAAGCTTTTTGCAAAATTTTGAAGTTACATATTTTGCTGAGGATATACAAGTGATGCTAAATTTATGCCAAATATGTGTTCCTGAGATTAATGAGTAAACTGAAATTGGCAGAACTCAAAAATATTGGCACATGGCACCAGTGATGGTGTAAAAATGGTGCCACAAATTTAATGCTATTTCTTCAATATAAATGGTGTTAAAATGAAAGTAAGTAAATCAAATTGGCATAAATCAAATGTCACTTGTAAAACATATGTCGATTTATATAACATCTTAAGTCACTACAGTATGTGCAAATTTCTATTCAGAAATGGATGACTGTAGGGCAGCCTTGGCTATTTTGTCTGCCCTCTTATTACCATAATAAACAATGTAACAGAATCTCTGGGTAAAATTATTTACATGTTCTTTAAAGCATCATAGTGTCTTGCAGACACAAAACTTACGCCTTGTCACTTTTAAATGCCTTATTACAAGCAACACAAAACAGATCATCATACAGTTCCTCCTCCTCTTCCTCATCTTCCTCTACCCCATCAATAGCATCATAATCTGTAAGAAAAAAGTAATGAATGTCAACAAGAGGCCAAAGTGGGCCTGATATCACTTGCCTGGGTCATTGACTTATCTCAGCTTGTGAATGCAAGATGTATTGAAACTGCAGTGGGAAAGGAAAGCTAGGAGAACATAATTGTGACACTGTCTACTCACGGTGTCATTTATCTTATCTTCTTTTCTTGATGACAGCTATTGGACAATTTCTTGCCACAAAAAGGATAAGTAATTTATGCAACCAGTATTCTCCCCTGCATCTCTCCCTACCATTGTGGACTAGGCCATTTAATAATTTAGAAAATGTTCATTACCCCATTCTTAAAGAACACACTGCATGACAAATTTGGAAGTAACAATAAGCCATGTGCCTGGGACTTTGCATTTTTGTTGACATAGGTGGCCAGTTGATACAAGTGATGTCATTGTAAGTGGGTAGGACTGTAAATATAATTGATGTTAATTTGCTATAAATCAGAGCAAGATATTTTTCCAGGTACTGACAGACAGAAATTTAAATTTAAAATAAAAATTTCATGCCCCTGCCCCAGAACATTAAACTGTTAGCCCCTATTATAATTACAATATACCATGATATGTATAACAGTATGTTAAGAAATAAATAGTATATATGAAATTTTTCATGGTACCCACTCTACCCATTAATGTGTGGATCTAGCTTAGAAAACTCATGTGAGATCTTAACCATATGAGCAAATATTGAAAGTCTGATCTCCATAAATCTTGCCCACAATAAACACATCATACATCTTGATGATATAAATCTAAATTCCAAGGCTCAACAAAACTGAATCAGAATTATGGCACTCAACCAATCATATGCCAGAACACCTCATTAATATGCATGGATCTCAATTCAAGATCCTTAAGATCTAATTCTATACTTCAAATTTGATTAAAATCAAATTAATAATATGGCTTCCTGAAAATCTAATTATAAATATGACTTCCAGAGTGACTACATGCCCTGCCAATCAGATGCAAGACTGCCTCATTAGTATGCATGGATCTTGCCTATTATATAAACTGTCCAAGATTGGAATGATATAAGCCAGGGAGGTCAAACTACAGGACAACAGGTAATTTTTTGTGGCCTATAAAAAGTCAGTTCTATAACTATTACATTTTTGGTCCATGTGGCTGATGGTCTTGAAGATGCTTGACAACCGTGATAGAAGCATATATTCCAAACTTGATCAGAAATATGGCCTCCAGCATGGTAACGAGGTCACCCACTCAGATGTCAAATTACCTCATTAATATGCATGGATCACACTCGTTATCTTCATCGTATAAGCCAATATTTTAAGTCCAACTGAAATTGGATCAGATGCCAGTCAGATGCAAGATCACCTCATCAATGCGTGTATTGAACACATCTGAGATTTTGTATATAAGTCAACATTCCAAATCAGATTGGAAATGCAGATTCCAAAGTTGTAACATGCAAATATTGATGGACAGCCAATGGGTGATTAGTGACATAAGCCAATGTTGTGCTTACCATAAGCGCACTTCACCATATGGCCATATGAGATAAAAATCAGAAAAACTGCTACAATGGTATGAAAATTTAACAAAAGCCATCTACCTATACACACATGCATAGATACCAAATTTAATTTTTCTAACAGTACCTTGCTCAATGGTAGCTAACAACATTTTTGCAAAATTGTCCAAAATGTAAAAAGCAAAAATTAGCTGCATTAGCCTGAACATCTATGTTATCAACAAATTATTAAAATAGTACAAACATGTCTACCATATTTTATTTGCCTACTGCAACTCATTCTTGTTTAATCATTCTTATAATCCATGATTTAAAACGTATAAAAAGTTCAAAAATATGTATATTATCTAATTTTATCCGATTAGACTACAACAGATTTTAAATAACTTGCCTACAAGTGACACAGACAGATGGATGGACAGCAAAAAACTATGCCTCTCTCCTGGGAGGAAACGGGAATGGAGACACAACAATGCAGCATCTTTCAGGGTTTTAACTTTACAAATCACCCAACTTTTTGTGTTGCTGTATAAATACTGGATTTGGAAACAAAAGAAAAATCATACAGGTATGAATTATGTGTAGGATGAGATAATCCCACCTCATCAAATTCTCAAAACTTAAATTCCTGTCTACGAATTCAGACTCTTGATTTATGCTTCCTGTTCAACAAAAGTCAATGCAACTGATTCTATTAGAATCGGGTCTGAGAGGCAAGGCAAATATTAGGATGACTTGGTTATCATTTTACCCAGGTGGCTGTCTTTGTCTCCAAACCGCTCTGACAAATCAGCCTCCAGCTGTTTAAACTGGTCCTCTAGAGTGGATACAGAAGACCATTCTGCCTCCTGGTAGTTCTCCAGTAGCCTGAAACACAGCAACAGGTTCTCAATCACTGATGGTAAAATGAGAATTTATTAAAGATGATTGCTGATACAGAATACCAGTCTGCCTCCTGGTAGTTCTCCAGTAACCTCAAACAGATCATTAGGTTCACAATTGCTGATGGTAACATGAGAACTTATTGAAGATGACTGCTGATAAATAACAATTTCCTTTAACAATGGATATGCTGAAACTTAAAAGAGTTCAATAAGTGCAACAGAACAATATTTAATGGACTGGTGTGCATACTTTTATACTAAAATAAGTGCCAATAGGATCTTAAAGAGAACAGCATTGGAAATGGCATTGGCTATCTTCTACATGTCAAATACCATACATACTTACTTATAAGTCATTCTGCAAAGACACAGATCTGGGTCTATGAAGTTTACTGGGAGTAATTAGAAGAACAGCTCATCAGCTAGTACACTTGGTACATCAGGGTCTATGCAGTTTACTGGGACTAATTAGAAGAACAGCTCATCAGCTAGTGCATTTGGTACATCAGGGTCTATGCAGTTTACTGGGACTAATTAGAAGAACAGCTCATCAGCTAGTACATTTGGTACATCAGGGTCTATGCAGTTTACTGGGACTAATTAGAAGAACAGCTCATCAGCTAGTGCATTTGGTACATCAGGGTCTATGCAGTTTACTGAGACTAATTAGAAGAACAGCAAATCAGCTAGTGCATTTGGTACATCAGGGTCTATGCAGTTTACTGGGACTAATTAGAAGAACAGCTCATCAGCTAGTACATTTGGCACATCAGGGTCTATGCTGTCTGCAGATGGATGTGACTTACATGTAAATATATACTGTATTTTTGGAAAATCCATCAACAATAACCTGTTACTAAAAAATGTGTAAAAGGTGCAGAAAATGTTTTGCAGTACGACTGTTGTGATAGAAATTGTTGAGCATTAGGTATATAAAGCTAGATGACACCACATTTACCATTTGACATACTTTAAGTCGAAATATTTACTGTCTATTCCTATAATTATTTTGTATTTCAAAATCTCATTTTTACTGAACACAAATAATTATGTCCAATCATTATTGTAAAATTGATGTGATGAACTGCTTCATAACAAGTTCCAGGAAGTGACATCACTGGCCCCATCAATATCAAGCTACCAATAAAATCTCATTGAAATCTGAAAATAATTAAGGGAGATATTGCGTGTAAATGAAAGTAGGTCGTCTGATAATCATGGGTGGGGCCCCAACTGGCCAAGTGATCTAAAGCACTCACCATTATGGATCACTGCCATCTCACCTCTGTCTGCGTGGGTTGGAGTCTCAGGCTCGGCCAATACGAGTGTGTGAGAAAGTTTACCAGTCACTTCCTGTGGGTCAGTGGTTCTTCCTCAACCACTGATACTGGCTGAAATGTACAGCCTACTGTGTGCTGACAAATGGCATTAAACCCCAAAACAAGAACAATCATGGGCTGTAAACTGCTAAATAATTCAGAATGCTGACACTTCCAAAGAAGCTAAATACTCTTGAAAATCAAGCTGCATACTAAATTTGGTTGAATTAATTAAAAGAGTTGCTGCATGGAAATGAAAGTTTGTAGGCTTGACTTTAAGGGACTATAACTCTGCTAAATGATAAATGCAGACATTTAACTCAGCCACAACCTCATCAATATAAAGCATCCTACCACATCTGGTTCAAATCCATTATCAAGAGATGTATTGTTCAGGAAAGCATGTGGGTGGGATAGATTATCAGGGGCTATAACTCTTCTAAATTGTGATGTAGAAGGCTGACATCAGAATGCTGCCAAGGTCTCATCATTATGTGGTGTACAAAATTTGATTGAAATCCAAAAATAACTCAGCAATTTGTAGTGTGGAAACAAAAACGGGTGGGTCTTGCAAACAGGTGCTATGATTTGACTTAATGATAATGCATAATGTCGACATCTATACAGTAAGGTCTTGTCAAAACTCCTTATAAAATTCAGCTGAAATCCATTAATAATTATGGGAGTTACTGTGTGGAAAAGTGTGTTTATCTGACAATTAAAGGGTTATAATTACACTAAAAGAATCAAAATTCTGACAAATGAAAAAGATTTCATGAAAATCAAGTAGTATACCAGATTGGAATGAAATCCAATAACAGTTTGTTATTGTGTGAAATAACAAGTGGGTGGTTCAAACAATTAGGTGTTTTAATGTGTTTAACAATGATGCAGAATGCTAACAATTGAACTTAGTCAATGTTTCACCAATATAGCTGCATGAAAAATTTGACTGAAATATAATAGTACAGATTAATGGAGTTACTATTTAGAAATGTGCTATGGGTGTCTGTTCTTTAAAATAAGTAACTTAAAAGTGTGAAAAAGCAACAAGCTTAGTAAAATTCAACAATTTATTTCCACAGAATACAAAGTAAAAATTTTTAAAAAGTTATGTTATTGCAAATTAAATCCCAAAATCATCTTAAAATTACAGACTCAAGTCCTAATGATAAAAGTTTTGAATCAACTTAAGTGGAAATCCAAATTAAGTCAATGCTGACAGTGTTGATGTGCATGTGGTGGCCTGTATCATGTTGCTGTACCAAACAGTCTTTTGTTGGATCACAATAATACAATCCAAAATGAAATCCTTATTTGATATTTCAGTATAAATTCAAGTCTCTAAGCCCAAGAATGTTATCAGAACTCTTTTGTATTTCCAGAGAAGAAACAATCTAAACAAAGACCAACTGATGCTGATACTCTCCTGGATAGAGTGTTGTCTAAGACAATGAGTCTACCAGGAATGTGTCTGATTTGTAAGTTGATATGGAGGTTGTCGCACCAACGTGGACATTGCCACATCAGAACACACAGGGCGGGTGATTTGGTACCCTCTTCTTTCAGGAGGTAGTTCACCACTACAGAGTTGTCAAACATAATGAGAACCCTTTTGCCTGAGAGCCGGTCCTTCCAGAAGTGAAAGGCATTGATGACAGCCTTCATTTCTTGAAGCCAACAAGCAAAAGCTGTTATGATGTACCAGATTGTACACCAGCAAGATGACATTGCAGCAGCACCATACCTCCAACAGACAGGATTCTTCACTAGAGGACATTTATGCAGATTTCTCGTCCCCTTCACCAGAGTCAACACAAACAAAGACTCCTTCTTCCAATCAGAAATCCACCTGTGGAACTCCTTACCAACCACCCTAGTCAATCCCAATTCCACTGATGCTTTCAAAGCAGGGGTTGCCTTGGCGATCACTTGCTTTTAGACCAGGGAAGTTTCTAAACTGTTTTCAGCTGCACTTGGACCTCGCACCCCATGTACATAGTTCACACTATGTGCGAGTATGTTCAAGAGGAACCCAGCACATTATTGGAAGAAGAAGAAGAGTTTTAAACCATGGTCACTGACCTCCTTAATTTTAGCCAATTCTGGAAGGAGCTGAAATGATGGCATCTCTTCCTCCTCATCAAAATCTATCAATGCTTTAACTTTAAAGTCTTGAGTAGCAGTAGGAGGTGGATGGCATTCTGAAGTTGCCAACACCCTATAAGTTTCCTCGACTTTGGCCTAATTTCACTGTTTCATGGTTGGATCCGAGTACAGCCAATTTGTAGGAGCTTTGTCACACTCATTGTGTGTTGAGTCTTAACCTGGTTTTGCCAGTAGCTCTGGATATAAGCAATACTAGGTGGCATCGATGATTCAATTCTGTCCTCTTTGAAAATGTCACTAACTCTCCCATGTTGATAAGCAGTAAACATATCCAAGTCTGGCATGACAAGCTGGTTTGACTGGAGGATGGTCATTCTGGATGCTAGTGGTATAAAAGACAGTTTGTCTATCACAGGTACCAGCGCTCCAACGGCCTGGCTGTACGGACAGATTTCTCTCGCTGAATCCATACATGCCAACCCCTAGCGAGGAAAAAGTGTAATCCAAGTGAACAAAAAGAGTAATCCAAGCAGAAAAAGAGTAATCCACATATAACGTGATAAAAATTCAATGACCATAAGTACAAAATGATTTATTTATCCCTCTGGACTTTTAACATCAAATACAGTTTTCGTATATAAACTCTGAGCTTTAAAAAGCAACAGACTCTCATATTGTTAATTCTGGCAATGAAAGAAGAGCACTCTGACTTTGCCCTTTTCATTGTCAAAGTCTCTTACACTGACTGGGTACAACGTTTTGTCATCATAATCCCTACTCCTGTCTGATGCATACTAAACGGCCTAATTTTCATGGCTTCTGAAATTTTAAGTGAACTTACTTCTGTTAAACACCTAAAAATATTAGATGATTTTGTTCTTGAACATGCATATTTTCTGCAACTTTTGAATCAGGAAACATCTGTTTGAACAAAGGACCAACGTAGTCTTCTACTGCTAGGAGTGGTCAGTGTTCTTTTAAGAACTCGGGGAAATAACACCTCTGCATTTATAAAATTCGTGTCCACAATTTAGTTCTGCTGTAAAAAAAGAAGTTACATTAGTATTGGGGTTAGTAAAACGAGCTAATTCAAGGTTTCTGTTTTACCACCATGACCAATATTAAAATCCTTCCCACACAGCCTGCAAGGGGCATGAAGCAGCCCTAGAATGGAACGCTGTAATATGTAGTTCATGTATTCATCTCTGAATCGATTTTTCATCTTTTCTAATTCATCTGTGAAATTATTTGAAAAACATTTTTTGTTCTAACAAACGCATCGACTAGAATAAATCTGACTTGACTATTAGCACCAAATACCTACAGACTGGTTCTGTTCCAGTTATCAATTAGAACAAAGAATCTGTGAGCAAAGATTACAAGTTAGAAAACCAGTCTGTTCTCTCCTAACTAAGCCATACATCTGCTATAAATAGAAACCAAGGTGAAAAGTTTGAAAGTAGAACAAGCCTACTTCTTGGAAATAGAGCAACTGCTAGAAATAGAACATAAGACTGTTAGGAAAGTGCATGTAAGTCTACGGACAAGCATACTCTTATGTCGTAGTTACATAGAAGCCGTCTTTTCTAGAATACGGTCTGTGGGATTAACGGGATGTTAATAAAAATGAGAAAACAAATTTATTTTTTTTTGGAGGGGGATATACAGAAAACACGTAATTTGAATACATTTACGTGCAAGGCATAATTTAGTGGAAAAAAGCATAATGATTACACCAAAAGTGTAATGGTTGGCATGTATGTTAATCTCCATCATAGTAAGGGTATGATGCCGATGGTATGGATGGATTTGTCACTAAGATGCCTGTCAATCCTAGCTGGCCGGACTGTTTTATCAAACAAGACCTCATGCTCATACAACTGGATAGCCAGTGATGGCCAGGCTGTAAAGTGAAATGGATCCAATGGATTCAGTATCACCCTATGCATCTATACTTGTAGGCTTGAAGGCCATGCTTGGACATATAAAGGTGTGGAAGCAAGTTTCCAACATTTAACCTGTTTTGAATTTCTGCAGCAAGTATTTTTGCACTGCTGTATAATCCTTACTGGCCACTATTCATTTTTATGATATTATCCAAGCTTTCTCAATGAAATTAATGAACTGGATATTTGATTGGTTAATATTCCATTGCTTTTATGATACAAGTGTAAAGGTATGTTTTTAAAAATGCATTACAATCCAACATTATAAACACCTGAGTGATCTAAAGATACCAGGAATCAAACTGAGACAAAAGTGTCTGTAATGACATAATTTAAGGTCAAAATCAGAATGTTTCCACCAAAATTGGAATGGATGGTATCTCTATGTTGTGATGCTGGAGCAAATCCTGGGGGTAATCAGAGAACCAGGGGCCATTGTTAACTGCATAAACGTTTTGGCCTTTAAATGCTGAGAAAATGTACACATGATTATTGGGTACAGATTTCAAAGGCCTCCAAATTATAATCCAGGGGCTATACGTTAGGGGGTAAGGACAGATACAGGGGCAATGCTGATTTCAACATATCATACATACTTGCTTGGGAGTCAACATTTTTTTTACTCAACAGTTGATTTACACATAATAGGTGTGTGTGTGTGTGATTCAGATTTGTAATGTAGCTTTTAAAAAAAATTCATTTATATCGCTATGATGTCTGCAGTAAGGCAGTTTATAGTGATGTCTAGCACTGGGGCATCATGCCACAGACATGTAGCATGATGTCCCACCCAGTCACATTATCCTGACACCAGGCCAACCAGTCCTAATACTAACCTCTTAATGCTGAGTGCCAAGCGTGGTAGTTGTTAGAACCATTTTTAGAATTCTCTGGTAAGACTCAGCCGGGGTCAAACCTGTGACCTCCAGCATCCAGGGCGGACACTCCAACTACTTAGGACACCACAGAATAGGGGTTGTCTTATAAGTGCAAAATAGGCTAAATCTAGTGGTAAGATTGGAAACTCAAGATATCTGCAAGATGTCCAAATATTGTCAAATCAAATATTTTTACATATTCATGCCGCAGTTTTCATTCAGAAATACATATTTAGTATGTACTGTGTTTTCCAGTTTCATGATTGTTTCTCATTATACAATACTTGTATCTACAATTATTTGGATATTAATCACGTGAAAAGATTACCAGTAAATTAAATATTACTATCAGCAAAGTGAAGTGTCCATCAATGTTGTTTATTTTGGATGTTTACTTGCAAGTATATTGCTTTCATTTTCATGCATGTCTGAACAATCTCTATTTGTATTATATTGTGCTTTGCTGTATAAACACTGTATCTGATGCAACAGAAGTTTTCATTTAATTTGTATTTTCCTTTTCCTTAAGACAGACTTAATTCCCCTGTGATATTTCCAAAGTTATTTGCCAGTGCATGTGGGCCAATAAGCCCATGGCTTATAAAGGCAGCATTCACTTTGTTTTCAAACGGACATTCCTTTTGATTAAGCCGTGAATTTAATACTTGTTCAGTGCTAAGTGGAGTTTTACAACTTCCTTTGCATGTTGGACCATAATCCCTTAGCAACCTCATTTTCCCAACTGACAACCCATTAATTCAGCCATGACTTTGATGTTTCTTCAGTGGCAAGTAACAGAGGAACCCCTTTTAATCTTGCCACACATTTTCAAATTTGTCCTTTAATAGATTCCACAGACTGTATGATCAAAGTGTCACTTACAGAGTCCAAGCTCAGTCTCCACTCAAGCACCTGCATATGACAACAAAGACAAGGAATCGGAGTTGGACAACAGTTAAGATGATCGGATGACAAAGGAAGATTTCTTAACATTATTTGGTCACTCAGAAAATGAAGATGAATTCTTGGGATCTGCACCAGATGACACTAGATAGTGACATTTATTGGACACTCTGAATCACAAAAAAGTGGACTTAACTTTCATTGGAAGATGTGTGGAATTAACATATTACAGGATAGTGTGAACTGGATTATTCTGGGCTACTAGTTTTATATTGGTATGAGACCTATAACAGAATTCAAGGATTTATCATACAAATGGATTTAAAATGCCAAACATTATGAATTTCTATGGATTTTATGGCATAAAGGTTGACAAAATTAAGCTGTCAGTTTATTTGTGACAAATATCCCCTCAACACTGTAATTGTATCATACAATGATTTAGTCTTTATTTTTGCCTGCCTACCTACATCACTGATGACAAATCACCCCTTCAAATGGATCTGACTTAGAAAACACCCATTGATACGAAGGAGGCTCAAAGAGAAAATAGCTTTTTGCTGCCCTAACAAGGGACTGACTTACAGTCTAGATGACTTGTAATTGTGTATATATAATTAGTCAACTGTCAACTTATAGCAATGTTCCAAATATGAATCCAACGATAGTCCCATGCACACACAGCAAATGTGTATTGAATTCTATCAAAATATGTAGAAAATTTAGTGTGAACTTTGACAGCAACACCCCCACTCCCAGGTAGGATTCTCTTTGATGAAAATACAAAAAAAATCAATCCCCATTTCCAAAAAATTATGTGAAGCAAGTTTCTTCCAATTCCTAACAGCATTTTCAAAGGTATAGACTTGCAAAAAAACTCTTGAATTCTGAGTTTCATGCTGACACACCTATAACCAACTTCACAACTAATAGGCCTTACATTTTTTCTCCAAAACAGACACTATAAAATAATGATGCACTTAAAAAAAAGTACTTTAAGTGTAGTGAATGTGAAACTGACACCAGTTCACATCCTGATTGAGTTATATTTGTTGGTTAGTTCATCCAATAATTGACCTACTGACACCTGTCAATCATTTATTGATTATCAGTGACCCATGTGGATTGCTGAACAATTATATTGCTTGGTTGCAAGGCATCACAAAATTATCACATAGTTACCTAGGTAAATGCTTTTGTTATAGTCCTATATATTATCAGTCATAGGATTTTTTTAACTATGTAACAATGGTGGTCTAATGGTTAGAGCATCTGCCTCGGATGTGGGACGTTGCAGGTTTGAACCCCATCTGAGTCATACCAAAGACATAAAAATGGTACTAACAGCTGCCTCACTAGGCACTCAGCATTAAGAGTTTAGTGTTAGGACTGGTTGGCCTGGTGTCAGGATAATGTGACTGGGTGGGACATCATGATACATGTCTGCAGCATGATGCCCCAGTGCTAGACATAACTATAAATTGCCACACTGCAGACATCATAGCGATATGACTGAAAAATTGTTAAAGCTACATTAAAAATCCAAATCACACACACACACACACAATTAACTTGACAATTCAGATAATGAATTTATTTTAAACAGTGCAGTAGAAGAAATGAAGTCTGCACATTTTGAGAAGAAAATATTTAAATTCAAGAGGAAAAGCATAGTTAACAAGTTAATTAACTTATACAGTCTAAAATGTACAATACCTTAGGCAGCTAGTTATAAAATTATGCATTACACATTTTCTCAGGTTGATTACGGAAAACAGCCTACATTAATGAAGCCTTACTTCTGTTTCTCCTTCAACTGCCTTTCTCTGTGCTCTTTGCCTTTCCTGGAAATTTCAGCTGCCCTTTCTTCAAGCTTTTTCTAAAATTAAAATTTTAAACCATGTGAATGTACAAGAGACACTTAGTAACTTTTTCATGTATCAATCCCCCACTGACATGTTTGTTGGGGGATGTGGAATTTCAATTTTTAAAGGGGGGGTTGGTTTAGACAATAACAATATTTATGAACAGATCCCCTAAAGTATGTTTTAAATAACACATAATACATAGGTTCAATACAAACTTTATTGAATATATAAATAATCTTTGGCATAATGGGGGCAAATCCTGTCACAGCACGCTGCACCAGCCAAGCTCTGAATTGTTTCTATAGGAATACCTCAGGAAGAGAGACTTGGGGGAGTTTGTAGGGTTGTGAAGAGTGTCCGACACCTGTATGTGGAGCCACAAGGGGCTGATACAAGGTATACAGGGTCACTGATAACCGAAACTGAATAAGTCTGATCCTGAGGACTGCTTTGATAACAAACATCAGTCAATACTCCATACATGCACCGTAGGAAGCGGGTATGAAGAATATGGGCATAATAGTTGAGTACATTTAAGTACTGACACAAATTGGGGGTCAAAGCAAGAAACAGAAACATACAAGGTGTATGATCCTCCAGTTCATTTGACAATCCTTCTATCAGGGGGACACCATTCTTGTCTAATCACCTAATCTAAAATTTAGTTTAGGAGGGCTATGGACCTAATGACATTTATTGTGGATCATTGCAAATCAAAAAGTCAGCCCCAAAGTAACAAGAAATAGGATTTAAAACTGACTGAACAAACATAAAACAAAACCTTTAACGTCATACATTTCATGGTAAACTGAAAACAACAAATTGTCGTAAAACCTAAGGGCTGTTCCATTTAAAAAATACACAGACCCAGGGAATATCATTTTCAAAAATAAATTATGCCAGGAAACTTTAATTACTCAGTTCAGATGAAAATAATACAAAACTCTAAACTATATCAACTGGTGTCTACTGCACACTGAATGGGCCTTTCCTGAGTCCCAAGTATGTTTTATTTCTACAGCCCTAATTAAAAGGTCAGAAGACACATATCAATACACAAGTGAAAGGCAACATTCCTTCATATGTACCAAACTGTAAGCAAACTTTAACCTGCTAGTTAAAGATAACAAACCTTACATTCAGAACATAAATCTGTTGTCTAAGGATAACAAGTTTCAAAACATACAACTTGAACCAGCTGTGTGATAACAACCATTAAGTACAAACTTTAACCTTTCTAAATATAACAAACCTTAGCCTCAAACTTTTCCCTTTAAACTGCAACAGCGACAACAGCAAAAATCAGTTAAGCTGGGAAAAAAGTATTTCTTTGGACAAGGTACTTTACACCAATTGTTTAGGCACAAAATAACCCACTTGTGTTTCTGTGCTGTAACATACAAAAACCAAGCTAATCATAAAAAACAATAAAAAGGAGTGGTTACAGTGTGGGCACATCATGAAAACTAAGTGTTTCTATATATGCTTTATTGAGTGACCTCAGTTAATAACAAAGACCCGCACACACAAATTTATGTCTATAAAACATGTATGCCCCAACAGCAGCAAAAGAAAGTCAAGTCCAAAGAGTTCCAGCATTTGTAAAAAATCTGAAAACTGCTTAAATTAGTTGCATGAAATCCAGACCATTTGATGTACATGTGCACACAAACATAAAAGGCTATCAGATTTAAATTGTTTATATCAGGTAGTTATGGAAAGTTAGGGTTCCAAGTTTGTCAACAAAAAAGCCCCAAAAATTAAAAATTGTGTTTACAAAATGGAGAAACTGCTGTATAGATGGACAAGCATACAAGGTACAAGTGGACAAGCAAACAAAGTACAGATGGACAAGTGTACAAAATACAGATGGACAAGCATACACAGTACAGATGAACAAGTATACAAAGTACATATGGACAAGTGTAGAAAGTATGGATGGACAAGCACACAAAGTACAGAGGGACAAGTGTACAAAATTACTGATGGACAAGCATGCAAAGTATAGATGGAGAGGTGTAAAAAGTATGACTGAACAAGCATACAAAGTACAGATGTACAGGCGTACAAAGTACTGATGGACAATTGCACAAAGTACAGATGTACAAATGTACAAAGTATGGATAGACAAGCATACAAAGTACTCATGGACAAGCATACAAAGTACAGATGGACAAGTGTACAAAGTTTTTGTTGTGGGGTTTAACACCATTTTTCAGCACAAGATAGGCTATACATGGCAGACAGTATTATTGGTGGAGGAAGAACCTGGGAAAACGCCGGAAAGAACCACGGACCCATGAGATCCTACTGGCAAGCTTTCTCACATACCCACACAGGCTGAACCCGAGACTCGAACCCACACAGACAGAGGTGAGATGGCAGTCATCCATAGTGGTGAGTGCTTTAGACCACTCTGGGCCCCCAGTGTACAGATGGACAAGTGTACAAAGTACAGAGGGACAAGTGTATCAAATACAGGTGGACCAATACAAATTTTGAACTATAAGAGGGATTGCTCAAGGATAAATAAATATAATGAAGCTGCACTATTAGCTAATCCATGGGCCACTTGAACCTAAGATTCTATCTTACTGTAACACAAGCATGAAAATGTCTACCTTGTATTCTTGTACTCTTTTGTCTCTCTTCTTCACAAATCTGACCAATTGCTGCCAAAAAATATAGAAAAAGTTATAGTATTACCTTAACTTTAGAAGGTTAATTAATGTGAAAACTATTAAAAATGCAAGGACATTATTCCTATTGTAAATTTCTGAAATTAAATGCAGTATTTATACATTAATATATCTTTCATAGTTTTGTATGGCATAAAACTTGTTATTACCAGATAAATTTATATTATTTTTTTACATCAAACTGGATACTTTTATAATAATATTATGTTATATTTTAAATTTTTTGCAGGTCAACTTCTAATAATCTATAATTCAATCCCATTCAACTCAATAAGCTGAATTGTTACACTATCAATAAAAGAAAGAGATAAGGTATTAGATAATTAAAATATTAAGATAAGGTACTAGATAACTAAATATAAGATAAGGTACTAGATAACTAAATATAATATAAGGTACTAGATAACTAAATATAAGATAAGGTATTAGAAAACTAAATATTAGATATTAGCAAACTAAATAAAAGACAGTATTATATAACAAAAAATAGGATAAGGTAGTACATAACTAACTATAAGATATGGTATTAGATAACAAAATATAGAAATTTAAACACTCTGTAAAAGAGTGTACTAATTTTCATCTATTACTTCTACAATTCTGTAAGTATTTTGATATCTCAAAATAGTACAATGATAAATGCAATGAAACAAGAAGGCAAATCTTCAAGCATTTTATATTCCCCACTCCAACCCAACCCCATCCTGTAACCATCTGGACCATGGCAAACCTTCAAGCATTTTATATCCCCCACTCCAACCCAACCCCATCCTGTAACCATCTGGACCATGGCAAACCTTCAAGCATTTTATCTCCCCCACTCCAACCCAACCCCATCCTGTAACCATGGCAAACCTTCAAGCATTTTATATCCCCCACTCCAACCCAACCCCATCCTGTAACCATCTGGACCATGGCAAACCTTCAAGCATTTCATCTCCCCCGCTCCAACCCAACCCCATCCTGTAACCATGGCAAACCTTCAAGCATTTTATATCCCCCCACTCCAACCCAACCCCATCCTGTAACCATCTGGACCATGGCAAACCTTCAAGCATTTTATATCCCCCACTCCAACCCAACCCCATCCTGTAACCATCTGGACCATGGCAAACCTTCAAGCATTTTATATCCCCCACTCCAACCCAACCCCATCCTGTAACCATCTGGACCATGGCCAAGGTGTCATTACCCAAAATCTGTTTCAGATATGAGCAGTTCCTCCACTACTAATGCATGCACAAAATCTGGTTAAAAAAATCATATTCAAAAACATTCTGTCACTGTGATTACAAATTTTGTATACTGAACCTTACTCTCCTCCCATAGACCCTCGAGAAGCAATTCATGAATTGATATCCCCTCTTGCAGTTGGTCAATAAATGGGAAATTTTATAAATTTCCACCTGGCAATTTAGGAGATCTGGTCTGGGCACATGGAGGAACAAAGGTTATCACATTCTCCATAGATTATGACTCAGCGGTAAGCTGGTATTGTAGGTTGGTGGTTGTAAAGACTTTAAAAAACATGAGATCTAATCTTGTATTGTAGGTTGGTGGTTATAAAGACTTTAAAAAACATGAGATCTAATCTTGTATTGTAGGTTGTGTGGTTGTAAAGACTTTAAAAAACATGAGATCTAATCTTGTATTGCAGGTTGTGTGGTTGTAAAGACTTACCCTGACTTCCTCATTCCTCTCCTTTTTTGCAGCATCTCGTAGTTTTTTATTTTCTGCCTCCATCAGCCGGCGCACCCGCCTGTCTGGAGCTTCTTGAATGTCATACTTGTCTACCCAAACATATGACTTAGCAGTGCAGTATGTCTCCCAGAAGTCATAGAATGGTTTTACAATCTGAATAAAATATAGGCATATGAACTAAAAAAGCTGAATGCAATTATGAATAACTTTTACATTAAATTGATATCACTGGCTAAAACATGATGGACTCTAGAGCAGATGGTGTAGAACTGTGACTCACTATAACTGATTCATGCCATGCTCCCTTGTTCACATGATCAAAGACTGCTCACAAAACCTCAAGAATACAATTTTTGTGCCATTAAAATATGTTTCTCGATAATTTTTACCTCATCATAATACCTAGATGAACTACTACAACCTTGCAAATCCAGTCCTCCCAGGCTCAAACTTTTTTGCTGGTATAACAGTAACAATTGTACAACCCCAGGTGGGCGGAGCTTAACGAATAGGGATCATTGTATTCAGAAATAAACATCAACACTAGCTGTGATTGGTGCATCATGTAAGAGTTGTGCTTTCTGTTAGGCTTAAAAAAAAGTTGTGCCTCTTGGCAACATGTGAGATTATGTTAATTCATATCTAGATCATATTTTGTATTTTTTTATGATTTTTCTTTAAAATGTGGTACACATGGCTATAAAATGTGTCTGTTGTGACTAGACAACCCTTACCCCTGACTTGTTCCAGCAGAGTTATCTCTCTTAAATGCAATGGAGTACCTGGTTTTATACTTGTCAAATGGACAATCTAACATTGTTCTCTGTGACAATGTGTGACATGCATGCTAAAGGTAGGATAGAAAGTATATTTATTTCACAAAACATTAGCATTGAAGTCTATGGAAAAATAATTGGTGCCATGATACCTATAGGGAAGAACAGCCTCACATTGTATCCATAGAAACGCATACATGTGGGTGGCATTTATGAACTATACTAGTCTGATGTAGGAAAACAAATGGATGCTAAACATTTTTTGGCAAATATTGACAGTCTTTTAAGAATAACATGTATGAAATCTTTAGAAAAAAGCACAAGTTAGCTTTGCATGGGGGCTTTTGTAACTATACTATGACAGACATAGACTGATCGCTTTGTGTCTGTGTAGTCAGCTCCAAGATTAGCATAGTTGATTTTGGCCAAATATTGACTATTTTACCTGCAAAAGATGAAAAAACATGTATAAAAAAAACAACTATCTTGTTCTTGTAAGGCATGTCATAAACCAGGCTAGAGAACACTCTAGGTAGTCATTTGTAGATAGATCACTTATATCATATAGAATATTCTGGTATGAGTAAATTTAGGTAATTTATTAAAGATATGGTATTCCTTCCCACTTTGAATTTAACTGTCCTGCTCTAATTGTCCATGCAGTTTATTTAGAGAAGTTCTCATGCATTCCCTTTTGTTGAAGTAGCAGGTAATACCAACAGACAAGAGCAGTTTCTTTAAGTCGGCATTTCCCATTGACACTTGCATAAACCCAATTATAAGCATCCCCTTACTACCCCCGAGAGGCCACATACAGTCCCCTAAGATATGTGATGCAGGTTCTAGATAATAACCCAGTTGGAGAATAGATTCCATATACCAGTGTATGACTTCTTATATGAAAAAAAATTTCCCTCCTACAAATCCAGCAAAGTCATGAATCCTCATCCTTCGTAAACTGCAGAAAAACTTGCACCATGGTTATAGGTACTACCAGGTCTAGGTGAGCATCTTTGGGATTCAGCTAGTGAATAGTGTGGATACTGTCAGCTAGTGAATAGTGTGGATAATGTCAGCTAGTGAATAGTGTGGATAATGTCAGCTAGTGAATAGGTGGATAATGTCAGCTAGTGAATAGTGTGGATAATGTCAGCTAGTGAATAGTGTGGATAATGTCAGCTAGTGAATAGTGTGGATAATGTCAGCTAGTGAATAGGTGGATAATGTCAGCTAGTGAATAGTGTGGATAATGTCAGCTAGTGAATAGTGTGGATAATGTCAGCTAGTGAATAGTGTGGATAATGTCAGCTAGTGAACAGAATGGATAATGTCAGCTAGTGAATAGTGTGGATAATGTCAGCTAGTGAAGAGTTTTGCTCAAAAGCAATTCTTGTTGCAACTGCCCTACCTTAATGGGCCAAGATGTTGAGCAATTTCATTTGATCTTGGGTTAATTCCAAAATATGCAGAGCAGATAATGCATTTTACCCATAATGAAAATGCCTATACCAACACGTTGTTCTTTCCCTCTTGGAGAGGTAACAAGATGCAGGATCTCCCTCCATGCACCAGCTCAGATCATTTCAGGTACCACTACAAAGCTCTTACTGGGTCCTGCGGAAGATCCTGAGATGAAATGTTCAGAGTAAACAAGGGTTGCACTACAAATGCCAGATTTCCCATGGGTGGGGGCCTATTCTTGGCAATGAAAGTAGGATTCTTCATGAGTGATACTGACCCATCCAGTTATACTTGCAAGTAGTTTGGGTCAACTGATGCATGTATCTAGATGATTCCGGCTGCCGTCGATACTGTAAGAGGTGAGCCAATGAAGCCAATGTGGTAGTTTCAAATGGTGTCTCAGCCCAGTGTAAATCAAAATTTGACTAAAGATTATGCAAGTCTTTCTTTAGTCCAATATCCTTGCTTCCATGATGACGTAGCTTACCAGAGATCATGCAATGGTCGCCTTCTATTGTGGCTGATGCTATTTCTTGTCAATGACACAAAATATGAAGTTAGTTACTCGAGGTATTAATACATTCAGCAGTGCAATGCGTCCATGCTGACACCGCATTGGGCAAAATTTCTCCAATTGCCCTTGTAAACATTCAAAGTGGAGTGCAGTCCCACTCAAGTGATTCTCTCCATGGCTTGCTCAGAGAACTGTTTGTTAATAAGCACTTGTTTAATATGATCGAGACATGCAGGTTCAACAACTCTGGATTGGGATGGAATACCTGTGTGTGATTGTGGTTGCTTGAGTAGATGAGGAAAGCTATTTCCTCTGGATTTTTACTGCCACACTGATGAGGTTCATTGGTTCATGATTTTTTTCCACCCAAGTGTAGCAATCAGAATAAGGCGACACTCTAATTGTCTTGCCTTCTGTATCAGCTTCAGAAACAGAGGTGCTAGAGCGTCAGCATATGCATCCAATCCATTCCAATCTATGGAAAGAGCATCAACTGCCCAGGCATTCAGTCCTGGGAATGGTGAGACATAGGTTGGGAGTTTAGCATTCAACCCTGTTGCAAACAGATCCACCAGTGACTGATCCCAGAGAGCACATGTTATTGAAAAATAAGGGATGAAGTAGCCTTTCTGTTTGTATTATTTGATTCTTCCAGGATACATTTAGTCAGCCTGCAATATGATGAACTTGTACATGAAATTTGTCATGGAAGACATCACCATAGAAAATCCCAAACAAGAAAACAAAGGTCTGGAGACTTAGTTCCCTCTTGCTGTCTGATATAATTCACCACAATGGACTTGTTAGACAGAATGAGGATGCCCTGTCCAAGTAGCTCCTCCTGGCACACATTAAATGCTTCAGTATGGCCTTCATCTCCAGGATACAGATATGCAATACACAATCCTTAGTGAGCCACTGTCCACTGACCTACTGGGATGCTGGAAGGAGATGTGTACCCAAGCCTGTTCTGCTCGCATAGGTACAAACTGTCAACTGGAAGGCTGCATCTACCAGGGACCAAATGATGTAAGCCAAGTGAGGTTCTCTCATTCCTGAGATGGGACCTCATATGCATTGTTTGTTCTAAGAATTTTCAGCCGCTATTGGGACAACAGCATCATTTGTAATGTCCCCATAACAGGCAACCTAGAACAACAATGTCCATGTTGCACTGAGTAAAACCATAAGGGAAAGATTCTAGCACTGACAGATGTTTCTCTAAAAGAATTGAAGCTCCCACTGAAGTTATTTCCAAGCAAGTTTCTGCAGGAGACATACTCCGTTCAGATGGAATTGTTGGGCTAAAATATAATTCATACAAGAATTAAAACTAACTTTGAAATGATCGGCACTCAGATAGTGGCCCTATACTGATGACAGCCAGGATGGGTCCAGTAAAGGGTACAGTTCATGTGATTGTGATGCAGAAACCCATGTTATTGTGCCAGGAAGGGATACAGGACACTGGATCCCTGTAACCCATCCCATTAGATGCGTGAAAAGGCTGTATCAGAATATGTGATGGCCGTTTGTGATCCACATCAGATGGCCAAATATAATCTTGATGAAACAGACCCACTATTTCCTTTTTTGGGGTTAGGTTCATAGCACTCACCAGCAACCATTGTTCCTGTCCTGGGTGTCTGGGGCAGAAGGTCACCGTAGATGGTACTAGAAAAGACATGACAAAGAATCCTAAAGCTGTATGACATCGGTCAGTGATGGCAATTGATAGAGGCAAATCTGTAATGTACAGAGATCCATAATAAATAGGGATCATGTCTATTGGCTGCCATGTAATAGAAATTGGGCACAAAAGCACTAAATGGCCGTAGAATGCCACAGAACCACCATGGTAATATACATTATGTCTCTTCCCAGCGAGGGTTTGCTTACAGACGTAATGATGGAATACATGGTATTCGATCAAAGATCCCTTTCTCTTTGCTTTTATCCACATAGATGCTGGAGAACCATGGCTTTGAATTTTTTATCAGATCTGCAGGACTGTTTTGCCCGAAAAGAACCCATATTAATTACCGTATTTACCGCATATGTTGGGACACGATAAAATAATTATTTTTTTTCCTGTCCCAGAACTTATAGTGAAACATTTTTTCACTTTGGTCATATGTCCCAAGACTTAAGAAACGAAATAAAATTGTATTGCATTTGTGCTTCCCCCCACCCCACTGCAATAAAATAGATAAATAAAACGTTGAATTGATAATAAAAAGAAAGAAACTAACCTTGTGTTGTTATCATTTATTCCTTTTTTCAACATGAGCATTTAAGAATAAAATATTTCCACAATAACCGTAAGCGTAGCATTCCATACTGTAGCGTGTATCAATTATGTCCAATACCACACACCACACTGTTCACGTGAACATTGAGAAGCAATTGTGTGTGGTTGTGCTCCAAAGTTTGAACATGTTATCCGACTGAAAACTGGAGCCAACAAAATCGCAAACTAGAGGGAAATAGTCAACCGATATCTTGAAGACGCCATTCACGCATGACACGGTGTTGGGTGCAAAATAATCAAGATTGAATTATATCCAGGTCCAGTGGATGACAGTACGTCGCAAATAAAAATCGTCATTTGAAATACATTCACTTGAGTGCAAGTGATGATCTTTTCACCAGCTCGGGTTACAAAATTATCCTTACTATTTACCCGCAGACATCAATGCTCCTTTGTATTAATTGTAACCACAGATGCCAAGCACACAGAAACCCTGATGGTGAATAAACATGACTGGCAGCAAGCAGTTAACTCCTTCTTTGAACCTACCGACAGGACATCAAAGACAAAAGGTTATTTTTATTACAAAGCAAGCCTATCTCAGAAGCCGACTTTGGTTACTTTTTTTTTTGGTAAAGGATATCAATACAAAGGTTATTTTATTGCAAAGCAAGCCGACATCGGAAGCTGACTGGATTTTGTGAAGTGAACCGATTTTTATATATTTTTTTTTTTGTTGTTTAATATACAAAGACGGCCGAGATATGGAAGCAAACTTGGGTTCCTTTTCAATTATATTCACAGGAATTTTGAAAATAAATTGACACAATGGAACAAATTTTGACGCAATATAGTGCTTTGTGCACAGATGTCAATGAATTCGGAAACGAGAGGGAAATAATCAACCGATATATTGCAGACAACTGCCATTCACGCATGGCACGGTGTTAGGTTCAAAATAGCCAAGAATAATTTTTATCCAGGTCTACTGTATGACAGTATCTCGCAAAAAAAAAATTATTTAAAAATACATTCACCTGAGTGCAAGTGAAAAATCTTTTCACCGGCGCAGGTTACAAAAGTATCATTACTATTTATCTGCAGACATCAGTGCACATTTGTAATAATTACTACAAAAAAATGCCAAGCACATGGAAGCCCTGGTGGTATATAAACACAACTGGCAGCCAACAGTAAACTTCTTCTTTGAACTTACCGACAGGACATCAAAGACAAAGGTTATTTTTATCACAAAGCAAGCCGACATCGGAAGCCGACTTTGGACTCGGAAGCCAAATTTTTTTTTAAAGGATATCAATACAAAGATTATTTTATTGCAAAGCAAGCTGATCTCAGAAGCCGACTTGGATTCTTTTACGTCTGCCGATTTTTTCTATTTTAGCTTTGAATAAAACAAAGACGGCTGAGATATGGAAGCTAACTTGGGTTTCTTTTCAACAGTATTCACATTTTTTAAAATAAAGTGAAACAATGGAACAGTTTTTAAAGTTTACAATATAATGCTTCGTGCGCGAACATCGATGACCCAGCATCATCCAGAAGATTTGGAGCAAAATAAAATAACGTGATGAATAGATCATTTCGCCGACAATATGATCATTAACATGGATAAAACTCTAGTGTACTTTGATCGCATTCCTGGATGGACTGACTATAAGATGGGCGTCAAAAGTGTGAGAATTAGCAAGACTAGTGCAGATTTGAAAACATCTGACTTTTGTCCTTGCAGTTTCCGCTTCAGGTGGTGTGTTGTCTCTAACATTTTTTCACGGTATGAGAAAGCTAAAAATATATTCATGTACCAAAAGAACAGATCGTACGTGTGCAGGAAAAGGGTTGTGTTGATGAGATGCTGCTGCAGTGGATTGAAGAGTTTTATGTCAAGTATACAGTTTTATATTTTTTTAAATAAAATTTCAGTTGGAGTGCAATTTCAGACATGTAATTTTCGAATGATTTAAATGGTGTCCCACAACTTACGACTCGAAAAAATGATGTGTCCCAGAACATACAGTGCACAAAAAAATACTTTTAAAATTAATTTATGGGGTCCCAACAAATACGGTGTCCCAACATATACGGTAAATACGGTAGTACTATGGCAAACTGGCCTTGGAGCGAGTTGACTACATTGTGGCATTATACCAGATAATGAACAGTATAGTTCTGGCAGTTTATAGGCAAAATCTTTTGTACTGACCTGGTGCAATCTGATACAGATTGTACAGTCTAACAGTGATGGAACATGACCATCTTATCCTCCATAACGTTATCGACTGTGGCTGTGTAAAGGGCAGACTGAGCTCTATGATTGCCATTGCACTGATGCTGGAATGGCATACAAGATACTGATCACTGCAAGTAGGTCAATAATTCAACATAACAGGCAGGATTGGTGTCAATATTGACCTTGAGCTGTCAGAGTCCGATAGTGATGGGACAGGGCCATTGTATCCTCATAACCTTGTAAAATTACTTTTGCATTATAGCATATGTAGTCTACAAAACAGATCATACTTCCGCCATGCAAGACATCGATGACTTCGCCATTCCCATGGTTGCTATGTTTCTGTAATGCTTTCCAAGTCAGCCATTCAATCCTACATTTGAATGCCGGTTGTCTTTGTTAAAAAACATTTCAACAGACGCTGGAAATATGGACCAATCTTCTAACACAGTAGAAGAAAACTTTGGTGATTGTTCTGTAAATTGAATTTGTATTGTTTGTTAGGTTTTTGATATCATTATGTGTTATGTATAATTGTAATCTGTAAATGACTTTGTCCACAATCAAGTTCATTGTGTACTGACTAGAGTCATCCATTCTGTAAACAACATAATACTTAACTTGTATTTCTCTGTGCAGGTCAAATATTAGGATTATTTTCATAACATATCCAATCAAAAGAACTGAATACAGGACACTGGTATTCTCCATGGATAAATCTTTAGCACCTGATGTTTACCATGTTCTTTATTATCATTTTAGTAACAGATTTTATCTTGTTGACAACTTAGAATTTTCTAGAAATGAACTTTTGATCCTAATCCTGGTTCTACTATTTTGTCTTAGTTTTTTATATATAATGTCCTGATTGGAGTACAGTTACTTCCATATGATCCCTAAATAAGTGCTGTGTTTGAGTGGCAAAGGCATGAGAACGCAGTGAATCCATACTTTGTGTGTACCTGGGCATTAAACTGTGTACTGGGTACATTGAGTAAAATGTGGCTGATGCGGGAGATATGGAGTAGGCAAACTGGACAAAGACTATCCATCTTTTAGCTTAAAAAGTAAGATTGACTGTGGTGATGGTATGTTGCAATCTGAGATATATGGCAGTCCAGATAAAATCCTAGTTTGCCTGCTTTGCTCTCTCACTCCAAGGTAGTCAATAAAGGCCTTCCATTGTTTAGCTTATAATGTACGATCAACTGTGGCAGTGACCTGTTGCAATCAGAGAAATATGGTCATATCAGAAATGGGCCATTGTATTTGGCATGACACTGCCCATGTCATTCAATTGGGATGTGGATCAGGTCATTCAATTGGGATGTGGATCAGGTCATTCAACTGGGATGTGGATCAGGTCATTCAACCGGGATGTGGATCAGGTCATTCAACTGGGATGTAGATCATGTCATTCAATTGGGATGTGGATCAGGTCATTCAACTGAGATGTGGACCAGGTCATTCAATTGGGATGTGGATCATGTCATTCAATTGGGATGTGGATCATGTCATTCAATTGGGATGTGGATCAGGTCATTCAATTGGGATGTGGATCAGGATAGTTGATCCAAACTGCCTGTCTGTACATCTTAAGTGTGAGACAGTGTAACTTGGGTGATTTGATTTGATCTCAGTCTCACTCAATGGCATGTGATAAACTGGATTTCAAGCCCATTTAGTAAATGGCCTACTGGTTCTGCAAAGAAAGGCTTATCATGATGCAGGGGTGATGGAGGAGACACAGCAGTCTCTGACCATGACAGCTTGGATTACTTCACGGTCAATGAACCGAGTGAAGTGTGATACCCTTTGAGAAGCAGTTCCATTACCACTCTGATACCAGCATGCAGACTGATGTGTCTTCATCCATCGAGGTGTACTTCTGCACCTTTCCCATTAGTGCCCCTAGCCCATTTACTTTCTGTCCACAAGGTGAAAATCTGACGTAACTGTAGATCGGCAACCTGAGCATGCTACATGTGTAAAGTGGTCATCAGTCAGGTATTTCCAATGATTACACTACATCTTGCCCATTATCTAAATCTGTAAGACAAACTAGAAAAGACAATACATACAGGTGTAGCACAGCATGCATGCTGCTTTATGAACTCGGAGAATGTATCTATAGAGCTACATGCTATCACAATTTACCTGTAAAAGGATGCATATGACAGCCAATACAATTCGATAATTAGAGCATCGCTATTAATAATTACAATGTGGATGCTAAAATATAAATTCTAATAAAAAATTACTTCAAGGAAAGGCCAATACAGTTGTAACCACCCAAGTGTCACTAATGGTAATTACAAAGTGGTCACTATGACTCAACTATGTATAGAAAACTTACCTGTATGTATCCGTGTCAAAAATGTACAGCAATAGAACTAAGTTTTCTATTGCAAACACAATACCAGCACAAAAATAAAACTACAGCAATCTGAATGGATGTGACTGGTAAAGGTACATACCAAGGGCACCTGATTGTGAGAGGATGGTAAAAATTATAATTCTGAAGAAAGACAGAGAACTTTGTTGTTAAAAGAAAGCAGCAAGAAAAGTTAGAAAACTGAGACAAAGTATACTTCCCTTCAAAGAGAACACCTCTCCAACTTGTGATAAGGTACAAAACTTCCAGAATACATGTATGTGGATTACAAGGCCTCTCTGTCTGAAGAGCATAATTAGTATCATAAGTATGGCACCAATCCCTGCATCAAGAGGAGAACACATCTGGCTGCCACCGATGTGGGCTGATATTTTCTTAGCTTATTAGCTAAAATGTTTTAGCCTGGTCAGACTGAATTTGTGAGACACTAGTAGTTCTAAGATAATATGACAGTTAGTATTATTGTCTGCTATGCAAGTTGCTGATTTAAGCAGGTGTCAACATCAAATGCTGGAGGTGGCTGCTTAATACAGGTTTGACTATAACTGAGCATACAAATTACTGGCTATGAATTAACTGATTGTGACTGAGCCAATACATTTGTGGCGATGAATTAATTGACTGTAATTAAACCTATAAATTAATGGTAATGAATTAATCACCTCCTCATAGGAGTCTGTGGAGTTTCCAAAGCCTGGCAACTCATCTCCACTGTCGCGATCATCCATAAATGCATAATCCTGTTCTGCTATCGAATGGAACACCTTTCTGTACACTGCATAGAAGCCCTGTAATTTTCAAACAAAACAATAACGTGAATCATAACATGTCACCATTTTAGTAAATTCAGTAAATTTAGCATATTGGTAAATTTGCTTACTAGTAACAGACATTTATTACAACTAAACTGCTAAACAAAACAAAAACTGTGCTTCAAGAAAGAATATGACAAATTCCTGATGATCATAAGTCAACTAATGGTTTATCTAGTTTTAGTAATGGTGGCCACATTTAAGGCAAATATGGCATTTTATAGTTTAACTGAAAACCCTTCATGCCAGGATTTTTTTTTTTAAATTTTGGGCTGGTTTTTGAGAAGACATAATTTAAAGTATATCAGCTGTATAAATTTGAAAGCCTTCTATGTCAGGATGCAACATACCAAGTTTTGGTTGAAATAAATTTGAAAGCCTTCTATGTCAGGATGCAACGTACCAAGTTCTGGTTGAAATATGTCCCATGTTTTTATTTATAAGTTGAGAAAAGCAAATAATGATGACAGATGACAGAGGAAAGGGCACCTGGCAATAAGGCCATTATACCACTTGCTGCAATAAACTCATGCTACAAAGAAAGGTGTATAATATAACCTCCAAACAGTTTCATAAATTTTATATCAAAAGTACACTCAAGTAAGATTCTTTATCTCTATGCCCTTCTACCTTTTATTGTAGGCTTGAGTCCAAATTCTAGTTAAGCAGTATATTTCCCTATTTTACACACACAAATTAACTAAAAATGCTATAAAGAAATTTCAATGCATTCAATTTATGCAAAACAATTTAATTTTAAGCGTTTACTCCTATGTTGTCACTGTATTACACCTGCTGTAAGCACAAGTATGATGGAGTGTTTGATCAATATAAACTATGCTACTGGTTCATGGCTGTTTTGTTCCATGCACGAGTGAGATGATAGTAACTGATCCTTGTGAGAACACTCACTCCAATAGAGACATATAATTAAACACATGCTGAATTAGTCTTGGTCACAAAGCTGCATGAAACTTTCTAAAAAGCCACAGTTTGATGTCCTAATGATTAAGACTCATTCTGGTGGTATAAGTTTGTGCTTTGTGGTTTCACAAAAAAATACATACTGAAATTAAATAATTGAAATAAAATACCCAGTTTGTTAAAAGTCTGCAAACCAATGGGTGGAGAAAACCAAACTGCCAGGCAATGCTACCAGTACCAGAGATATATTTGCCTAAAAAGTCTTAAACTCTTAGAAATGGGACTCTGTTTTGGAGGTTATCTCAAGAGAAAAAGAGACTCCACTTTGTGGTTAGCATGGATGGTAATAAGACAACAAGAGGTGTGTGTGTGTGTGATTTGGATTTTTAACGTAGGTTTAACAATGTTTCAGTCACATCACTACAATGTCTGCAGTGTAACAGTTTATAGTGATCTCTAGCACTGGGGCATCATGCCACAGACATGTAAGTCTTGTAAGTCTTTGGTGCAACTCAGCTGGGGATCGAACCCACAACCTCCTGCATCTGAGGCAAATGCTCTAACCACTAGACCACCAGAGCAGTCTAGACAACAAGAGGTAAAAATATCTAAAATACATTGAGGTAAAAATACCTAAAATACATACATGTAAAAAAGTATCTAAAATAAATACAAGTTTCAGTAGAGAAGCAGAATATAAAATAATAGTTGTCTGAAATTTTTGTTGTACCTTCCCATTTCTGACGTAACATCAATCTATAGAATGCATATTTTTGTACTTAGTTTTTCATACACGTTCTTTATTTATACAAATGGGTACATTTTTCTTACTCAAGCAAGTGCTCAAAATTATAATGAAAATTTAATTTTATCAAAACATTTGTGAACCAGAACCAAATTATTCATTAAAAGCATTATAGTTGAGAGACAACAAATCACCATCAGCAGTTCATGGCTTAATGCCATTACAAAATGACAAATAAATAGATTTGGTAAAGATGCCAGACAATTTGAAGCATAACTTCAACGAAGTGTCACTGGTTTTGTGTAAATAACAAGAGGCCCAAGTAGACATGAGAGGTTCACCTGACTGATAACATTCTGGCAAATTGCATAATGCAACAACAGTTGCCAAGAAATCTGAATCAGTACTATAATTTCTGTATTCAATTCTTTTGATTGCATATGTTATGAAAATAACTGTCTCATTGTTTATTGAGCTTCTGTATTTTCACCCTAGTATCATCTTTCCAATATTGAAACAACCCTTTGATGTGAAAAATTGTGTCAAAGTTGGTCAAAGTCTGTTCAGAATTTGTTTTAGGTATAGATGTTTACATTGATTTCTACTTTTAGTAACTGCAACCATATTTAATGGTGGAACAGACTCACTGGAATAAATCTGAATGGCACATATCCTAGGACACCTTCTGTCAAATTTAATTAGTGTTAAGTTGCTATTTAGATTAAGTCATTAAAGGTTTTCGATTTTTATTAACAGCAGCCATATTTGATGGCAGCATTTGCTTGTTTTTGTTAGCCATAACAGTACTTTTAACACATTATTTTCTACATCTTGCTGATAAAGTGGGAGCTAAGATACACCAAAATGACTGGAATTCGCCTGGACAGGTATCAAACCTGTGACCTTTGGATTATGAGTCTGATGCCCTGCCAACTGAGCTACTGTGGTTCTACTCTGATAGCATCATTATACAAACTTAAAAGCATATGTGACAGGTTTTCATACCTGGATGCTTTCTGCCACTTCGATCATATTTTATTTAACTCTTTTTGAGATGAAATCATTTAAATATTTTTCAATACTTTGTAATAGCTGAATGGCATCATTTGTACACATCTGAAAGGACTTTTACGCCTGGATATTTTCAATAAGTTTGGTCAAATTTTATTCAGCAGTTTTGGAGAAGTTATTTTTAAAAAAAATTTTTAAATGGTAATCATTGGTATAAAATTCAATGGTCTTTATGCCAGGATATAAGTTTGATAAAATTCTGTTTAAAGGTTTTTCTACTTTTAGTAACAGCAGCCATGTCCGATAGAAAATAAGCAGCATATGTACAAATTTGAGAGGCCATTATCCCAGGATGTTTTGTGCCAAGTACGGTTGAAACTGTTCAGGTAGTTTCTGAGAAGTTGAAAGCAGCAATTGTTGATCAAAGATGGACTGGTCTTTCTATTGTAGTGATGGAGGCCATATGTGATGTTGACTTGGGATCATTTTAGTAACATGAAAGGTCTTCGTGCCAGGTTTTTGGGAATACTCAGCACATTTGTTGGCAGACTGGTATCAATGGTAAAACTTCAAAAATTATTTTGTGTCTGGATACTGTATGCTGAGTTTGGCTGGAAACAGTCTGATGTACCTTGAGAAGTTGAAAACAACACTTGATGAAAGTGTGATGGTGGATGGAAATTTAATGTGTAATTTACTTTAAGTAGTTCTTTAATATACGATGTGGCTAATTTTGGACTTATTTACACAGACATTTAAAGTTACCCCCCTTTCTTTTCTACATGAAGTGTTTACTTGAGCTTTGTTTATGCTGGACCATTTCTACTGGTCAGGGCACATGTCCACTCTCTGCGCACGTCAGATAGACCAGTCAAGGCGCATGTATACATTTCATTTTATATATGCTTTTTGACCGGTCCAGCGTCGATTCCGGCGGAATCACTGTTTGTGGTTGTTGAAGCATAGTACAGTCACCACTGTTTAGCGTTAGACCATATTTGTGTGGTTACAGAGTATCGAGACGATACAATCCTCTGGTTTGTTTTGGTGTACAAGATGGTAAGAAATTAAGCTTGGCCCCATTAATTACACCATTTATCAGATTATTTTATACTTTCTTAATTTCCTTCCTAAGTTTAGTCTCCATCCACCTAAAACATATCCTTCATTTGTAACTTCTTATTTAACTAATTATTTACTTTAAATAAACCTTATTATTTTTATTGGAATTTCATCTTTGCTTCTTGATTTCAGTAAGTAATAATTTCACTTGAATGAAATGAGCTCTTTCTTCTCTCTCTTGTTCTACTTTAGAACTTTCCATCTTACTTTCTCTCTCTTGCTCTCTCTCTCTCTCTCCAATAACTAAATTATATCACCGAATACCCTTTTATTAGAAATGAACCTGGGTTAGAATAAATACATGGGAACTATTTGAAGGCTTCACTCCATCCATTCGTCCACTAACTTTGCTGGTGTGCATCATCCCCCCACCCCTTTTTCCCCATCAAGCAGAGAAAGCCTTATTTAGGTTTTGTAAAGAATTGCCCTTGTTACAATGGATTTTGGATAGATGATGGCCGACACATGATGGGCCATACCGTAAAATATCTTGACCTATTGGCAATGTAAGCTATAAAGCTATAAAGCATTTTATAATTTCTAATTCACTGACAACATAAAGCAACAATTACAAGTAATTAGGAAAATCATGAAAACAAATGTAATGTGACTTACATTTTCATCATCCTCATACCCTGAGTAGCAGGAGGAGGTGTAATACTGGAACACATCCACACTGTCATCTTCATATTTATCTCCACGGCCTAAACCTATTACATGAGAAAAATAAACCTATTACAAAGCATGAGAAAAATTAACATATTACCGAACATGAGAAACATAAACATATTTACAAAACGTGAGGAAAATTATATTAATATGTCTTGCAGTCTTTTACATCAGTTGTTATTACATAATTCACAACAAATGTAATTAAGATACAGTTAGTTGATGACGTGGAAGTACCCAGGATACATTCATGATGATCCTAATATCCAAATTATTTGGACTGACTGCAGCATCTGTCTCTGCCATGGAAATATTAAACACTACCTTTCCATTGTATAAATACATGGTAGCTCAGTTGGAACAGCATTGGACATCCATGTGATGCAGGTGTGATACACACAAAGGTCAGCTCCCCTCAACATGTCCTTGGGAAAGGCACTAAGCTTCCATTTCCTCTACATGATATAGCCAATAGTGGGATTGAAGTGCCATTACCTCTAACCCCCACCCCCCATCATAATTTGCCCATAGGATATGTAACATAAGTAGTAGTAATTCTAACTAGAAGGTAAAGATGTTAAAATCATATAGAAGTAAAAACTGTAACAGCCTTAAAATATATGGTCCAAACTTGTTATATAAACCACATTTCCTCAAAAGTCATTAATGTTCAATGCTGATAGAATAAGGACTAAAAAAAAAGTTAACTTAATTAAATGTAATGAAATTCATCCAAAAAACATTTGTGCAGACGGAATCTTTTTTTCACAGGCATGTGTCACATGGTTAATTTAGTTGTGCACTTTAAAAATTGCACTGTATCTTAAATGCACTACATTCATTAGGTACTTAATGAGGGTCACATGGAGATAACTGATATGCTCAATCTTAAATGTATTACACTAAGAACATAACAAGGGTCACATGGAGATAACTGATATGCTCAATCTGAAATGCACTACATTCATTAGGTACTTAATGAGGGTCACATGGAGATAACCCAATACACTCAATCTGAAATGCACAATATCCATTAGGTACTTAATGAGGGTCACATGGAGATAACTGATATGCTCAATCTTAAATGTATTACACTAAGAACATAACAAGGGTCACATGGAGATAACTGATATGCTCAATCTGAAATGCACTACATTCATTAGGTACTTAATGAGGGTCACATGGAGATAACCCAATACACTCAATCTGAAATGCACTACATTTGTTAGGTACTTAATGAGGGTCACATGGAGATAACTGATATGCTCAATCTTAAACGCACTACATTCATTAGGTACTTAATGAGGGTCACATGGAGATAACCCAATACACTCAATCTGAAATGCACTATATTCATTAGGTACTTAATAATAATAATAATAATAATAATAATAATAATGCTTTATTTAAAGAGGGTGACTCATCAGTCAAGGACTATTCTCCCTTGAGGCCCTCTAAGGAGAGTATAACAATGCACATTATATGAAGATAGCAATAATTACTGTTTATTTTAACATGTTTAGTATTAAAATACTAAATTAATAATGAGGGTCACATGGAGATAACCAATACACTCAAAAATCTGAAATGTACCATACTCAAGAGGTACAAAATGAGGGTCACATGGAGATAACCAATACACCCAATCTGAAATGTACCATACTGAAGAGGTACAAAATGAGGGTTACATGGAGATAACCAATACACCCAATCTGAAATGTACCATACTCAAGAGGTACAAAATGAGGGTCACATGGAGATAACCAATACACCCAATCTGAAATGTACAATACTCTAGAAGTACAAAATGAGGGTCACATGGAGATAAACTGATACACTCAACCTGAAATGTACCATACTCAAGAGGTACAAAATGAGGGTCACATGGAAATAATCTGAAACAACAGTATTTTCATGTGTGCTAGTGGCACTATATCAAGAATTCATGAATGATAATTTACTGCCTTTCAATGAAAAGGAATCAAGCATTTAAATCATTCATATAGACTGCTTTACATTTTTTTCGCAAATAAAGTTGACAAAAGTGAATTATACACCATTTCAGTGTATTTCTTATCATTGCTATTATGATGGCATTCACACATCTTATGTTGTTTTTTTTTCCTTGCTGTACTTAATGTGTACGTTTATCAGGAAGGGTTAAATTCATAGTTTTTTTGTGCGATTCATTTTTATTTTTCAAACTTTACCATTACCACATAGCCACTTTTGTGCTGAGGTGCCAAAAACACTATTACATATACACATATACACCATTACCATCAAATTACAACCAACACCATCATAATAAAAAAACATCATCTTTATTTCTGATGTTTCGAAGAATTTTCAGTCCTCAAGACCCCTTCAATATCCCAATGTCATATATTTAGCATTTTTTAATAAAAATGCAGTAAAAAGTAAATTTTTGCACATTGCTGGTAGTCAGGGATTCTCTTTATGGGATGAAAGACAAACTTCATCACAATAACAACAGGTCCAATATTCTTTTAACTTTTATACATATAAATTAGGGGGACATACAACATTTTTGAAGGGAAAAAGGAAAGCTATAATGCATAATGCACAGGTAGTGCTAAAAATGAAATGATCTTATTAGCTTCAACAGTTTTGCCACCTTAACTTTGCTGTCAGCATTGTACCGTCATGTTGTCACTTGATGGATTATAAGTACATGATAAATGCTGCATTTAATCATTATCTAGTTTTAGTAGACGTATGTTAGTTATTATCCAGATAATAAGAGAAACCATCATTTAATAATAATATATAATTTTTCTGTCCTGTAGCGTGAATTACAGGTGAATGACTGCAATGATCTGACAAGCAATATTAAGAAAGGAAAACTGACAGTTATCTTTCAACTGCTATTTTATTGATGACTGGATACTAGGTAATTGATCCATACCTAATTTTTGATGTGAAAATGAAACATTTAAAATTTAGGGTATTTGTCCCAAAGGACTAGCTGAAGAGTATATTTATAGCTAAATACAACAACAAAAAATCACTTATTTTTAGATTGTTTTCAAGACGAACAAAAGGAGCCCATAGTACAAACATTTGTGGGAAACCCTGCATATATAACTTGTGAAACTGATTAAATGGATTGTAACTGATGTCCATGGTTGAAAAACACAATGATATTAAGGATATTTATCCAGCAGTCAAAGTTTTATGTGACGTGTTATTGATCAATGTGTAGAACCTAAGGGATGGACAAAAGAAGAGGCCAAGGGCACAGATGAGAAGGTAGGTATATGGCAGAGGTGCCCACTATTTCTGTATAACTGGAGAACTGGTTGATGGATCTTGTCACTTATAAACAGGAGCATTTACCTCCTCTCAGAATAGCTTCCCTGTGTTTGTCATAGAATGCCCTCTCCTGGGGGTCACCAAGTACTTCATATGCCTGCTGAATCACACGAAACTGAGCTGTACACTCCTCAATATTATCTGGATTCTTATCTGTAAGTGGACATATGTATCAATTTAGTAATGACAAGGAAATCTGTCTATTTATGAGTAGGCGTAAAGTTGAAAATGACAATTAAGTTTGAGTACTCCTAAATGCTGTCCTTATAAGCTGGTATCCTTTATATATAGAGGTGTTTGCTAAGACAGGTTTTGTGCACTGTGTTGATCATGGCATATTATTTTCTATATATCTAACCGAAACAACTTAGTTCAAATAAAGGCATAGCTGACTGAAGAAAAACTGCAAATACCAGATCCCATCCTGGTCTTCCTTTTTTATGTGCTTCAATTCTATTGATTTTTTCCCTCCTAATGATAAAGCCAAAAATTATGGCCTTGAAAAGACAATTTGTTATGTGTACACTAGGAGTACAACCACTACATCACAAATTTGGCTCTCAAAATGTCCTTCAGGTTATTCTAGCAACATAAGCACTTAATTGTCATCTGCTTGTTGAAACGCCAGTCAGTCTAGATTGGTCTCACATCACATTCAACTTACGATGAAGTGGATGCTATAAATTAAGATAAATGCCTGAGAAAAATGAAGCATCAAATTGCCTTCTTATATGGAATAATTAATTAATGATCATTTACTTGACACACTGCTAATTGGTCTTGATACGTGTAAATACAGAAAGGAAGACAATGGCACTGATAAAATTAATCAAGTGCTACAATGAACTTAATATGAAGTGGACACTAAAAATTAAGATAGATGATAAAGAAAATGCAGGAATCAATTTACTGTAAGAAAAAACAGACATTTAGTACTTGACAAACGCCGATATACTTTACAAAAGGGACCAGTACTTAGTTAAACTGTACATACTATTAGACCTGTACTTAGATAAACTGTACATACTATAGACCAGGCAATTAGGATGGCTCACAATATAATAAAGCCAGACTACTAAATTGCAAATTATTCATCCACAATAAAGACAATGATTCAGATAGGAAAATACATGGAGAATACTTCACTGAAATCAGAAAACTCAAAGAAATTGCTAAGACAAGGCACAATGAGGATACGTATTTACAAGTCCTCAAATAGATTGTGCTGACCATGCATGAGTGGAAGTAGCAACTGGTGACTGTTGGGGTTTGGTGCCAATCCGTCTTACTAGCAGAGACCACTCTAATCTTACATATGTCTTGGCAAGCAGACAACTCTTGAACACCTCTGTTGCTCAAGTAAGCTGAAAGATGTAATGAACCTCATTCCAAGCTTGGGAGGGTTGGATTTGTGAGTCAGCATCTCTATTGGTTATGACTGGATAGCATATCTTGTGAAAAAACTGAAAATTTTACTTGTTAACATCAGCTTCATCAACCTTATATGTATGGCATCCATGGAGTTAAACACAGTACAGGCATGGATACAAAATAACTTGCACTTAATGCCAGGCGAGTTTGCACGCCCAATAAAGGGTAATATTTAAAACAGATCTAACAAAACTTATGTATACAATGAACTAATTGGTGGAAGGGGGTTCACTTGAAATGTACTTGACAGTACATGTTTAGCCATTCATGCCAGTGCAGTCTATCAATACGTTGTGTGGCTATTCACTGGAAGCTTTGTTATAAAACAAACTAGATCTGAATTGAATTGCAATCATGTAATGCTTTTACATGTGTACATAATGCAGTAGACCAGCCATATTTTCTAATCATTAAGTCTTGCATGCTCCAATATCAAATAGTCCTCAAAATATATAAAATTGAAAGTAATACTTCAACTTCTTTTTTGTGTGGCCTGAACAGAGAAACACTTGCTTTTCCAAGTTGTATCCTTGGCTCAAGCATGCAAAATGCTAAATGGTCACCCTACCTAAACTGGGTGATTCCTCTGGGATTTATGGCCATCCGAGGATGCCAAACTAGCCCAGACAACTAAATATCACTGTTGTGCAAGTAAAATTTCATGTGGCCCAATATCAACATAGAAATAACAACAAATATTTGAGTTTCTCAATGATTTTCCTCACATCATTCTTGCTGGGCTGTAAGTAAAAACTGGCATGGCTGCCCCCAATCTGATTAAAATCGGATCTGCACTGTCCTACATGAAGATCTGACAGCAACCGCTTAGAGGTCATGTTCTGGTGACATGTTATTACCATAATTGCTAATTGTATCAGCTGTTTAGATTAAGTCTTTTATCTTCGTGTTTTGGAGACTGAGCAGTATGGATGAAGGGCATCATTGTGTGCTGAACAATTTGATTCACTTTCAGATTTCTAAAAGCTGCATTTCCTTGGCTAATTCAAAGATTACCAGAATATGGCTGCTAAGCAGTTGCTGGAGATATTATTTCAACCAGACCAGGCTGCCCCGAGCTGTGAAGTTAAATTTATTGCAATTTGTATAATTAAAGTAAATGAAATAAAGTCTACACATTTCTTCTTACCCGCTTGACAAATGTCCTGCTAAGAAAGATAATCAAATCTTCTATTTATGAACTTACGAAAATTATATCATTATAAAATCATTATAATTTTTTAAAAGACAAATAGCAAATTGAAATGGACAAGTCTGACAATACAAAGTTCAGGCATGATCTCAATATTAAATTCATCTTGTTAATTTTGAAACATTTGCTAATGTAAAACAATGAATCTTTTGAAGTGTTTGAAATGAGCTTGGTAAACAGTTACCAACCAGGGTGCCACTTGAGTGCCAGCTTCCTGTATGCCTTCTTTAGTTCCTCTGATCCAACATCCCGTGGGACTTCCAGCACTTCATAATGACACTTCATCAATGGACACATCTTTCACATCCCAGACTGGACAAAACCACTTTGCCCCCTCAATGCTTGTTAGAGTTATTTCCCTTTTTGCTTGTAGCTACAATCGCGTCAGTGCAACTGGTCCTGCAGTTTTTGAAAATAATAATAATAATAAAAATAATAACAATAATAATAATAATATTAACAATAATATCTTTCTTGATAGAGGGTAGTTTAATTATAATAGTACAACTAAATCTCCCTTGAGACCCACAACTATATACAAAATTATTCATTCATATAAAGGCAAAGTACACTCATGTATATTCTCCATCCATCTATCTCTCTATGGCAAAGTAAGTATTTACAAGTAAACACTCCTACACTTATATTACAAAATTACATCAGGGAACCGTGTGTGTGTGATTTAGACTTTTAATGTAGCTTTAACAATATTTCAGTCATATCGCTATGATGTCTGCAGTGTGACAGTTTATAGTGATGTTTAGCACTGGGGCATCATGCCGCAGACATGTAGCATGATGTCCCACCCAGTCACATTATCCTGACACCAGGCCGATCAGTCCTAACACTAACCTCTTAATGCTGAGCACCAAGCGAGGAAGCTATTAGTACCATTTTTAAAAGTCTTTGGTATGTTTGAACCCACGATCTCCCGCATCCAAGGTGGACACTCTACCAATAGGCCACTGGAGCGGTCATCAGGGAAGAAGGAGGATATATATATATATATATATATAATTATTATTATTATTACTTCATCCATGTAATAGCTCTTTTTTGAAATGCAGAAGTGGTGGTGGGACCTGTTTGCCTTTGCAATGCAGTGCCAAGGAAATGGGTCAGAGAACTGTAAACTTTAAAGTTCTGTTTGGTTTCAGGATACTGAAATTTTGTAGAAAATTTGTATATTGGTAGAATATATAAACTGAAACATAATTTGGAAGTGTATATTGAAATATAAACAAGTGTATTACTTGCTTCTATAATATTTATTACTAGTTACTTCTGCTGGTCCTTTTTTTGTGTCTGAAAAATCTTTTTATTACATTTACCTCAGACTGCTCTGGTGGCCTAGTGATTAGAGTGTCCGTCTCGGATGCGGGAGGTTGTGGGTTCAATCATTAATTTAAGTACCAGGGCCAGTTGCATTAAATTTTAATGTAAATGTCTTTGATGGAACTGGCTCACCTACAGTACAAGTTGAGTTTTGACTATAGTCTACAGTGTTTTATCTACCCATGTGTCATGCATCAAATACGCAGACTTTTCCGATCTGACGCACAAAAATAGTCGCAGGTATGTAAATTGATGCACCCGAATGTTATGTTTCTGTCTAAAAATCATCACCAGTAGATAAAATGATGTACCCCAATATTTTGTTTTGTTGATTAAAACAAAATTAAGGTTCGGTCTAACTACTTTAATGGCTAGATTACAACTGTCCCAAACACGTGCACACCAGATTCTTACACTGATGTTATCATAACACATAGGGTTAAAACTGAGTATGGAGCCTGGAGCCGACCTTATGTGACCTGTAACTGTCACATCATTTGTAGCAACAAGATGTCAGAACTATATAATCACCATACCCAAGAAAGAGGTGGAAAATAAACACATAATTTTAAAGTGATTCTCACAAGAAACTGTTATTTTATGTCCACCTTTGTTACACAATGAAGCAACAATTTCCGCTCACTCAATTTTATGCCTTGCATTCTTCCAATATACTGTCAGCATTCTACTGAAAATGGCATCCAAGGCAAAAAAAATTATAATAGGTCCAAAACAAATGAAATTATCTTTTGGACAGCATTTATGACCAACCGATGATAATAGTTAGAGGTCTCGCTAGGACTTTAAATCTAGGAATCCAGGACCCCTATTCTGAAGGAAAAAAAGGAATCCCACCAGCAAAGTTCTGGTCCCTTACCAAACACATTATGGGCACAAGTGAAGTGGCTAAATTTCCAGATGTGTAGAACAAGTGGTTGCCATTGAGTTTAATTTTCTAACTTCTTTACACCACTGACATACAACTCTTGTTTGTCCATTAAAGTGAGAGTGAATTATGTCAGTCCAAGGAAACATCTTACTCCATGCACTAAGCTAAGCATCACACATAGGGTTCCATGTGAAATATCAGTTCTAGCAACTTCTAGCACTCTGTTGAATCTCATTACAATCTTCGCAAATTTGCCAACAACATTTTTGCTAACTCTCAACATGTCTTGATTTCAAGGTCACATGCACTGCTTATCCGGCTACACTTGGAAATGAACACAATAATGAAAGGTAAAGTTGTTCATTTGATGTACTCTTGCACAAACATATATCACTGAGTCTTTCTGTCTCTGATTTCAGTCATTGTCAATATCAGTACATTTTCCCACCACTCTAAAACTAGGCAAGTCTTTGAACTTGCCGCCAAGCTATTGGGTCATGTTCTTCAGACGTACTCTTACAATGACAACATGTACATCTGTGGGTCTTTAAGCCACTGAATTTTCTCAATGTAAATATCAGCACAGCTAAAATGATCATTTGATCAACACATTTTCTCACTCAGCAGATGGTTGAATTGCCGTCCGGCAAATGTGTGCATATGGAGTACTCTTGTATAAGTGATTTGATGCATCCCAGGTAAAAATAATTGCATCCAAGATATGCGTGATTAAGCATTTCCGAGACCTCTGTAGTATTGTTATCGAACTGGTGGAGACTTCATCATCCAAAGATGAGGTTAAGGTTACTCGTAAGATAAAACGTTGTTTGTGCAGCAATGGTTGAAAACACAGCTGGCAACATTTTCAAAAAGAAGTTAAGTCGAGTGAGAATGTGACAGTTAAGACACCTTTATATTTTGCCACATTTGTATAGAGGCTAAAAAAAACCACAATGACCAAATGTGCAAACAAACAATAACTTTCAGAACAGTACACTGGCAAGGCATGCTGGGTTGCCAGAACACTAAACCAGCAAGTTGTTCTCCACCTTTTTTTTTGTTTGACTGGCAGCCAGTCAAACAAAAAAAAAGGCGGAGAAGAACTTGCTGGTCTACCAGAACACAAACTGCTGATTAAAGGTACACAACACCAGGCAGATTTGAATGCAGGGTTACAAAAACATTCTTCCCAACTAGAAATAGCAGTGAAAGTGCAACTTAAGTCTGTACATTGGCTGAGTGTAGAAGACGTCCCTTGTTTTAAAATACAAATATCTTCTTAATTTAATACACGACTTAGCGGCTGAAGAAATTGATGTCATTGGCATTTTGAAGAATTCTGCCAATCAGTATGACTTGGGTATGACCTGTTCAGAGTTACTGGAGTGCCTGTCAAACGTTGTTGAGGATATCATAGTCTTATATGTGACATGCAAAATTCGTCATTTGTCACAGCAATGGCAGATGAAAGCACTGACATAGCCAACAATAAACGACTTGTCATATGCGCTCAGAGTATGTCTGATGACATAAAACCTTTAACAAGATTTTTAAAATATATATAATGTTCAGATGCTTCTGGCAAGGGAACTGCCTTATTGGCTTTAGTCACATTATATAACTAATTTCTTCGTTGTGTATTTAAACGATGTAATTATATTTTAAAAACTACTGAAAACTGATCGGATAGAATAAGGCTCAGGTTTGGATACTGACTCGCTGTTATTTGTGTTGATGAGTCAAATGACTTACATGAAGCCATCTGTAGATAAAACAGTCTACGGCTGATCCATACCCCAACATATATTTAATTATATATTTCATAAATACACAGTGGATCGGACGCAGACTATTATACTTTTGTCACAAATAATTTATCCACGCACTTCAGGAGATCGGATATCACGCAGTGATGTTCAAAAAGAAATATTTTATACCTATTGTAATTTATGTACCTTATTTTTTTCCGCCTCACATAACTAGCCAAGGCGCTCTAGCAAATGACTTTGTTTCGCAACGGTGTTATTGGCCATGTGCAATATGTTTAACTAAATCGATGTCAGCTGAGCGTTTTAATCACTATGTTTTCATTTAAGCATCTCTATGATAATGGTCCTGACTGGTTTACACAATTTCTTCTTGTTTCGTGCACATTGATTTAACAAGTTCCATAGCCAATGTAAAGATCTAGGACAATTCCTTGTTTAGAGTCTACTTTTGACGTGCGGTTGAAGTCCATCGAGGACGTTGAAGCAAAACATTTCCACAGTATCTTTATCAAATACAATTTTATAGCTATACTTGTTGACCAAGCATTTCATTAGTTATCAGTTTATGACAGTTTTTGATGGCATTTACGTATTGTATGAAAACAGTAAAGAACTTTGCACAATATAGTCAATGCACGTTTTGTGCAAATTATCCCCACACCCAGGAGTCGAGCAAGAGCATAGTCCGTTAAACCAACACATTGTTCAATGCCTCCTTGTTATGTATATTTGATTTAATTTATTTGTTTGTTTTAAAATTTTGTATTCATTACTTGTTATTGTAATGTAATTTTATTTACTGGATTTGACATTGTCCAGAAATTTAATTCAGTAGTAAACAACTAATAATAGAAGCTTTGTTTCTAATGCTGACCTAGTTCCTGACCTTGATTCAGAACCAGTAAGAGTTGTGGTAAACAACTTTTTAAAAATTCTTTCTCAGAGTAAGATTCATAAAGTGAAATCGAGGCTATACTTGAAGTACGTGACAAATAACATGAATCAATTAGGTTTTTCCAGAGAATTTGACCACATCCCGGCATCAGTTTTGTGGTGTAACTAGATTTATTATTGATGTTTTGAGAAAAATAGTCATTAGTGCCTTAACACGTTAGTAATTAAAGTGTTTTATGTTGTAACCAGTTTTTGGGCTAATTATTTTGCTTTCTTCAATTTATTTGGATTTCAAGTTTGTTTTCCCTGGAAATACTAGTGCTCTAAATTAATTCTTAGACAAGGACAGTTATCGAAATTTACAAAGAATTAAAACACTGGAATATTATTATCTGTGATTTAACAAAGAAATGTTGACACATCAGTACAATGCTGACCACAGCATACGTAATTGCCTTCCATTTTGGATTTCATCGGGATTTGAACTCAGTTTTATTAGGACGTTTTATTACTAGGACTTATATTTTTTAATTCTTGGATTAGTTTTGGATTTTGTTTCGTAAAATCTTTAGTTCTTTTTCTCATTTTTACCTTGTTTTTCTGGGGAAATAAATTATTTCTTAAATTTTACAATGCTTGTTGTCTTTACTCTTTTACTGTTACTGTTTGAAAGAGCCTAAACATTAAAAAATTATTATATCTGACATTCTATAGGATAATAGTGTATATGACAACTATTTAGGGTTGCCCGATTTTTTTAATGCCCACGTGGGATTTTGTTGTTGTTGCTTTTTAAGAAAGCTGTTGAAACAATAGTCCATCTTTCCAAGCTGCTTGCAACAGGTATGTCAGGTTTTCACTACATCAAATGTAAAAAGGAAATTTCAATTTTAACACAGAAAATAATGTCTTCTTCAAATTTTGCTCCTTTTCTGACACAAGACTGAAATAAGCTACAAAAAATTCTCACTTTTCCTTGTGCTTTTCATACTGCTATTTCATTTTTTGTGGAAATGAAGATTATTTCATTCTGAAAACTTTTGCTTTGAAAATATTTTTGGCTGGACATTTCAGCTATGAAGTAGGATGTGATTTTGGGGCCAAATGCTATATGCCATACATCTGGATTTATTTATCAGAAGTTTTGCTTATAAGTTGAGTCAAACTGCAAACAACAAAGATCCAAATCTGCTGTAGCGAAATGTGCCTGCAGATCAAGGTCTGTGTCGTTTGTTCTACTGATTATTCCTAATAAACTGCACAGACCCAGATCTTCAGGTGCATTATGCGATGGCATATCTAGGTCTGTGCACTTTGCAGTTGGAATCATCTTAAGAGGGATTACATCTGGTATAACTTGGACATTAACAAATGTAGCTGCATCTTTTGCCACAAGACAAGAGTTGGAGGAATATCCCCATGACCTATTCATCATTGTACAATAAAATACATCTTACATATATTGGAACTCCCCCAGGACTCCCTTGTATAAAAATGTTTACAAATAGACATGGGGATACTTCTTGATGTTTCAAGGCTCTCCAAAAAGTATCCAGATATTTAGGATTCAAACATGTTTTGGAGAACTCTAGAACATTGTCAACAGTTAAATTGATGCATGTGATTATGGTACAACTTTGACAAAGATATAATGTATGGTAGAAAACAGTGTAAATACAAGTTTTAAATTATCTTAAAAGTTTTGATTGTTTTTTTGCATTAATATCTGTTGTTATGCTTGGAAAAGTAACAGCTATAAAAATGTATTCAGTATAGAGGCAGTGCTCATTTTCTGCAAAATTTAAGCTGGCTGCTACCTTGCACATGTTATCTCAGGGTATTTGTTAGAAGTTTCAAATATTATTTGGGCATTAATAAATTTGGTAGCAACAAGAAACGAGCTGAGGGAATATTCCCTTGACAATTACATTATTGTACAAACAATAACAAATATAACCCCTTGTTTTGTTACAAACATTAACATACTGGTCACATCGGTTATAACCCCCGACTCCTTTGCAAACAATTATTTTTTAGAAAAACACAGTGCTACTTCCTTATGGTTCAAGGCACCCAAAAACATATTCAGATATTTTGGATCTGAACACAATTTGAAAAAACTATAGCATATTCTCAATGAATAACTAATAATAATAATAATAATAATAATAATAATGACCTTATTTAAAGAGGGTAACACAATTAGCTAAGAACTAATCTACCTTGAGGCCCTCATACAAATGAATTTATTTATTTTAGCTGCATCTCTGAAGCCACTGGATATATTGGGTTTGGAAGAAGGAAATAGAGTGGGCATTTCTAATCTCAACTGGAATACTATTCCAGAGCAGAGTTCCAGAGTACACTGTATTGGAAACTAGTTTTAAATAACTCCTTATTTGGTTTGGTAATTTTATACTGTTTGGTAGACATGGATCGCAGGTGGAGAGCATTACCAGGCAGCCTATACTGCAATAGTGATTGTAAATATTCAGGAACACTAATATGGGATATCCTGTACATTAATTTGGCTTTTCTCAAACAGATTCGGTCTTTAATAGGTAATATTTTTAACTTACCAGCTAAATTTTTCTTGCTTTCTTGCAGGATTGATATTAGCCCCAAATGTTCTTTTTTGAAGATGTACCAGCTTTGCTATGCTTTTATCATTTGAATTACCCCATACTGTATTACACTAGTCTAAATAGGGTTGTATGTAACTGTTATAAAATAGTTTTCTGTGCCTTTCAGGGAGAAAATGTTTTATCCTACTGAGAAGCCATAAACTTGAATTGACTTTTTTACTGATATGTTCAGTCCATGATTGGTTATTACCTTCCAAAACACTAAGTAGTCTATCATGACAGACCATTTGCAAATTTTTATCCTTCCATGTCAGACATAGTTCATCACTATCAAGATTTGTCCTTTTTACTGTGTTGAGATAAGTAATATTTTAGTTTTACCAGTATTTACACCATGCCAGTTTGTTTAGGGCATTCTGTAAATAAATTTCAAGTTCATGCTTTATGTTTTGGATGTCTGACAATGTTGTGTCATCTGCATAGAGATCTGTAGATGATAATGAATCTTTGTAAAAGTGGTAGGTCATTAATAAATATAATAAATAGTAATGGACCTTGAACTGAGCCTTGTGGTACTCCATTATCTAATTGTTCCAGGTTCAGACAGGACATTATTTATATAAACATGTTGTGTTCTCTCACTTAAGCATGAAGTAAACCATCTAACTGTTCTTTCATCACATTGGTAGATTTTAAGTTTCTTCAAAAGGATTTCATGATCCACCATATCAAAAGCTTTCCTGAAATCTACAAATACAGATCCTATTATTCTACATTGGTCAAGTGCTTGAAGCCATTTATCAGTTAGGGAGATCATGCATGTCGTACAGCCAGAACTTTGAATAAGATATTATGTATGGCAAAAATACAGTATAAATACAAGTCTCATCTGATCTAAAAAAAAATCAAGAACATTTTTAATTTGGGGAGATACCTATTTTTATACCTGTAAAGAAAACATCTTCCAAACTTTACCCATTTTAAACTCAATTCTTATTCTCTGCAAATTGAAAAAGGCCACAACCAAATGCCTGCCATCCCAAGGTATGCTAGATATTTCCCCTTTTCTGAAATACAAAGGAGAGGATGAAAACTTTTTTCTGTCTTTACACCAAGTATAAAGACAGGAGGAAAACCTTATTTCATAATTTAGAGCAAGTTGGAAATGACAATAATATGGATATGTACAGGTTATTTTGCCATTTAGTAAACATGTTTGCTTATGACAAGACACTTTATTTATTAATTATGATTATGAAATGTATGAATAAAGGCAGAGTTTAATAGGAGTGATGTAAGAATATGTTGGGAATAAATTTATCAGTAAATTTGCTAACAACTATCTAGGAGGTTTGCTTCGATTATAATAAATTATTTTAGCTACTTGAAAATGTTTTAATAGTTAAATTGAATTGAAATTATATATGTCTGTTATAAAAGGATGGTTGGATGATGGGTGAGAGTGAGAGAGAGAGAGCATGCAAGTTTTGAATCATAATATTTTATATTAGATATTTAATAACACATTGTGTTGTCATTGAGATATCCTTGTTGGATGAAAAAATTAGCTTAGCTTGCCTTGCCTTGCCTTGCATCACCTCACCTTGCCTCGTCTCATTTTTTCTCATCTCACCTTGTCTCCACTTGACTTCACCTCACCTAACCTCATTTTATCTTATGAAAAAAGGCAGAGAACAACTTGTTGGTCTAATTGTCTGTGTGACTATCAGCATGTCTGACCATTTGGAGATATCCTAAACTGCCCATCAGTACATCTGACCATTGCAAGATGTCCTAAACTGCACATCAGTACATCTGACCATTGCAAGATGTCCTAAATTGCTGGGTAAAGATTTATGAAAGATAGTTATATTGCCACTGTAACTATCTGCAATACAAGTGTAATTTTATGCTTCTGTCCCTAGGGTCCAGGTGGGTGTTGGTGGTAATGGTCAGCTGGCATGACAGGTTGCTTCTCCTTAAGATGGATTCACCAGAGACTAGAATTATAGTACAGTAATTGGTATCTCTGCCCTGTTTTAGGTTGTATCTAACTTCTTATTGATAAGCAAATGAAGCCTTCAGTTACTGCTGTAGCACTTGAGGTCAAAGGAACAGCAGGTTACCTATTCCTTGGAGCTATTTAATATCTGGTGTATTATTACCACAAGATTCTGAAGCTGAAATTTGATTAAAGAGTGCAATTTTCAGTCAGTTCAAAGGTTTCGCTTTTGTTTCAGTTTTTTTATATATAAAGAAGCATAGAAAGTAAAAATAAATTACATCAGCATATTTTTATGTCATATCTATCATTTTCTACATGTCATATCTATCATTTTCTACATGTCATATCTATCATTTCTATATGTCATATCTATCATTTTCTGCATGTCATATCTATCATTTTCTACATGTCATATCATTTTCTACGTGTCATATCTATCATTTTCTATGTCATACCTATCATTTTCTGTATGTCATATCTATCATTTTCTATATGTCATATCTATCATTTTCTATGTGTCATATCTATCATTTTCTACATGTCATATCATTTTCTACGTGTCATATCTATCATTTTCTATGTCATACCTATCATTTTCTGTATGTCATATCTATCATTTTCTATATGTCATATCTATCATTTTCTATGTGTCATATCTATCATTTTCTACATGTCATATCTATCATTTTCTATGGGTCATATCATTTTCTACGTGTCATATCTATCATTTTCTATTTGTCATATCTATCATTTTCTATATGTTAGATCTTTTATTTTGATATGTCATATCTGTCATTTTTATATGTGATCTATTTAATATATTTACTCATATATCTTATATACTTTATATCAATATATTTTCATATCTTCTCCAAATCTGAAGTTATTTGTCTAATTGTTGTAAATGAGATGCAATGTGGTGTACAAATTGTATACTATAAGATAATAACTCAGATGCCTGTAAGTCCCATTGAAACAACATAGGTGAAGCAGAGGAGAGGTATATTCCTGTGTAATTCTGTTCGTGAGATTTAAAAAATGGGATTCCTGGGTCACTGTCTGGGGATGAGAGTGAATACTGGGGTGCGGGGATTGGGAAGTTGGAACTTGAAATTTGTAATTGCAAGCCATCCGAGTTGCTGTTATTAATTTTAAGTTTGGTATTTGATTTTAAAAAATTGGTAAATCAATATATATTTTTTTATTTTCTGTTTGGATCAGTTTAATTTTGGAAATTAGAGTAGCACAGTATTTTCTTTTGTTTTTAATGGCACCAATGGATATTTAATAACCCATCTTTAAGTATATCTGTCCATCTCTCAGTCTGTTAATCAGACTTTGGCTTCCTAATCTTGGAAGACAGCTACTTTAACAAATTCTGGGTTCCCTGTTGGTGGGGTCAAGAGATAGGATTAGAGGGTCTGAAATGGTACTGTTTCCAATGAAACAATATGTGGAAAGCATGGTGAATTGTTGAAGTTAAAACAGCAAACTGCTCTAGTTTGAAGTTAATAATTTGAAATATCTGCCTGTACATTATGTCTTAATTTACCTATTTCTATAGCCAAATGTAGATTTTATTATTGGGTTCTTAATTTATTATTTTGTTTCCTCATTACATAACAGTTTTTGTTTTTACATCATTTCAGATTTCTAAATGATACCTTTAGCACTAGTATTCCAGTCCACTGCCTGTAGTGAATTGTCTTGTTAAATGGCCAAAAGGATCCTTATAGATGGATTTGTAAAGCCTGGCTTTGAACATGTCCTGGAAACATTCAGGTAGATTATATTTCTGATACATTGTGGATATAACAAATACAAAATAATCTTGTTAAATCAAATACATTTGGATCAAACAGGCAGGATCACTAGAACCTATTTTTAGGACCACACAGATATTTTTCATTGACTAGAACTTTGGATTCCTGACACTGATGCATAGATTTATAGGGTGTTCCAACAAAAAAAAAATTCTAAAGTACTGTACTTAATTTATGTCAGTAACATGACTCCAGAAAGCATCTTTAAAGTCTTTGTTGGATGTATATGTGTGTAAATATTCTACATTCTCTTTTTGTTATCAGACTCAAAATATATTTATTATATACCCATCATTTTGTGATAAAGACTACTGTTGCCTTCATTATGCAGCTTGTAATAAAGGCTACTATTGCCTTCATTATACAAGTTGTGATAAAGGATACTATTGCTTTCATTATACAACATGTGATAAAGGCTACTGTTGCCTTCATTATACAACTTGTGATAAAGGCTACTATTGCCTTCATTATACAACATGTGATAAAGGCTACTATTGCCTTCATTATACAACTTGTGATAAAGACTAATGTTGCCTTCATTATACAACTTGTAATAAAGGATACTGTTGCCTTCATTATGCAACTTGTGATAAAGGTTACTATTGCTTTCATTATACAACTTGTGATGAAGGCTAATGTTGCCATGCTTATACAACTTGTGATAAAGGCTACTGTTGCCATGCTTATACAACTTGTGATAAAGGCTACTATTGCTTTCATTATACAACTTGTGATGAAGGCTAATGTTGCCTTCGTTATACAACTTGTAATAAAGGCTACTGTTGCCCTCAATATTCAACTTGTGATAAAGGCTACAATTGCCTTCATTATACAACTTGTGATAAAAGCTACTGTTGCCTTCATTATACAATTTGTGATAAAGGCTACTGTTGCCTTCATTATACAGCTTATGATAAAGGCTACAATTGCCTTCAATATACAACTTGTGATAAAGGCTACTATTGCCTTCATTATGCAACCTGTGATAAAGGCTACTACTACACACATCATTATATATGCTGATGTATGTACTGTGGCATGACTGTAGAGTATAAAACTTGCAGAATGCAAAGCATTATAAACTGAACATGACCCCCCCCCCCCTTTTTTTCTGTCTCAGTATTTTGAACTTGCTCATCTGCTTGCCTGGTTGAATTTCAGCTTGTCCGGGAGCATGGGACAAGTGGATTTATAATACCTTGCTTAATAGAAAGTTACTAACTTTATGCAAAATATTTGCAGCTTTCTAATTTTCGGTCATTTTTTTTTAAATAGAAGAAGTTAACTTTTTCTATGTAGGAATTAAGAAAATGGAATTTCAATCTGAATCAGATTAAAATCTCCAGCATAATTGAAGTCTGACATTCACCTGAAATTCCCCCACCTACTTATTTTTTTGTAGTCTATCATTCTTTGCTGGAGTTACCATTAAACAATGGCACTTGGACCCAACTTGCAAGCAAGTATAGATAGTAATAAGCTAACAAATTAGTGTGCTTGCAGAGAAATATAGTTTTGTCACATGTTGCTTAGTCAGATAAATTAGAGATTGATTAAATCAGAGTGAGAATTGTTATTACTTTTTATGCTGATTTACATTTTATAAATAGGTCCAACTTAAGCAGTGGACTTGAGAGAGGTGGTTCATTTGCAGCTTACTACAGAGGCCAGATGGTGGTCCATGTTTGGGGAGGCTACTGTGACTTAGATTCACGTCGACCCTGGAAAAAGGATACACTTTCCTGTTTCTTCTCGTCCACAAAAGCTGTTTGTGCTTTTGTCATTGCACACCTTGTTGACAGGTATGCTTTTTCCCTCATTGAATGAAAAACATTTCCTTGTTGTCAGCTGGGCAGAAAATTTCATTTTACAATCCAAAGTTCAAAATTAATAACCCTGTTTAGATTATCCCAAAATCATTTGAATTTTGCTTGCTATAGTATAGTTCTGGTGGATCATACCTTTCCCACTCATCCTTTAATGAACATTAGCAATTTCCACTCACACACCCACTCATCCTTTAATGAACATTAGTCATTTCCACTCACACACCCACTCATCCTCCCTGTCTGTCAACTAATGGTTGACTAAACCTGTGGGATGATTCAACAATAAAATCTTGGGGCTTTCACCCCAAGAATTGGGAATGTTTCATTTCAAAACAAGTATTTGATGGAATTTTTAATACATTGGGCTATTAATTTTTAACCTCCTAACCTACATGATAGTAATTTTCGTTCCAGTTCATTTTCAGATCTTCTTTATAGAAGATTAAAAGATTAATATTAAAATATTGAAATTAATATTATAAATCAAAACTAGTTATAGAATTTTGTTTTTGTTTGTTGAAGTTGCCTTTTTAAACAGTAGTGGTAGTAGAAGCTGCTGTTTTTGTTGTGTTCTTTGTTTATACAAAAACAGGTTACTTTCATAACAACTCTTTAATATGAGACAAGTTTATCTGCTATTCATCTAACATAGTATAAATTGAGGATGCTTCATAACAGCTATGTTTGTTAAAAGGTATTACTGGAATGAAGATGCCTTATGATCATCAAGTTAAAGTTCTGTTTTAAAGGAGAGAAATCTCTGCAGCATATTTGCCAAGCAATCACAAGTCAAGAAATGCTAACAGAAGCATGAAATAATGTCATGAAAATTATGATTTACTTCATTAGAAGTAATGAAGATGAAAAAGTCAATAGGCATTTCACACAAGACCAAGTACTATTGTTATACGTTTAGGCTCTCATAAACAGTAACAAGGAAAAAGTGAAGACAACAAGCTTTGCAAAATTTAACAAATAATTTATTTCCCTAGAAAAACAAGGTAAAAATGGAAAAAAGAACTTACAGTTTTAAGAATCAAATCCAAAAATAATCAAAGAATAATCAAAGAATAAAAGGATTAGAAGTCCTAGTAATAAAATGTTCTAATGAATTTGAGTACGAGGCCAGACCAAAAATCCCAAATGGAAGGCGATGATGTATGCTATATCCAGTGTAGTACTAATATGTCAACAGTTCCCCATTGATCCACAAACAGTAATATTCTGGTGTTTGAATTCTTAATAAAATTTCAACAAATGTTTTTGTCCAAGAATTCTGTATGAGCACTTAAATATTCTTCAGGGAAAAAAATTGATCTCTTAGAATCCAAATAATTTGAAGAAGAATTAAAATGTAACTCCAACTGGTCACAACAGAAGAAAAACACCTTGATATCTAAGTGTTTAGAAGCCCAACTAACTAAATTCTCTATAGAAAAAGATTGTACACTAACTTGAGATGCAAAACAGATTCCTGTATGAGGGTCACATGATCACTTTCTAGAAACAGATCAAAGCTTCAAATGCTTAAGGGGCCCCGAGTGGCCAAGTGGTCTAAAGCGCTCTCTGTTACGGATCACTGCCATCTCACCTCTGTCCGCGCAGGTTCGAGTCTCAGATTCAGCCAATGTGGGTATGTGAGAAAGTTTGCCAGTAGCTTCTCATGGGTCGGTGGTTCTTTCCGAGGTTTTACCGGGTTCTTCCTCCAACATTAATACTGGCCGCCATGTATGGCCTATCGTGTGCTGAAAAATGGCGTTAAATCCTACAACAACAACAACAAATGCATAAAATCAAGTACTCCTAGTCAGCCTCGATTTCATTCTTATCAATCCTACATGAATTTTAATTCTGTTACTAATTTTGAATCAAGGTCAGGAACTAGGTAAGCCTAAAGATACAATGCTCTTTTATTAGGTGTGTACAAAGAGTCAAGCCAGACTAATTTCTGAATAATGTCAAATTCCAGTAAACGAAGTTACATTAATATACTATGTAAACCAAACAATTAAATTAAATCAGATATAAATTAAATCAAATATACATAACACTATGTATACTTGTCTATAAGCTAACTCCCCCCTACCAACTGAATAGGTGAAACTTTAAAAAGTGCATGACCCTTGCATAAGGTGAGCCATATGTCCAGCCATATTGAAAAATCTTGTTATTTCTACTCTGTCTGTATGGATGATCAGCTTTACATAGGGTTTCAGTACTGGAGGTTCTGTGGGTTCAGCTTAGGCATGTGATCTCGTGTTGGGGGATCTGCGATAACAATACATACCAGTAGTCAGCAAGAAACTAAAAAATTCAACCAAGTTTAGACCTTGTTCTGAGATAAGCCAACCTCCCTTCTTCAAGGCTTTTTATTTTTTCCTAAATTATTCTGCATATTCATGAGTATATGTGGGTATACCTTGGTAGATAAATCCCAGGCCTTGTGTTGAAACTAAGTAATTCAAGGCCCAAATGTGTGTTTCAGCCATTACCAGTATGTACTTCAACTATCCAAAGAACTAGTCACAAAAAGTTTCTAATTAATGAAGGAATTTTGTTTTTGTTTGTTGAAGCTGGCTTTTTAAACAGAGTTCAGAACCCAATCAGCATACATAACTTAATCAACATCCACTGCTACTTTATTTCTTGATAAAAATCCTATCAAAATATCTTAACTGACTTCCACTGCTACATAGTTTGGATAGTTGAAGTGTATAATGGTAATGGTTGATACACATCCATTGCTTTGAAAATGTTGAAGCTGTTTGCTTTTTTGTCAGCATTTTGACAATGAACATATAATATAGAATCAAGATACTTGCTGGATCCATGCTACTGTGTGATTTGTTTGAATTCAGTTTCACCTGAACAGGCCCAAAATGCTAAATTCACTTTGCCTTGCATTGATTTCATGACTTTACCCCCCCCCCTCGATTTTGTTTCAATACAATGAATCAGCATGTAATGTAGACATAAACTTTGTGTGAATTTTCCCTTTAAAGAGGAATGTGGAAAGACAGAATAAGAAGTCTTGGGTTTTGTAATCAATTATGGCACTAATTTGATGATCATAGATACCGGGGTACTAGAAATTACTTTGCTACCTACAAAATTCCTGCTGAGACCATTCCAGTGGCCTAAATTGTTGGAGCATCTGGCTCAGATGTGGGACGTCATGGGTTTGAAACCCTGGCCAAGTCATACCAACTTATAAAAAAGGTACTAGCAGCCGCCTCACTTGGTGCTCAGCATTAAGAGGTTAGTGTTAGGATTGGTCAGCCTGGTGTCAGGATAATGTGATTGGCTGGGACATGATGCTCCAGTGCTAGACATTACTATAAACTGCCAATCTGCAAACATCTTAGCAATATGAACACAGTTGTTAAAGCTACATTAAAATAAAAATAAAAACACAATCACAAAATTTCTGCTGAAAATTTACTCATGATCTGTGAAAAACAAGTAAAAAAACATGAATTTTTTGTAGTCTTCTCTTAAGCAAATTATTGCTCAGAGGATGTATACAGGGCCATTTGGCTAATAAAATCAATCATTTTATTCAGTGTTACATCATATAGAAATATGCAGAGTGGGCTTCTGCTATGGAAGATGCTGATTTTCAACTGTAACCTACTTTAGAGGTTGTCATTTTATGCTGTAGTATAGTGAAGCAAAACAAAAATATTTTTTATAAAATTTTAATAGTATTTCATTATTTTAATAATGTGGCATGAGAATATGAACAAGAAAGTTTCACATGAATATTTTTAACTTTTGTACCAACCTCTGCCTTTTTTTTGGACAGCTTCACCCAATTTTTTCTAGAGAGAGGTAATTTTGCTCAAATATTAGGGTCCAGCTCGGACCCTGCCTTATTATGATGCACCACATGATGTAAGGATATGTATCATGGGCCAGTGGCCTGTGTTACAAATAAACACTATTTATTACTTTCGAAAATGCCAACCTTTTGTACAATTGGGATGACTTCAGATAATAATAAAGGTAAAATTACAGTTCCGAGCAAGTAAGTCATATTATGGAAATGAATTGAATTTGGAAAATGTTCTGGCATGCAGGATTTACTAAGTTTCGATTGAGATATTTGAGAAAATAACATCTTGGGCCATCAACAGAAATTGGGGCCACCAGGCAGCCTTAATTAATATAGCAGAATCATCCTTGAAACAGGACAAAGATACTGTATGTCTGCTTTAAAATACTGTACAAAATTTGTGTGGTTTTCACAGTAAGTTAGACCATGAATTTAATTCATAATGGAATATGAACCAAGCCAGTATTCATAGCTTGCCTCCTCTGATCCATGCAGTATGCCATGGTGAAGCTTCACTTGCTTGTATTTATAATTGTGTGTGTGTGTGTGTGTGTGTGTGTGTATGTATGTATGTATGTATCTATATATATATATATATATATATATATATATGAAAGATGAGGAACAATGGAAATTTATTATGATTTAATTAATTTCTGAATTCAGAATAATTTGAACTTGAAAGCTCTGAATGAATCTAATGCTATAATAGTCATCATGGCAAAATTACTAACAGTTTGTGTCCTTCATTTTATTCATGTATTATAATATATATCTATTTATAATGATGAATACTCAATACAATTTTATTTAATCCAATGAATTTTGCAAACATCTAAGAAACATTTAAGCATTAAAGCTGAAGACAGTAAAATGTGTGGGTCCTTTTTTAAACACAGATATTCTTGAATAACATTAGTGACTGACTCTATCCAAGAAAATATCCAGCATAATACAGTAGATGGGTCAGGTTAGACACTGTTCAATATTGAATAGATAAGTTAATTTGAAAGCAATGATTGTGTCTGATTTAAATATTGGTCATTTCATGACTAAAATAATGTTTATTGATTAAAATACTATTCATTATTATAATGAGTACTTGGAACACATTGTTATTACTAATTATATTTCATACAAACTCCTGAATAAACAATCATCATATCAGTCCAGCCCATTTTAATCATGTATGTCCAAAGTGACACTTTGTCATGTGTGGAGATAATCCACTTTATGTTACTTGGCTAAGGTGTAGATGTTTCATGTTGATATGAATGTAAATCACTTGATTTGCATTGTACATCGCATGATTTGAGTTCCTCCTTGGATAATTTGTTAACAAATAAATCTGGGGGTTTTGTACATGCTGCTGGCACAGTGATGCCATTTTCTTTTAAATGAAATAACAGCCCTCTTCCTTTGATGTGCTTGGAAAATATCCAAGAGCGCTACCATCTCCTGTTCTCACCAATTAAACAGGTAGTGAGTCACATACAGCATTCACGTGGTATCAGAATCTTGTTAGCAAAGATGACTTCTTACCGTCAGACAGATCTGCAGTGGTAGCTTTTAGTTCTAGTTTCCTGATCGTCAGCCATGTTGTGATAAGTAAGAGAGTAAAGCACAACTTTGATATATAATTATTTTTATATTGAGAAGATGGCAGCTTTTGACTTCTAATTCCAAATTGTTGAGAGCTTTACATTTTGATCATGATCTTTTAAGAACATGGAAAACATCAAATTGCAGTCTTAAATACAGCAGTGGAATTAAGCTTGTTTGCGTCTTCATACAAGCAAAAGGATATCAGTATCATCTTTTATTCAGATCTCTACAGACTGAAGAAATGTTCAGTTACACCATTAAACTATGGCATGGAAATTACATAGACGAGGATACGGTTACATCTCTCTGTTACACACAGGATATGTCTGCAGATCAACATTGCTTTTTGTTTTTACATTCCATCGCTTGATTCATTATCTAGATTAAAACCTGTTTGTGCTTTATTTTAATTTTCTGTTTCTGTCTTTCTTGCTTATTTTCTTTTTTTTTTAAATTTCACTTTCCCATCAGAGGACTTTTTGTCCTTATATCTTCCCTAATTATGCCTTATTTTTTCTTGCAGGGGCTATTTGGACTACAGTGAGAGAGTCAGCAAGTACTGGCCTGAGTTTGCACAGAATGGGAAGGAAAACATCACACTGGAACAACTAGTCAGCTTGCAGGTATGGCACCCAGATAGCACTGTGGTGAGATACTTGTGTTGAGAAATCAGACTTTGTAGTTCTCACTACATCCGTAATACAGCTGTGGTGAGATACTTGTGTTGAGAAATCAGAATTTGTAGTTCTCACTACATCCATAATACAGTGAAAACACATTTAGAGGAATAAGCTAGCTCAGTCAGTAAAGTGTCTGACTCATAGCCATTGGATCACAAGTTCAAACCCCAGTGCCAACATGCTGTTTTGAGTCCCCTGAGCAAGGTACTTTGCCTCAGCTCAACTTTTTAGAACCATTTTTTATATCATAATTATCTAACACCTAATGTTATTTGTTGAAAATAAAGAGTCACATTAAATGAAGATTATAATTATTATTAATATTATTTGTATTATTATTATTATTTTCATTATTATTATTATCTCTTATCTAAGATTTGTATTCTCCTGAAATTGGAATAAGTGATATTGTGTCAGAGTTTCAAGGGCATCACATTTGCTGAAGATGTAATAATGGCAGTTAATAATATGAGTGCTTAATATCGGAGTTCAGAGTGAAAATATGATACATTTATCCTGGTCACTGATTTGGAATACTACTAAAGACAATGCTTTTTTTTTTTTTATAGGAAATTAATCTAACATATTGATAAATTTATCTACATGCATTCTGTATCACAAGCATAAAGGATTATTTGATGGTCTTTCATTTGATTGAATTAAAGTTTGAAAATAATTTACTTTTATGATTTGATGTATTTGCAGCATGTGAAAGAAGGATATTTGTTTATGGTTTTGTAAATTTCGTATGTATTTTTCATACTTTACAAAATTTAATTTTTGTCCATACATGGGCAACAGCTATTTTGTTTGCAGATGCTGCTTAAAAATTGTATGCCAGCCACACAATAGTTTCTCATTTTCTTTTAAGGTAAGATGTCAACTGGGGTCTCACATTTCCCTTTTTGGAGTTACTGTTACTTTAGCTGGTAGGACTATGAACAATTATCGCTCATTGATGTACATTATTAAAATTTACCCAAAATCAAATTATTGAAAGCAAAGTAACAAAACATTGAAAATTAAATTCTCTTTTCTTTTTTGATAAAAATTGAACATTTAACCTAAAGAAACAAATATTCTGATTTCCTTGATCTTTGTGCAGGCAGGTTTGGTGACATTAGATGACTACAAACTGTCAGAAATCAGAGATGATCCTAAAGGACTTGAGAAAAAGCTGGCAGCTCAGAAACCCTTCTGGAACCCAGGTACAGGAAAACCAGTGGATATACCATGGATTTTTAGAAAATGGGTCTTGGACAATAAAAAATTATATAAAAACTCCAACTTTTGAGCGGAACAAAATTTGCTATTCTTTATTTTGATTCCTTCAAATTACCAGCTACTGGTAGATGTGAACATTTCTCACAACTAGGGTATCAACCAAGCTTCTTTTTTCTTGGTCCAGTTTTAGTATCAAATATCATATTTGCAGGGTTAATTTTACATGATACCAAAACTATTAACACTGTTAGCAGTCTACATAAGAGTATTATAGTTATGTCTTGAGTCAGTGATTTTCTCCAGGCTTTCTAGTTGGATGGGTTGGATTATGCCATATTAAATGCAACACATAGAGAAACTTGTAAGATGTGGTCTACAGAATTATGTTGTAATGTGAATCAAACATTGACATATAATGCTCAGTACAACACAATGCAATGCTCAGTACAACACATGCAGTGCTCAGTACAACAAATGCAATGCTCAGTACAACAAATGCAGTGCTCAGTACAACATATTCAGTGCTCAGTACAACACATGTAATGCTCAGTACAACACATGCAGTGCTCAGTACAACAAATGCAATGCTCAGTACAACAAATGCAGTGCTCAGTACAACATATTCAGTGCTCAGTACAACACATGTAATGCTCAGTACAACACATGCAGTGCTCAGTACAACAAATGCAGTGCTCAGTACAACAAATGCAGTGCTCAGTACAACATATTCAGCGCTCAGTACAACATATGCAATGCTCAGTATGACACATGCAGTACTCAGTAAAACACATGCAATGCCCAGTGCAACACATGCAATGATTAGTATGACAAGAGAGTAAAAAGTTGTGGTCTGACCATTTGGTCCAGTATGCACCAAAAAATGAACCATTCTGCTACAATGAATGCCTAATGTGACACACAATTCTCTGTGATATGTATAGATTCAGTCATGCAGCAGCAGAGGGGGCGAATCGGACATTTTGTCCAATCGTTATTTTGCTTAATTATTACTTCTGCACTCGGCGGATCCGGTGTAATCAGCGCTGGTAAAAAAAAAACGACGTCGGTCCATCCTACACGATGGTGACGTCATTTGGTTTAATTAACACCTTCTGCGCGCCGATCCCCAGCGTCATCAGCGTCCGGTAAGCACATCGACGACCGCGTCGATGTCATCGCCCCCTCTGCTGCTAAGGAGTTGTTTACAATGAGGGTCTTTATGATCTTACAAACAGAGTGATCACTAACTCCTCCTCCTGTAGATCAATTAGGTTATTTGACTGATCGGTGAGTTTAAAATTAATTCTCGTTAAAAACCGATCATGGCATCGCATATAGACCGGATTAATCGGATTCTCAATGATTAAATATCCCGGAGGGGCTGTTGGTGAAAATGAATAAAGGATATATCCCTGTTGAGCTTGATTTGATTGATTGGTATCCACCTGGTAACTCCCTTCGATAGCATCACACACTAGATTAATTGCTATCACCGATGCGATATTTACGTTGTATGGAGCAATATGCCTACCATCATCTCCGTTATCGTGTCTGAGGATATGAGTTGATGAACTGATAAAATCATTAAGAGACTTTCTTAGTTCTGGCGCGTTGTATCCTGGAAACTTGAAATCAGGTAAATCGGCTTCTGTGATATTATACTCGGTTAGGAATTTTTGTTTATTATCATCGCTGCTATCGGATATTACTTTAACGATTCGTTCATTGATATATTCCATGTCTGATATAAGTTGATTTAACACCTCAACGTGTTTTTGTGCTTTTGTCTCTCGTAGCTGTTCTAGTTGTAATTGGTAATAATGATTAATTTCGGCAAACATATCAGTGATATTCTTTAAACTAATTACGAATGTGGTGTGCAATTTAGGAGTTTCCCCATGCTGAAAATACCATTGCATGTTATTCCTGTCTTGAAATGCAAATATACTGGATAATAACGCGTTTTTCATATTATACAATTTATTTTGATAATTGGGATTAATCTCATGATACGATTGCTTGTCCGCGGGGGTTTTATGAGGTGGATTCTCAGGCCATCCTAGTATGGTTCTTATTGAACTGTTATAAATATCAACCATATACCCCGGTGTGCTTATTTCAATCGTCGACGATAACGTCGGTTCATGAACCGTAATAGCGATTTTTGATTCCTTTCCTGTGATCGATTTTATCCTGCGTTGAAATTCTTTATTGATTTGTTCTATTTGGTATGACCCAGTTGGTATTGTAACCTCCTCCCAGTCTGGGGTCCCATCGGGTTTATTTGTCCGTGCAAAAACCAGCGAGTTATTAGGTTGTTGTCCGTTAAATGCGTCCGCTCGAATATTAGGCCAACTGTGATATACTCGCAATTTTGCCAGCGCTATTTCCTTCACTGGAACCGGCGACGGGAAGTTCACACTGAATTCGGGTTTCGTTGACGTTATCGATATCATATTTGTTTGTACCGGAGTGGTGTTCTCCGCGATCCGCTGAAGTAATTGAAACCCTTCGGGGTTCAGCGACATTATTATTATTTGTTGTCTTTAGTGTCTAATTTCAACAACCAGGTGGTTCCGGCTTCCAGTTGAAAATCCTCGATTTTTGACATCGCGGAGCTATACAACTGGACCATCGTGGAGAATTCAACATCGGATACGAACAAATTATCAATTGACAACGAGATCAACCCGGATAATTTCGAGTACGCGTCGGATACTATTTGATGTTTTACTGTATACTCGTTGAGTTTTTTCTGAAAACACGATGATATCTTCCTAGTGATTGTGTTGGCGACTCCAGCAATTGTTGTCATCGTGGAGACGGCGATTGGAACAGCGATCGGGGCTATCGTGGTCACCGTGGATAAAACGACGCCGGTACCGGCCACTATACCCGACACCGAGTACACGACCGCGTCGATGGTGGTTATTTTTCTGCGGTATTTTTTTATTTTTGCACGGTATTGTTCGGAAAGCGTTTTCAAGTTCACGGAAAATTCTTTTGCGGTATCGAATCGATATTGATGTGACGTCGGTGATACCTCTGATTCAATTTCCTTGGTGGTCATTTTTATTTTAAAAGAGCTAGTGTTTTTAATTACTTAGATTCGCTACAAATTCCACATACCATGTGATGTTTGCCCCGGCTAGATTTCTATCAACGGCATAAATTGTAAACAGTTCAGTTGCGTTCTTGTCTATAATTGTTGATATTGTATTGTTAAACCCGGATGAACTCGACGATAATATATTAAACTGCATCATTGAAACCAGTGTCAGTCGATAAATACCCTTAACAGTTGCGGTGATATTTACTGTATTCTGTGTAGGAGTCCAATCGAATGATCCATGCCGAATTGTGTATACTGTGTTGATGATGTTCTCATGAGGGGTTTTTATTTTTTCGAGTTGCTCTGCTACTCTCGGTAGCCCGTCTTTAATCGCTTCAACATCAGTTCTGATTATTCCTACTTCCCGCCAATGCACGTCTATATTATTCTTGTTCGCTGCAACATTAGTTTTGATTGTTTCTATTTCCCGTGTATTCTCGGTTATACTTTTTTTGTTCGCTGCAACATCAAGTTTGATTGTTTCTATTTCATATGTATGCACGTCTATGCCTTTTTTGTTCGCTGCAACATCAGTTTTAATTAATCCTATTCCCCGCCAATACGCGTCTACATTTTTTTTGTTCGCTTCAATATCAGTTTTGATTGTTCCTATTTCCTGTGTATGCGCGTCCGCACTCTTTTTGTTCGCTTCAATATCAGTTTTGATTATTCCTATTTCCTGTGTATGCGCGTCCATATTATTTATGATCGTCGTAACATCAGTTTTGATTGTTTCTATTTTCCGTCCATGCGAGTCTACATTATTTATGATCGTTGCAACATTAGCGCCAATTATTTCTATTTCCCGTTCATGCGCGTCTACACTCCTTTTGTTTGTTGCAACATCAGTTTTGATTGTTTTTATTTCCTGTCCATACGCAGTGATATCATTTATAGTTATTGTAATCTCATCCGGCTTGGTATTTTTTTTACCAAAGAATTTATCAAAGTTGTCATTGATCCTGTTAACATTTTTTCGCAATGGGGGTAAATTGGCCGACATCGCCGTAAGTTCCGAAATAGCATTTTTTATTATTACAAGATTTGGTTCGTCTGCCGTCGGGGGTCCCCGAAAAAAACTATCGACAATGTGTCGCACATCGTCGAAATGCGTTAGCGTCAACACGATCCGTTCTTCATATAATTTAATTTCACTACGTAAACCCTTTAACGAATTTGACATGGTTATATAATTGTCGCCAAGTGTACTTATTTTTCCATTTATCGTCAAGATGGATTCACCCGGTTTGAGTCGTCCGTCGCTGGTATACAGCGCGATAGTGTCCTCGGCGGTATCACGCTGTCGTATTAAAACGTCATCCAGCGACACATTACTGGATTTCAATTTACCCTGGCGGTCTTGAAATACAACTATTTCATCTGGGTCAACACTGGTTAAGTTCAACGTATCAGTGATTTCATCCTCAATTAGTTTTTTTATGTCATCGGTGGCGGGCGTTTCCGTGGGCTTTTTCAGCGCCGAAACCGGTCGTCCCCAGATATCAATCATTATTATTGTAAATGTTATTCTCTAAAATCCGTTGAGCTTCTACGACCCCACTAGTGTATTCGTTTACAACCACATGAGGTGGTTTTCGCGATGATGAAATCGCCGCAAGTACGTTTAATACCTCGCGGCCACATATCGGTGGGTCATTTAATCGCTGTGTTGGCAGCGTGGAATAAAAAACCCGGGCTGAACACGCCCGGACATACCGCATGAACTCTTTCGGCGGGGCTAACCCGTATGAATCAAAATAGACGATCGCACGCGGATCAATCGCGTACGCAACCCAATGAGTTCCCGCTCCGGAGGATCCATCGAGGTTAATTATACCGGTTTCAATATTCCTTGGTGCCGCCGGTGATTGGTCCCTTATAAAAACACCTCTGAAGTTTTTTATCGCTAGCGCGTTTGCGGCGTCTATTAAATCAAAATTAGACATTGGAGTCATTAAACGGTTCCCGGTAGTCTTAGACCCTTCCCCGAGTACCATGAATACGGGGTTCCCGGTAGTCTTAGACCCTTTCCGGCCACGGGTCGTTTTTTTTTGTAGCCTTTCCCGGTTGCCTTCTTCAATGCCATTCCCGCCGCGGTACCAACGGCTCCTAACGCCGCCGCCTTAGCCACTGCTGGTGCGGCCGCGGCAATCAATGCCGGAATCGCAGCTAACAGCGGAAATATCCCACCGGTCTTTTCCATGTTTTTAATTGCTGCGGCCGAGAAATCTATTTGAACACCCTTTTTATTCTTCATCGCATCATTGAAATGTTTTATTTGACGCGCCGTCAACGATATCTTATGATTACCACCCGCCATCTGTGACGGCTTCAGCGTTATTGTGGTCCCGCATTGTTTAGCCGACTTTGATCGTAATTTCTTGACTTGACCATCAGTCAACTCTACACTGACGACACTATACGACATTTTATTGTAAACGCGTTTATGCTTTCAATTACATGTTTTCCACTGGCGCATCAACGATTCTCATTCGTCCACCAACGCCTTCCAACAGCATTGATTTATCGCTGAGAATGACAGCAACCGCTCTATAATCAGCACCACCCGGGGCTATACGAGCTCGGAAGTGTATATCAACGACGGATTGTCTCGTTAAATCAAGATGTTCCAGCGAAAAATAATAAATCGGATACAGGTTTTTAAAATCAAGTTGTGATATTTGCAAACCAGTGTCGACGTTTTGATCACGACCCATATATGACAGCAATCGATGATACACACGTGCGACATGGTTGTCGCCGTAATTAAGCTGTATATCCTCTGATGGTTCCTGTTGTCCGTTTATTCTCAGCGAAACCTCCCTGACTCCTAATCGATCAAATATCATATGGCTGCGTTCTTGACTGCCCAATCGTTCCCTATTCTGTAGCGCTATGAATATATGACGCGGGGCTGAAACACCCTGTTTTGATGCCAGGTGCCATGTAAACGTATCGGCGACGTTATCCTCTTTAGCATCAGTTGTTACCGCTAGCCAACTCAACAACGATTTCCCTCCCTGTTCCATAAATGCTAACAATCGTGCTTCTGTGGTAACTGATGGAGTCAGCACCGGCATCCACAATGCCATTTTAGTTAAAATGACTTTACCGGCAGCGACGCCAGCAGCATGCCATATTGCATTGTTATCATCGCCCCTTCGCGTCAGGGCAATTGTGTGCTTGGCCCCATAGATGACTTTTCTAACATTTCTGCAGAATCCAAATATGTGATGGAGTGGAATCGCGCATGAAAACTTTCGGCGTGGTCCTTGCAACATCCCTACTCATGTTGCGAATCCCATATTGTAATTATCGTTAAGACTTTTTATAATATTGAAATTAGCGCCTGGTCTTGCTCTGCGGTCTGGGTTATTTGCTTCAGCCTGTGGGTCAGTTGCGGTATCTCTTTCCACCAGCACGTTGACGTACTGAAGATGGTCAGCGTTATCGGTGGAGTCCTTTGCGAACATTATAGATGGGCCCGCCGATCTTGTATAATCATCCGAGTATCTCGCCAACCCAATTATCGTCGTTGCAACATCAACCTCGCGTTCTATTGATTCAATTTCTCACCCGTCAATAAGATATCTGGCGCTCTCAAATAACGCCATGATACCGTTGTTGACGAAGCCAACTCGAACACGATGGTCATCTGCGTATGGTGCATTATCGGCGGCATTTGTCACGAGTTCTCCCTCAATTTCGATAAACGCTTCACACGGCAAAAAATATTTACTGGTATCTTGGACTTGAAGTTCAATTCGCGATCGTAGGTCAGGTTGCGCTGCATAATAAGAATAATATTGATAATCACGGACAGAATCATCCCTGCGCACTGGGGCGTCCATATCAAACGCGGGGTCAGCGGTTCGCGCAAACATTTTATTATTATTCATGTCGGTGTTTTCAATTGAAATCCATCAACGTCGTTTTCGTCGTAGACCACTCCCCGCTATCGCGTTCATGAGCGCGTTGGTTGCCGCATCGGCTGATGGCGAAGTCGCCAACGACTCTAGTTTTTCTTCCACGGCGTTATTTATTACTTTACTGACATTCGCAGGCATCACTGTCGTTGATGGCATCTGTTTTTTTCTTGAAAATCCCCTAGATTTCACCAACGACATTAGTTTGTCCCGCGCGGCTGAAAGCGCCTTTCCGGCAACATCTCCAATGGCACTAATACCCTTATCACGAATAACATCAATAGCCTTCATTCCTAATTGTTTGGCTAACGGCGCTACTTTTGGAGCCATTCTTGTAAATAACCCCGCAATGGTGCTACCGAGACCATCTCCATAGTACGCGCGGTAAACAGGCAATCGCGAGTTTACCACGTAGACGAGTACTGGTTTATCGTGGTTGTAGTGTATGATCATCCTTATTATAAAAACACCAGTTTTCCAATTAGTGATTGTGATCACCAGTGATTGTGATCACCAGTGATTGTGATCACCAGTGATTGATTACCCCCCCCACCGCCGTGTGGAAAACCGGAATAAATTTTATCAAAATTTCCTTGGGTTTTTGCCCTCGATAAAAATCTGGTTTTTTTCTGGTTTTTTCTTGATTTTTAGTCATTTTTGGTCGTTTTTTGTTGCCTATAGTCGTTTTTTTCTCGATTTTTCAGAAAAACATCGATTTTCTCTAAATGATTTCCTTGGGTTTTTGCCCTCAAAAAATGGCCAAAAACAGTCAAAAAATGGCCAAAAACAGTCAAAAAACGGTCAAAAATTAACAAAAACGATAATTTTATAATTTTATAATTTTATAATTTTTTTAATCATCCACTAACTCGTCTATGAGCGTTCGATATGCATTAATGTCCATGATACCGCCTGCAAATAACCGCTTGCAAATATCAGCGGCCTCATTGATTATTTCCGGAGAGTTATTTCCGGCTCGTTTTCCTCCGATTAGTACCTCTAGCCGTGATATATCGCTGAGAACACTACCAGGACAGGTAACGCCGTAGGATTCTTTACCAACAGAGTATCCTTTTCCTTTTTTTGGTGTTCTACTCTTAACTTTCTCGAGGAATTTATCGTAATCGGGATCACCACGATGTGGTAATGCATCTTTATGTTTACTCGCTAAATACACTATTCTTGCCCAGTTCTCTGTCGAGGTTATTTTTTTCTTGTAACCTTCATTGATATACTCATCTCGAATGCTTTTAGTTGATGTTGTAGCAACAAAATTAACTAATTCTTCATCGTCGTCGATGTCTCTAATTTGATCTATTGCGGACTTTTTAAGAACATTACGGGGTATATTCCCCTCTTTCTTTTTTTCTTCCGGTGTTTCTTTTTCTGGTATTTCTTCCGGTATTTCTTCTTCTGGTTCTTTCGCAGTAGCACCTAGTTCTTCTTCATCGGCCATTGTAACATAGGGTTCTTGTGGTTCGGTTATAGCGAGTGGTGGTGGCCTCCGTGTTGTAGCAGCCGCTATTTTCGCAGGGAGTGTTTCTAAAGACCTTTTTGTTTGTTTTGTCTCTGCCGCTATCTTTTCAAGCGCATCGAGGACGGGTACTGTTGCCGCCGTAACATCTTTGGTCGCTTTAGTTACCGGGGCAAAGAGTTGTTCGCTTCCAACAGTAAAATCGGTTTGTAGTTGCTGCCGCGTTTGAAGTTGTTCTCGGACCCTGTCTCGTAACGGTATGAACTTTTTAAGCGCTGCTAGCCACTCTCTGGCTAGCCGAGTAGTAAGTGATTCGCTTACCATTATTGCAATTGCGAAGCAATTTCTAATTTCCCGCCCAGTGTGTCATCGGAGGCTCCGTCTATAATCCTTCTAATGTTTTTGATCTTACTAGAAATCTCCCGGCGTCGTTCATAAACACGTCCGAGTTTTTTTCGTATTATTTCAACGGCAGTGAATAGTCCAATGAATGCATTTGCGTCATTGTGGTACAAGTTTTCATTGATCGTATGTTGTAATCGTTTTATAAAAAAGTACTCGCGGGCCAGGGTAAAACGCCCCCGTTTTGATTGTTCGTTAATAATCTCATAATCGGATAATATTTTTTCACTGTCGAGACCATCAGATAATTCAATTCCTTGATTTTTTAATTTTGAAATCTCGGCTAATATATTATTGATGTCTTCGATATTCATTATTCTTATAAAATATCTTGTTTTTAAATATTAAAAAAATGAAACCCCCGTGTATCAATTCCGAGGTGTTCATACTTTGTTTTCTTCCGGAACAGACAATAACGTTTCACACTGTCATGGTGGCCTTGTCACGGTGACTTCGTCACTCGCTAATTTCTGTTATATATGAAAATCGAATTCTATGCCCGGTCTTTTTTGAGATCGCTGTTTGATATACTCGTTCTGCTACTTTTCGTATTGAGGCTCTACAAATGTCAAAGTATTTTCCTGCCGCATGCATGGAGTGAAATATTTTTTCCTCGTGAGTTGTTGTATCAAATGACTTTACGGGTTTTGCTTTCTTTGGGTATTTACCGGTTTGGCCTTTTTTATTGTTTTCACTCTGAGAGATGGCTTGCAAGTTTATAAGAGAATTATCAGTCTTATTATTATTAATATGATCAATCACAAGCCCATTCTCGATTAATCCGTTAAATGCTTCAAATACCACCCTGTGAACAAGATAAATTTTTCCCCCGGCACCAAACATCAAATACCCGTGATTATTTACGGTGCCAACCGGCTTCTTCAGTTTGCGGTTTCTAACAATGCCGTCGCGAGATGCCTCGTAATTGACGAGCACAGGATGCGGCTGAAATTCTTGGTCCATTTGTATAATAATACTATTTGTCTAATTTATTATTTGGTTTAATTATAAATCTTTCAACATAGTCTTGGGGGGTTTTGATGACGAAGTCGGCGGTGGGGTCAATGACGGCGTTTTTAATTCGCTTGTCATAATAGCGTTTTAGTTCCCTGTATCGCTTTCCGCCACAATTAATACATAACTGTGATTTTCCTCTTACACCGACGTGGCAAACCAAGCACAGGAGGGGGCCAAGAGAACCATTACGAACGCTTTGTAAATGGTACCCGCAGAATTCACCTCTGCATGATTTATTGCACGGGGTTGTCGACCCAATCATCAACCATTTGCATTTATTCATTATACTATATTCTTTCATTTAAATACTTGTTTTAATTATATGGATGAGTTCGAGAGATTGGCAGCAATTAAGCCCCGGAAAAATATTAAGTTCAATCTCGATAGAGTCCTCAAGGACACACCAAAAGCGTTAATAAACGATAGAACCCTGTTGAATAAAATACGCGATTGTATCAATGAATTCAAGCGTGATGGTGCATCTCATAGTTGGTCAACATTTCGAATTGATGGCGTTGTTGATGCTACCATGAACGACAACCGCGCAGCAACGATAATATCACAACTTGACGGTAAAAGGTATTTCTTCAGAGTAAAATTCATTGTCCGGGTGGAATCAGGTGATTGGATCATACGTGATAAATTTGAACCAGTTCTCAGCGACATGAAAACAGTCATTGTTAGCCGCGACTCCAAGCCGGGGCTGTTAACCGGAATTGACAGACCATACTATGAACGAGCGTATCCTGAAACAGCAGTTGTTTATGGAATATACCCGTTAAATAAGAAACCTGATATCGGAAAACTGAAACCAATGAAACAGTCAACGGGGATAAATTGTGTAGCAGAACGAGTAATAGAGCATTTTACAAATGCGTGTCGAGGAAACAAATTGACTGATTTACGACGTAGCAAAATGAACCAGTGGGAACTAACCGTAAAAGAGCGTGGAGCAACCATCAGCGACATAGCGAGATTAGAAACGTCGCTGAGATTTCCAATAACCGTTACAACGATAACCGGTGAAGTATTATACGAATCGAAGTATAAATCGAAGGGAGCCCCAATCAAAATTATTGATCATAACGAACACGCATGGACACCCGCGATCACAATATTTCCACGGGATAGAACAGTAAAGTATATACCCGAAGAATTCTCCCGGGATGGTTTTCTCGCGGAGAGGAAACTATTTGATGCTATTGCCTACTTGTGTAAAAACGACCCTGTATCAGTGTGGTTACTTCGCAGCGCTGAAAACGATGCGGATACCTTTGATCAGTTTGTAAGACCAAACGGCGAATTATATCGCACTGAAGCATTTCACAACAGGATGAAAAAAACCGCCATAGAATTTGAGGAGCATGATGAACAACTGCTAACAAATTGTTTTACGATTCCATCGGTTGTAGCTCATGTTGCAGCAAGGAAAAATGCGTGGAGACCAACGCGCAAGGAATTTCTACCGGATGTACAATCCAGTTGTTTGGAATATTATCACGGTGGACTATGGAACACTGAATACAACCGCGACGCTATGATCTCGGTTGATATGGTTGCCTGTTATCCAGCGAGTTTTCTCGGGTATGGATCCGCCGCTGAGTATTTCAAACGATTTGGACACCCCAGACATGAAATGACTCGTGTTGCTATTAATGGACCACTGCCTGATTTTGATTTAACCGGATTCGCTCGCATAGTATCATTTGAGTTCGCGGCAGGACTTCATCGCTGTTGTTATATTTGGATCGGTAGACACATGGCTGAAAAGAAGTGGTTGCCAATAGCGCTGCTACGGTATATGATTGATTGTAGCATGCTAGTTTCGTTGATTGTCAGTGACGCGATTATATCATACCGGGCGCAGACTGAAGTCTGGTTACCAGAACCGGAGCGTCTAGATAGCATAATTGACGAGTCCAAAAAACACATTGATGCCGACGAGGAATATATCATCGAATGGTCCAGGAGGATATTCAACCAACGAAACCGCGAGGCAAAAGATCTCGGTAGAAGAATAATTGGTAAGTTCACACAAGGTGGAAAAAACTGCGACTACAAACGATATTGCTCACGGCTGATTATAGATGACGCAGAATATGATTTCGTAATCAAGGACGCAGTGGCAAAAAATAGATACGTGAACTGCAAAACAGCTTTCTTGTCCAATGGAACAAAGTTGGGTACAGTTGTTACCTACAGCGATGGAGACAGCCCGGCATATCCACATTTGAGGGCGTCTATGCTGGGTTACGCCGCTATCAATTTATTCTTGATGATAAATCGATTTCCCGACACCGCGGTTAGAGTAGCCGTTGATTCGTTTTATGTTGACGTAGCGTATAAGGAAAACGTAGCCGAGTTTACTAGTCCGGACGAGAGTTGGGGTACATGGAGAATTAAAAATGAAATACGACGCGATTATTCCCCGTCAGCAGATGTCACCGTTGAAAATAATTACTTACGCGGTGATAATTTATCAGAATGGTCTAATGCACCACCGTGTTCTGATCCAATTTGTAGACACAAAACAGTTTATTTAAGTGGCTGTGGCGGGTCAGGAAAGACGACTCGGGCAATTGAATTATTTCGAACGCGGGCAAGTATAATCGTGCTTACACCGACCCATAGACTAGCGCGAGAGATAAAACAACGAAATGTTGACGCCGTTACTTATCACAGCTTTTTTCGATACAGCGGCGGTGAGTGGACTCCTGATCGAATGGGTGAAAGATTTATTCCTGAGGTTATCATCTGGGATGAGATATGTACCGTTTCGTTAGATGTTTTACAAATGTTTCTTGAGTGGTTGCTGCGCGCAAATACAGCGGTGATCATGTGTGGCGACCATGGCCAACCACCACCATTTGTCGGCGAGGGTCCACATGATTGGTTAAGGGGTTTTGTGGACTATTATGAAGAAACCGATACTGATTACCGAGCACTTGATGAACAACTGCGCGGGGTTAAAAAATTAATCAGATTACAGCCGGATAGAATTCAGTGTGAAATAATCCGCGAGGTGATTCCGGAAACGCCGTTAAATGAATTCTGGGAAACATGGAGACCAAACGATTTGATTGTAGCGAGTAGAAAGATAGTCAGAGACACACTTCAGCGGAAGTTGTTTACGTTGCATAAGGAAAAGTTTCCAACGCGTCCAGTGCCGTTATGTTATAGACCCGCGGATACACGGCGGCAGAACATTGAAGTTGAAATCCCGGGCCGGACAGAAAAACAAATTCTCGTGCTGAATGATATTGTGCTCGTTGATATCAGCGTCGTCGAGGACGCGCTACGTGCTGATAAATCCCCGTGGATGCTAGGATACGCAACGACAATACATTCCTCGCAGGGATTAACCATCACGGACACAATTGTTTGGATGGTTGATAATCGCATCGAATGGTCAAATCTAGTCTATCTTGCAGTGTCCCGAGTACGGAGAATAAATCAGCTTCGAAGAATTGTTGTTGACGAAGTCAGTGACGGAGTCACCAACGACAACGACATTATCGATGCAAGCGTCATTGATAGAAAACTCTCGGGTTACCGCCAACAGGATAAAAAAAAACAGCGGCGTTTTGATATTGATGTCGAATTAATAATTGCGTTCTGACAACAACAGAATAATCACTGCGCGAGTTGTAATTGTGTAATGCGCTGGCGTTATTCGGATAAAGACGCTCGCCAATTTACCGTGGATAGGATCAATAACAGTCTCGGTCATGTTAAAAACAATGTGAGGTTGACCTGTCTTGAGTGCAATAGACACAACGGCGCTAGTTAAGACCACGCGGGGGTAATTGAGTATCGTCAGGTATCACTTGTAGTTGCTCGCGTGTAAATCCGCGCTGAGGAGCAGTTGAATCCAGTCTGTAGATCGGTGGTCTACCAGTTGATCGTGTTATCGTTGATATGTTATGTGTGGTAACACTCCAAATAGGATCAGTAGCTCTTTTTTTACCGCCTTCAAGCTCTCCTGGTTCATACAGATATCTCACGGTGACATTGCTGAGAATCGGCTTGGAAACGCTATTTATTTTTGATTTTCCGGGTATATACTCGTATTTAATCGCGTCGCTGGGCTTCATGTTGATTGCTCGGGTAATCTCGTTATTTAACGCTGCAATTACACCTGGCAACCTTTTAACCCATTCACGAGATCGTTTTTCTTGGATGAATTCCTTCGCGTATTGATATCCAAATAACCGTTCAGCAACAGTCCGATTGAATCGTTCAACAATTGCCTGATCACGATGTAGCGCAGTATGACCTCGTCGTATCGCGACGCTATGATGTTTCAGCGTTGATAAAACAGCACCGCGAAATTCACTACCGGGATCAACTTGTAATAGATTTGGCCAGCGCAGAGGGCCTCTTCGATAAATTCTTTCAAACGCAGCGGCTACTTCAGTTGCCGACTTTGTTTTTAACGGCTCCGCTTGTTTGTATCGACTCGCAACATCAACTACGGTTAGCGCGTATTTGTAACCGTTGTCATGCGGCAAAAATAGTATATCAGCCTGATGAACTTCATTAGGTACGCTGACATCAAAGCGCGAGAAGTTGATTTGTTTAGGCGGTGGTAGATAAATTTGCCATATAGCCTGTTTGGATAACCAATTAGCCGCAGTGGCCTTTGTTACCTTTGCAGCGCTTGCAAGCTTACCAATTGCGGCCTTCCCCTTCCAGTATCCTCTCGGAGAATAATAGATGGATTCCATGTTGTTATTAATTACCAGCGCCCATCATTAATTTACCTTTCATAGCCGATTTTACCAACCATGAGGCCAATTTTTCTTTGACGGATTTATCAGGAATAGCATTTAATGCGTGAATTAATTTTACATCCGCGATATGACGCTGTTGCAGATCGCTACTTTTGTAAGCAACATCATGAGCATGACACGCCTTATCGATAGCGTTTATTGGATACTCACCGGGTTTGGGCTGATTTTGATCATCGAGTCTAATATCTAATCGTGTTCCGGGGCCACAGTAGCTATATCCTGAGAGGTGCTTTTCTCCTGGATACTTTGCCCACGGTGTTCCGGGGAGTTTTGATAACTTGGCTGCAATATCACCTCCTCGCTTTTTTTTAAAGCATCCCCGGGTCTAGCAGAAATAAATCTAAATTTCTTTGTACCGCATTGTACACACTTACCAGTAAGTGCCGATCTGTTATTTCTTGTTGTAACGGTTGTCATATCATTTGTGCCAGTACGCACTCTACACTTCACACAATATAAATCCATAATTTATGTATAGAGATATGAATATAATTGATTTTTCGGCGACTAAAACAAGAGAACCAGTTAAGCATGTTGCAGCGTTACCAAACTCGATCCGGATGATTATCATCGGACCATCTGGATCCGGCAAGACGCAATTGTTACTCAATTTAATAATGAGATAGATGAAGTGGGATAAGTTGTATTTAATCGCCCCTAGCGTAGATGATCAACGATGCTACGAGGTGTTGAAAGATTTTAACGAGAATGCATCAGCGATCGCTAAAAAAAATGTCATCGAGTTTATTACAGATATCAATGATGCACCGGGTATTGATGATATTGATGGCGACGTTAACAATCTAGTCGTGTACGATGATGTTATGTTAGACAATCAAAAAAACCCAGCTAGGATATTTTCCAGAGGCAGGCATAAAAACACTGACGTGATATATGTCACTCAACGATACACTCAGATTCCAAAAGTAATTAGAGACAACTGTAATATTCTTGCTGTGTTCAACGGCGTCGATACACACACGCTACGAAATATTTGGCAGACATGGTGCGGCGGTGACATGGACTTTAATGTTTTTCGAAACTTTTTTAGTCATGCTCAGTCGACCCCACATGGATTCGTAACGATAAATTTACATGATCCTCGGACACGATATCGTATCGGACTTGACCAAATATTCGGTTAGTTGTAAATAATTTTCATTGTAAATAACCACTTAGCAGCAGAGGGGGCGATGACATCGACGCGGTCGTCGATGTGCTTACCGGACGCTGACGACGCTGGGGATCGGCGCGCAGAAGGTGTTAATTAAACCAAATGACGTCACCATCGTGTAGGATGGACCGACGTCGTTTTTTTTTTACCAGCGCTGATTACACCGGATCCGCTGAGTGCAGAAGTAATAATTAAGCAAAATAACGATTGGACAAAATGTCCGATTCGCCCCCTCTGCTGCTCATGCAAAGTACATGTTACTTCAGTGTCGTTAATGAACTGCAGTCATTCTTGAATTCAAAACATGACTCCAAATACACTAGTAATACCCATTGCAAGTTTGTGGAAGAAAAACTAGATCATAACTGATCCTGTCTTTAAAGCAAAGATCATCACAATGTTGAAGCTTGTGAAAGTATAAGCATTTATATGGTATGTTTAGTTGCTGGACATCTGCAAAAAAATAATGTGTGACAGAAGACTTACTATGGTAAGGTTCAGTTGGACTGTAAAATCTGAGATGCCTTAATCTTGGAAGGTATGCATTAACATCTCAGTAAAAATGGTTTATTATTCTTTCTCATAGACCCAGCATGCAAGAAAATCAGTTTAAAGCAAGTTGATTGAAATAAAAATAACTACTTTGTCATTCTTGTTAATAACTACTTTGTCATTGTCAAATTGATATGAAATAATAAAAAAAACACTTGGTTGGTCATGTCAATAACCATTCTGTCATTCTTGTCAGATTGATAAGAAATAAAAATAACCACTTGGTCATTCTAGTCAAATTGATATGAAATAAAAATAACCACTTGGTCATTCTTGTCAAATTGAAATGAAATAAAAATAACCACGTTGTCATTCTTGTCAAATTGATATGAAATAAAAAAAACACTTAGTCATTCTTGTCAAATTGATATGAAATAAAAAAAAACACTTGGTCATTCTTGTCAAATTGATATGAAATAAAAATAACCACTTTGTCATTCTTGTCAAATTGAAATGAAATAAAAATAACCACCTAGTCATTCTTGTCAGATTGATAAGAAATAAAAAATAAACACTTGGTCAGTCTTGTCAATAACCACTTTGCCATTCTTGTCAAGTTGATATGAAATAAAAATAACCACTTTGTCATTCTTGTCAAATTGATATGAAATAAAAATAACCACTTTGTCATTCTTATAATATTGAAATGAAATAAAAAAAACACTTTGTCATTCTTGTCAGATTGATAAAAAAATAAAATAACTACTTGGTCATTCTTGTCAAATTGATAAGAAATAAAAAATAAACACTTGGTCAATCTTGTCAATAACTACTTTGTCATTCTTGTCAAATTGATATGAAATAAAAATAACCACTTTGTCATTCTTGTCAAATTGATATGAAATAAAAATAACCACTTTGTCATTCTTGTCAAATTGATATGAAATAAAAATAACCACTTTGTCATTCTTGTCAAATTGATATGAAATAAAAATAACCACTTGGTCATTCTTGTCAAATTGATATGAAATAAAAATAACCACTTTGTCATTCTTGTCAAATTGATATGAAATAAAAATAACCACTTTGTCATTCTTGTCATATTGATATGAAATAAAAAAAACACTTTGTCATTCTTGTCAGATTGATAAGAAATAACAATAGCCACATGGTCAGTCTTGTCAATAACCACTTTGTCATTCTTGTCAAATTGATATGAAATAAAAATAACCACTTGGTCATTCTTGTCAAATTGATAAGAAATAAAAATAACTACTTGGTCATTCTTGTCAGATTGATAAGAAATAAAAATAACCACTTGGTCATTCTTGTCAGATGGATAAAAAATAAAAATAACCACTTGGTCGATCTTGTCAATCACCACTTTGTCATTCTTTTCAAATTGATATGAAATAAAAATAACCACTTTGTCATTCTTGTCAGGTTGATTAAATATAAAATAACTACTTGGTCATTCTGTTCTGTTGCTGTTCTATGGTTTAACGCCATTTTTCAGCAGAAGATAGGCTATACATGGCGGCCAGTATAACTGGTGGAGGAAGAACCCTGGAAACCCCAGGGAAGAACCATGGACCTATGAGAAGCTACTGGCAGGCTTTCCCATGTACCCACGCTATCCGAGCCTTGGACTCAAACCCACACAGACAGAGGTGAGATGGCAGTGATCCGTAACAGTGAGCACTTTAGACCACTCGGTCACTCGGGGCCTCCCTTGGTCATTCTTGTCAAATTGATAAGAAATAAAAAATAAATACTTGTCATTCTTGTCAAATTGATAAGAAATAAAAATAACTACTTGGTCATTCTTGTCAGATTGATAAGAAATAAAAATAACCACTTGATTGATCTTGTCAGTCACCACTTTGTCATTTTTGTCAAATTTATATGAAATAAAAATAACCACTTTGTCATTCTTGTCAATAACCACTTTGTCTTTCTTGTCAGGTTGATATCAAATAAAAATAACTACTTTGTCATTGTTGTCAGTAACTACTTTGTCATTCTTGTCAGATTGATAAGAAATAAAAATAACCACTTGGTCATTCTTGTCAAATTGATGTTGAATAAAAATAACCACTTGGTCATTCTAGTCAAATTGATATGAAATAAAAATAACCACTTTGTCATTCTTGTCAGATTGATATGAAATAAAAATAACCACTTTGTCATTCTTGTCAGATTGATATGAAATAAAAATAACCACCTAGTCATTCTTGTCAGATTGATATGAAATAAAAATAACCACTTGGTCATTCTAGTCAAATTGATATGAAATAAAAATAACCACTTTGTCATTCTTGTCATATTGATATGAAATAAAAATAACTACTTTGTCATTCTTGTCATATTGATATGAAATAAAAATAACTACTTTGTCATTCTTGTCATATTGATATGAAATAAAAATAATCACCTAGTCATTCTTGTCAGATTGATATGAAATAAAAATAACCACTTGGTCATTCTAGTCAAATTGATATGAAATAAAAATATCCACTTTGTCATTCTAGTCAAATTGATATGAAATAAAAATAACTACTTTGTCATTCTTGTCAGATTGATAAGAAATAAAAATAACCACTTGGTCGTTCTAGTCAAATTGATATGAAATAAAAATAACCACTTTGTCATTCTTGTCAGATTGATATGAAATAAAAATAACCACCTAGTCATTCTTGTCAAATTGATATGAAATAAAAAATAACCACTTTGTCATTCTTGTCATATTGATATGAAATAAGAATAACCACTTTGTCATTCTTGTCAAATTGATATGAAATAAAAAATAACTACTTTGTCATTCTTAGTTGATATGAAATAATAATAACCACTTTATCTTAGAGTTGGCATAGATTTGTATTATCTGATTTGTAAAATATACTAAAGATTAACAAGTAAACAGTTGGCCTTAAAATGATCTATATATAATGAATAAAATTTACAAGAACATTCTAAGTATATATCAGGCATGTAACTTTCAAGGTGAATTCACTGTGTAATTAGGTTCATCTGGCATCTTTTACATGTCTCATTTGACAAGCTTGTCCATGAGTGAAACAAAATTTGTATGTATTGCTGAAAGTGAGATACCTCTCTCTATACTGTTAGCTTTTGTCACCTAGTACCACTAAATGGCAGCCAATACAGCAAAATTTTAAAGTAGTGCTCAATTAATGCCATCCAGTGCTAGCCTTACTGAAAACAGTTGATGTTACAGAACTCTGTTTTGTCGGGGGGGGGGGGGACTTCCAGTGGCCCATATCAAATCCAACAGCAATATATTGGGTAACCATGGTTGGCATAGATGTGTCTCTAATTCCTACACATTTTCTGGCACCCTACTTTGAGGCAGATTTTAACTTTAAAAATGTTATCTGGGCCTATCATTGATACTGTGTTATCCAGCATAAACAATGTCCCTATCACATATATGCACATGTATGAAGAGTTAGCTTCCTTTGTGTATATTGGGAGTTCTACACTGAGGAGGATAATTCTGTTTCCCAGTATGGCCACACTGAGTAAAGCACATGTGAGGCTGAATTCTGAGACTGATTTTTAACCAAGACAGTGGAGTGATAATAGTGACATTAAACATGCATTGTGATAGTTCCAATCTCAAACTCCACTGATTCCACTTCCCTAATGATTTTGACAAATTACGCCAGTGCTGTGGATGTCTGTGGGGATTGCATCTAGAAATATATGGGTTATGGCTGTGACACGTCTGAATCTAATAAAGAATATTTAGGTCTGATTTTTCAGCATTCCTATGTCCACTGCAGAGATTTGTACCATCTGTAGGCCAAGACAGCTCATGGATGTGATGCAAGTAGGATAATGCTGGGTTCACTTTATTTAACCATGTAGTCCTGCTCACATGGTGAAATAAAGGGCTTATTTCCATTCATTATTCTATCTTTCATGTCCATAGTGGCTCTTTTGGAGATACGATATTGGAATGTTGTTCAGTTTCTTTAATCACTGTGTTTCCCAGGTTCCAGGGCTATGTTACCCCTCTTTTAGAGTCATTGAATATCACAGTATTGCTTTTTGGATGGGTCTATTGGAAAGCAGTCAGCACTGGAGAAGTTGAAGATTGTTTGTAGTGAAATTTGTATCTCTAAAGGGCTGTTACTCAGGATTGCAACATTGTTAGCTATTGTGGTTGATCCTAAATAGGTGGTCTAAATTGATGCCCCAGATTTTTCAGCAGAAGAATATGCAGGAGTTCATTGCTGAAGCACTTGTAGATGGTGGGGGATAGTTTGGCAACTTGCTTGATGCCCTGTCCAATATGGAAGTTGTTGCCAAACTGATCTAGCCATTGTACCTTGCTAACTGATGAATCTTAGGTCTTTCAATTGAGCAAGAGGTTGCCTGTAATACCATGCAGATACAGCTTCCTCCAGAGGCCTTTTTGCCTTTGTGTTGAAATTGAGACTTGTAGTCAGGACTGGATATCTTTATTGAGTTTTGACCAAATAGAAGGGCTTCCATATATTCAGTATGGTAAAAAAAAATATTTGCATAACTATATCTATGATATATTCAGTATGGTAAAAAAAAATATTTGCATAATTATATCTATGATATGTTCAGTATGGTGAAAATTTTGTAGCTGCATATGAGCTGAATAACTATTTTTTTAAAAAACTTTCAGGGGAAGCCTTTGGATATCATCCTGTAACATTTGCCCTGTACTTGGACCAGGTTGTTTCACATGCAGATCCCAAGCACAGAAACATTGCTCAATACTTCAAGGAGGAGATCTCCAATCCATTTGGTAGGAAGCACAACTTTGATTTGTTTAAAATATTTAAATCAGCAGATGGCCTATTTAGCAACTTTTTTCCTTTTTGTAATTACAGTTTTACTTACTTGGTTTCCTTAACTTCAGTTATTATAGTAAGTTCTTAACTTAAATATATGACTGGGTAGAAAAATCGGACAACTGTGTTGAGTCTCTATTGTAAACATTGAAGTTTTTGCCCAAAATAAAATATGCATCCAGTAGCACATGTAAAAGCTGTGATTTCTTTTGATTTCCTCTTGGAAGAAATTTGTAATGGAAAAACACATTTGCTTCAATAAAGTTTGTATTGTTTTGCATAAATTTGTGGATAAAAATTGTTTTGTTATGAAAAAACTCCAGATGTATTGAAAATTTGCAGTTTAGCTAATACAATTTCACTTGTGCACAGAGGTTTTTATCAACTGCAGTGGGAAGTGGACCTGCTGACTGTTATGATTTTGCAGTAAGTCTTATGAAAATGACCCATAAAATATGGACTTAAGGAGTAAAAGCAAAGACTATGAAAATAAGATTGTTGTGGCCAAATCCAGATAATTGGCTTGTCCATGTTGGTTTCATCCAGGTTTCATATTAGATTTAATGGAGTTAGTCAGGGAACCAAACTAACTTTATAGTAGTACCTCAGATGATTTTAACTGCACACTTTTTGTTCATGCAGAGCATCTTCATGATCAGACTGTTTACTATAGAAATTTTAAACAAATGGCATCCAACAAGTCATGTGTTGAAGAGAGGGAAAATAAGCCTCTAAAAAGTGTTATTACATAGAACAAAAAGGAATGTTCAGATTATTATCAACAAAACCACCAAGGGACACAGTTACGTTTATTGGATATCACATGTCGATTTGAGTATGTCTCATGGCAGGAGATATGATAACCATCATCATGTGAAATCAACAACAAACATTTCCAAGAATTGTGTTAAGTTGAAAGATGGCAACAAGCCATTGAGCTACATAGGTTTGGAACTGAAGTTTGTGCAACTGTAAATAAGGTCTACATGTACTTTATAAACTTTTCAGTTGAACATAATGTTTACCATTGCTGCTTCAATTTCAGATACTGAACATTTTAAATTACATGTCTTCCAAATTTAAAATAGCAGTAATGTGAAAATTTGCTACACATTATTGAAAACAGGTCAAACAAGTGGAAAAATGTCAACTGCCTTAGTGAAATGGCCTTGTTAGGGTTGGCAGGTCTGACATAGTGGTCACTTTTCTGATAGAATCAGCAGTGTCATTTTCATTAGTTATGTATAGGTTCTGGTGATCTGTCACTACTGTGTGATGAAATGAGAGGTTATGATTTTATGCTTGCCAAAAAGATGTCCAATTAGTTTTTCTGCAGTTGGATTTATCTGACCTTTTAAATGCATGCGGTTTTTAGTTGGATGAATAGACTTTAATGTAATTATGCAACTACATTTAAATTGTTTGTTTTGTAGGCATAGAGTTCTATATTGGCCTTCCTAAACATCTGCATTATCGAGCTGCCCGCGTGGTCCTGACTCGCAAGATGGACCTGGAACAATTGGCAAAAAATTTCAAAGGAGATTTGAACCTCTTCATGGAGACGGCAAAGAATCCAAAAGATTTTCGTGATGTATGTACACTCATGTATTGTAATCCAATTGTTAAAAAACATAATCTGAGAATTTGTGAAGAAACTACCTCAATAATAGACATGTTTATTATCTCACCTGTATACACTGTATCAAAACCACCTCATTAGTAAACCTGCTTATTGCTTTATCTGTGCAAGCTGTAAATAAACCACCTAAATAGGCCTGTTTATCATCTCACCTGTGTACACTGTATAGAAACCACCTCAATAGTAGTGCTGTTTATTATTTCACCTATGCAAACTGGAAAGAAACAACATAAATTGGCTTGCTTGGCGTTCAGCATTAAGAGATTAGTGTTAGGACTGGTCAGCCTGGTGTCAGGATAATGTGACTGGGTGGGACATCATGCTACATGTCTGCGGCATGATGCCTCAGTGCTAGACATCACTATAAACTGTTACATTGCAGACATCATAGCGATGTAACTGAAAAATTGTTAAAGCTACATTGAAAATTAAAATCACATCACACACATAAATTTGCCTTTTAATAGCATCAGTAGCTTACCCATAGCTTTGTTTTCATGACAAAAAAAACATACTTCCTCCCGTAGAGTGAAGAATTGTCAGTATGATGCAATTCCTCGTGCAACTCACCTTGTCCTTGATATGATATGTATCAAACAAACACAGATAATTCATCTTTTTCAAGGACATTGATGTGATCAGACATGTGCCAAATTCACCAGAGAAAATTTGCCTGTAGTAGTGTTTTTTTAACTGCAATTGCATCCTGGCCTCTACACTACTTTATCTCTAATGGCGTTACATTATCCGTTTGTTTTTCCAAATCTTCAGTTTTTGGTTACTTCCAGGACTTGGGGGCGGGATTACTTTGTATACACCTGCAGGTATCAGATACACTTACTGTCTAAAATGTTACTTCTAGTTACTGTTAAGTCATTATATATTAGGAATAACAACAGCTTGCTAACTAGAGTCTATGCATTCTTCAGTCTAGATAGACATAGAAGAAACCACATTGTATATGGTATCTTTACTAGGTATTTGTTTCAATGCATTGAATTTTTTCACATTGCTATTGTATGCATGTATACTTCCTTCCTTGGATAAAAGTTTTATAAAAAATTGAGAACACTCTTTCTTACGTGGAAAAAAGACGTAAATTTATACTACTGTTTAGTATGTCTATTGAGAACATGGGTGTACACCATACACTGTACATACAAATTAGATGAGTTATATGTGACACTATAAATATTTTAATTTTGTTGCTATATAAAGGAATAATGTCAACACAGTCTGTGGGAAAGGGTGGCCACAAGAAGTCTTCCTAGGACATTCATCCAGACTCTATTAAATGTTCCAAAAGTGCACACAAAAAAATCACTGTACATTTTGTAAATCATGGTCTGCAGACTCCAGACACACTTATTAGGGAAAGAACAAACTTCATTCTCCTTCCTCATCAGAATTGTCTGGCTCCCCTGTTACAGAAAATAAGAGGTCTTCTGACCAGAATACCCCTCCCAGCACATAGCTACCTCCCATTGTTATGGAGATACAGTGACCATGTAGCAGCAGGTTGCTGCCTCCCATGGAGGAGGAGATGTACCTTTCATCCCATAGTATGTTGCTACCTCCCATTGTGAAAGAGATGCACTGCCTTCACCCCATCAAAGGTAGTATGCCACACCCTCCCACCAGGATGGATCAGCACACCTTCTTAAATGATGCATCAGTTGACGATCCTGTATCCTCTGATCATCATGCCATTCTGTATGGAGATAGGGTTCAGACCAAGTTCTCCCCTCTCCATCCTCTACCACCTCATTATGAACATTGGGAGTCTAACCAGTGGGCTTACACTAGGCATGGGGATCAGATCTGTATCCCCTACATTTCCTATTATCCTGATGAATCCCTATGGGATGTGGGGCCCTCCACCTCAAGGGCCCTGGTCATGTATGACCCCTTGGGCTCTTGGATCTTGCTCTCATAACAGCAACAATAATGCAACTCATGTCCCGCCATCACCTCATCACCAGGTGGAAGCAATTATGAAGGCTAGAGGCATCACTTCTTCCAGGACTGACAGATGTTCTCATCTCTCTCCGGCTCTTGCCACTCCTTAAGCCCCTACTCACCGGGTTGATGTACGGGACTTGGTGCAGTATTCCTATACCCTCTTCACATCCAAGGGACTTGGTGACATAGGTGTCAACTTGTATGGTTTACTCATAATTTGTATGGTTTCTTTTTCCTTTTTCATCAGTGTATGGCCGTACAATCGTTTTGTATGGTTTTTTTTGTAACAAATTTACAATTTAAAAAATAAAATTCGTTTTGTGTGCATCTGGGACTTATGGCATAATATTTTTAGCATGAGAATTCAGTGAGACTATGGTGGCCTGAAACAACCAATCAAATCATACTCAAAACCGTGCTTTTTCTTTGATAATGAAACAAGTTTCATTCATGGTTCAACTCCATTGTGTGAAGATCTTGTCGTTTATGGCTCAAAGATCAGATTCTCACTCAGATTTCTAATATTGACTAACTATCTGTGTAGTAAGTATGTTTTCTTATTTTATACATTTTTATTTTACTATTTATACTTATTACTATCAAATGCATAAAGTTTGCATCAATTGTCATTCATTACATAGTGTGGCAATCGTGTTGGTGTAACCGTCTTTTCTGTGTGGAGATGAAGTCAATTTATTAAATTTTTTAACAATATACTAATTAAAAATAAATACTCTACTGATTTTAGCACCGACATTTTATTGTGCTGTTATAGTTTTGAGTTAAGTTTGTCAGATAGGTAATGCAAACAGAAGATGCATTGCCATAATGACGGACGTAGTACACATACTGAGTGACTCGAAAATATGTAACACGGCCAATTTATATCAAGTTTGTGACCAAAATTGGCACAGTATAATGCAAATTCATAACTTTTCAAACACCAGATATGCAATTTTAATAGAAACAATCAACAGCTTACGAGGTATAAACTTCTGGACTGCTACTTTGTCAATTTTTTTATTTCTAGATTTCAATTTTTGGATAGCTCCTGGCATAATATCTTGGGGTTTATGGGGAAAAATATAAATTCGTAACATATTTGTAATCAGGAGATCTTCCTCTATCACATGTCAAATCTAAAATTTAAAAAAATTATTTTTTATTTCTCTCATCCAGTTGAAATATTCCGTCCATCAAATGGCTGAGCCTAACTCAAAGAAACGCAAACTTGAAGACACTAACCAAAGTTGTGGCAAGTTTCAGACCGATTGAATTAAAGTCTTCCCTGGCATTGTAGATGTATCCATGATAGGATCTTCACATGCTTTTTGTAAAATATGCAGTAAAGATATTAAAGTGGTGGTGTCGAGCATATATGATCTGGAGGAACACTTCAGGACAAAACTGCATGAAATAAATTCTGAAATGAAGAAAGGAGCATCCATCAAAAGCTTCTTTGCTTAGCCAAAGCAGGAGATGATAGTGTTAAAAGTAAAAAGAATGAAACAAAGTTTCAGAAATGTAAATGATTATGTAAATATGTGTCATCATAATTTGTGTAAAGCATTTGTTGTTTTAAAACTGTTAATCTTATATATTGTATGAATACATTTTTTTGTGTAAGTTTTTTTGTGTCTTTGTAAGGTTTTTATTGGTCTGGCGTACAGGTGTTTGTCTCAAAAGGTTGACACCTATGTTGTGATGCCCAAACACTCTCCAGCTCGGAATGTCCTCAATGATGCTATCTCCATTCTTGTAAACTCTGATGAGTTTGACATGGAGGAAGCACAAGTGATGCCTGCTCTTACATCCATTCTTTCATCTCTATTGTGGAAGAGGAGGTATGGTCTTTTGACAAGGCAACAAACAAAGTCTATCACCTCTTGCCCCCCAACTTGTGCTCAAAACCTCTCCAACTTGATGTAGGTGCAGCCAAGGTGGGTATTTCAAGTGGAGCCTAGGCATACCTTTCCATAAAAGACATTGAAGTTATGGAACAGAAAGTCTGACTGCTCATCACCATAGCTTCACATCCCGACCTCTTCTCAGCTGCTTCTTTTAGTATGCTGAGAGAAGCCTTCTTGAACCCAGCTGCCTTTCAGCATGTACTGGAAGCTGTGGCCAAGACATATCGGCACCCAAGGGACTTGAACCTTCTTCTGCCACACATCCCTCTCCCATGCATCCCACTGGTGATTACCTAGGCCTCTTTTTTGAGACCTGGTCAAGCATCACAGATGATGGTTGGGTCCTTTCAGTAGTGAACGAGGGGTTCCAACTCTAGTTCTGGGAAATATCTCCTCTTTCCAGGACCCCCATCTTTCTTCATCAATCCAATCTGGTAAAACTGAGGGAGGAAGTGCACTCCAGTATTTTGATGATTGGCTGATCCACAAAGTTGAAATCCAGTCCCTTCATCAGGATCTGTACCACTGTTGGTCATGCTAACTCAATTGGGCCTTTTGCCCAACCTCAAGAAACTGGAACCAACTCCATCACAAAACTTCATTTACATGGGGATGAATTTCTTCACAAACCAGAACATAGACTTCCACTTTATTGGATAGATTGAATCTGGCTATGTTAGTGAAACTATTAGCAAAAACTTCCTTGCTCAACTGTACCTGTCCCTTCTGGGAATCTTGAACGCTGCTGCTGACTTGGTTCTATTACAATGTCTTCATTTGCAACCTCTACAGTTCCTCCTTCTCGCAAGGTGGAAACCTAACGTTGATTTTCAATCAACACTGATCATTCTAGGACTAGTGTTTTGTCACCATTTGCAGTGGTGGATGAATTGGAACAAATTCATGGTTGGAGTACCCATACACCCAAACCCCACTCCTCTCTGTTTGCTGATGTGCCAGATTCCATTTGTAGTACTCATTTAGAACCAGAGGATATAATTCTAAAGGGTCTTTGGACCCTGTTCAAATCATTCCTTCACATAACATCAGACAAATAAGGCTGAAAACCGAGGGTGCATCAGCAAAGTAAGGGGTCAATGTGTCATGGTCTACTGCAACAACACGACCCTCATAGTTTATTTTTGAAGTCAAGGAGGCACTTATGCCCTTTCTCTTTGTGTGGAAGTCTGGATCCTCCTCTGGTGGGCCGCCTTGTGGAAAATAACAGAGTTCGACATATTCTGGGCAACAAGAAAGTTTTGACAGGCAGTCTCTCCAAAACTGGCAGAGCCATCCCCACAGAATGGACTCTTCCCTTTTCTCACTGTGGGAAGACCCTTAGTGGATCTATTTGCAACCAGGCTCAACAACATAACTTCCATTTTATGTTTCACCTCTCCTGGATAAGGAGCATGGATGGATGCTTTCAGTCTCTAGTGGGATTGGCTGTTTGCATTCCCACCCTTCCAGCTGCTTCTTTGGGTCCAGCAAAAAATAAAACTTCACTGCTCAGATCATTTTCACAGCCCCATTTGTGGCCTCTGCACTTGTGTTTCATTGATCTTCTAGACCTCTTGATCACTTGACCCAGGTCTCTTCCTCTCATGAGGGATCATCTGTCGCAACACTGGGGATCCTTCCTCCACAACAGCCCACAAATTCTCCACCTTCACGCTTTGCTCATCTCAAGTGTTTTCTCTACCAGAACAAATTTTCAGGCCGAATTGCCATTTGCATCATTCAGACCAGGAGAGCTTCAACATCCAAGGTCTATGATGCCAGGTGATTGGTGCAGTAGGAAGCATGTTGATTCCAGCTGTTCTGCTATAACTTCTTTTGCTGATTTCCTTTTGTTTCTCTTCGAGAACAAAATATGCTCTGTATCCACTATCAAGGACTTTAGAGCTGCCATTTCAAACACACTTTAATTCTCACAAGGCATAGTGACTGGTTCGGATTCACACCTTGTCAATTGTATTAAGTATTTTGAGCTGCAGATACCTGTCTCACACTCACAAACACCTAAGTGGAATCTGTATTGTGTTTTATGGTCACGAACCCAAGCCCTCAATGAACCACTGAATGAGGCTTCTTTCAGGACCTCACTCTCAAGACCATGTTTCTTCTTACCCTCACCTCAATGCAGATAGGAAGTGAGATTCATAGCTTATCTATTGAAACTGGCTGTCTCCAGTTTAATGGAAATTATGTTTCAGTTTCCCTCCTTCGCCAACAGGGATTTTTAACCAAAAATCGGTTACCTTCCATAGTTCCACTACCAATAGAAATCCCCAGTCTCAGTCGAATCTGTGCTGCAGACAATACATATGGACTTTTATGTCCATTGAAGGCACTCCATTTCTTTATTACGGCATCCAAAGGAAAACAAAAGAGTAGGAAACATCTGTTCCTCCCTCTCAATGGCTTTATAGACATTTCAGCTGTGACTATTTCACGATGGATTGACACCATGATCAAAAGAGCATACCAGTCTTGTACTGATAAATGCCTTTCTTTTATGAGACTTAAAGCCCATGAGGTTCGAGCCTATGCTACCTCCTGGGTCTACCTTAATTAGTCCTCCTTGGAGGACATAATGAAGGCAGCATTATGGTGTTCACATAATACCGTTTCCTGCTTTTACTTCTGTTCATTATCACAACAAAGCACAGACATTTTTTACCAACATTCCATAACATGGACCTTTCCACCAACAGTGAGTACTTCCATTTTCTCTGGGTTTTTTTATCAGTTTAAGGGAGCTTCAGCCAACCCTCCTTACTGACAAATTCAGCTAAACAATAGCCATGGGTAAGCTATTGCTGCTGTTAAATGTAGTTTTCGGGGGGGGGGGGGAGGGAGAACTAATTTTAATTATGCAGTACTTACTAACAGCTAATGTAGAATGCCATCCTCCCACCCTGTTCTGATGTCCTGATGTAATAGTCCTCTTTGAAAAAAATCAGTTATCTGTGCTTGTTTTGCACATAACACATACCAAGGACAAGGTGAGTTGCACAAGGAATTGCATCATACTGACAATTCTTCACTCTAAGGAAGGATGTATTCACATCAGATGGATCGTGCATATTTTACTACTAAAGAAAGCTAAAAAATAGCTATAGGCAAGTATTGTATAATTAAAATTAGTTCCCCCCTCAAACAGCTGTCAAGAAACCAACTCAGTAGTAGGCCTGCTTATTATCTCACCTGTGTAAGCATTGAGACATAAATATTATTTTTTTACTTGTGATGTGTGTTAAAGTTTTACATGTCAGACATATGGGGTAGGTGAGAGATACATCGTACACAGGTACGACACATGATACAGGTACAATGCAAAGTTCCACAGAATGCAGCAATGTTATAGATTTTATAACTTTATACATAAGCTTGGTAAAAAATAAAAGAAATATAAGCATCTAGATAGATTTGCTTCATATCTTATTAGTAAATTAAAGAAAGAAGAGTGTATAAAAAGGTCTGAATGGGATACCATATTTTCATATTGTTTTTGCAAGTTTGTGAGTGAATCATCGGGGGTAAAAGCATTGGGGGAAAAAAACCATCTGATTCTAGTGTATGTGGTAAAGTCAAATTGAGAACTATACTACTTTTACCCAATTATGTTTCATTGTATTAAATCATCTATCATTTGTTTTTCTTTACTGTACTCATTCTGTCACTCACTTTCTTAATTTGGTACAGGCATTACTATTTTGTATTAATTGAACAGTGATATCTGTTGAACAAACCCATATTTCTTGGCCATCGATTCTTGCATTCTGTTATTAGGCAGATGTCAGCCAGGTAGATGATTTCAGGTCAGCTTGGGTCTTTTGTTTGAAAATTAAGAACAGAGGATACAGTTGGCTGTATGTTGATCTTGTTCTTGTTGTTGTAAAATGATTTCTTTCAGAAACTTGGAAAAGTATGTATATTTAGATCAAAACTCATCACTATATGTCCACTCATTAAATTATAGCAAACTTCAGTTACATAAAAAAACAGATTCTAAGAAGATGCAAGAAATGGAGGTCTCAATATGGTTTAATGGACACCTCAACATGGTTTAAATATAGGCCTCAGCATGGTTTAATGGAGGCCTCAGCATGGTTTAGTGGAGGTCTCAGCATGGTTTAATGGAGGCCTCAGCATGGTTTAAGCAATGAGGTTACAACATTTGTAGTTATGAAATAGATCAGAATATTGTCAGTACTTGTAAAAATATTATAAATACAATAAAAGTTATTTTGTCTTGGAAACAACGGTTGGGAGTGTCAATTAAATTTGGAAACAATTTATGTGACAATGTTCGAATATTCTCTTTGGAAGAAATTATTTTAATCTTTTCAATTTTCAAATAAAGGGACAACAATTTATTTACTTTTAACGTGCATTTACCTCAATCAGTGCATTATCAGGTTAGTTACCTCAACAACTAATGCATGGATGGTAATTCTTTTATTGAAATTAAAGAAATCTGCTTAAAAATAAAGATAAAATATTCCAAACTTGTTGTTTTATTGTTTGACTTTTTTTATTCAAGTATCTCAGAACAGCAGTGTGCCTCACTCAGGTCATTATTTTCTTGAGCTTCTCTGAAGAAACCTAGTCCAGTGGCGCCCACTTTTTATTATTTCCATTATGCACAGCCCCCTCTTTATTTGGAAAACTTAAAAAAAATATTAATGAGTAGGTATATTGCATTATTTTTTCCAACCTAGGTAAGAAGAGTCAATGACCCAGATTGTGCCGAGCTCCCAGTTGGATCTACTCATGGATTTGGCGGAGCTGATGCCATGGCCAAGTTTTGTGGAATCCTTGCAAATGGAGGAGAGCATGAAGGCAAATTGTTGCTGTCAAGGGAATTAATCCAGAGATTTGAAAAGCCAATTGTAAAAGGATACGACATAAACTATGGCTTGGACCATTGGTGGAGTTTAGGAACAATACTTTTTGGAGTAAAAGAGGGAAATGAACCAGTCAGTACAAATATCCATCTTTGTTACATAATATCAACAGTTATAGTTGTATAACATCATTTCATATAAATTAAATGTTAATTTGTGGCAGCATCATACAGCCATGTAACGGAGTACTTGTTATTTGGAAAATAGAATCTCAAGCTTGCGTGGAAATTTTGGATTAGAGGTTTAGGTTACAACAAGAAATTTTTAAAACTGAGTGAATAATACAATGACCAACTCTGTGCAAGCAGTTTATGACATAATATACTAGTTTCACAAATTTAATTTCTATAATTGTTAGCACTCATTTTAAATCATGGATTTATGGTCTGTTACAGCTGATATCTAATGAAATATGAGTTGACATAATTTGATCAGCTACCAGTTATGAAAATTTGCCAGTATCCAGACAGAAATGAAAAATATTAAGAAACACTTGACTTGTAGTCATTGGAATGCAATGAATTATTTATTTCAAGGTGATAATAATCAATCAAGGTTGGTTCCAAACAATAAGCTACGACAGAATAATTCTTCTTGACAAATTATAGTGCAAAATATTGTGCAAGAAATGTAAAGAGATTTTGGATCTTTACTTAACTTATCAGCATTGGACTTAAAAGTTTGTATTCTAATGATCAGACTGTTCTTTTGCTACTACTTACAACCTATAAAAAAGAATACATAATAAATAACTTGTAGTACCAATGCAGTTTTCTTACTGTAACTTCTGAGAGTTGTCTCCCTTTAATCAGTCATATAATTGTAAGTTTGATTTGGCCACATATGTTGGAAATGATGTCATTATTGCACATGTAGGGTGGATTTGATTAAAGCTTGCCCAAGTAAATATTGGTGGAAAAATTATTGATTTTAATCTTGTTATTGATTAAGATTGTTTACAAAACATATTTAAGCAACAAAAAAGACAGTAGAAAGAGTGTCAGAAAGATAAAACAATAAATTAAAACTTGGCACTGCCTAGGCACTTAAAATGTTCAGACTGATTTGTATTGCCTATTTCACAGTTTGAATTAGCAGACAAAAGTAATGGATAGTTATGTACTGTTTTTTTAAAAAAATGTATCACTAAAAATTATACATTGGTATAATTAGATTGACTTGTAATTGTTTACCAAAAATGGCTTGAGATGGGGAAACAGTGTTAGGTCAAATTACATGTTAGATTGTAACTAAAAGTTTGATGGAAAAGTTTATAGATTCTGATGCTATGAATAAATTTTGGTCTTTACTCTGTAGATCCATACTGAATGAAGCCAGTCACATCACATGACACCTGACTTCAAATTTCTCAAACTTTATACCATTACCCTTGTTACATCAAAAATTGTATATATGTTAGTTAGTTGGCCTTTTCAGGTTTAAAATACCCACAGTGATCTTTACTTGTAAAAAGCACATCTTTGAAGGATGATAGTACCCCCAGTGATCTTTACTGGTAAAATGCACATCTTTGAAGGATGAAAATACCTCTAGTGATCTTTACTGGTAAAAAGCATATCTTTGAAGGTTGAAAATACCCCAGTGATATTTACTGGTAAAAAGTATCTTTGAAGGATGCAAATACCCCCAGTAATCTTTACTGGTAAAAATCACATCTTTGAAGGTTGAAAATACCTCCAGTGATCTTTACTGGTAAAAAGCATATCTTTGAAGGTTGAAAATACCCCAGTGATATTTACTGGTAAAAAGTATCTTTGAAGGATGCAAATACCCCCAGTAATCTTTACTGGTAAAAAGCACATCTTTGAAGGTTGAAAATACCTCCAGTGATCTTTACTGGTAAAAAGCACATCTTTGAAGGGTGAAAATACCTCCAGTGATCTTTACTGGTAAAAAGCACATCTTTGAAGGATGAAAATACATCCAGTGATCTTTACTGGTAAAAAGCATATCTTTGAAGGATGAAAATACCTCCAGTGATCTTTACTGGTAAAAAGCACATCTTTGAAGGATGCAAATACCCCCAGTGATCTTTACTGGTAAAAAGCACATCATTAAAGGATGCAAATACCCCCAGTGATCTTTACTGGTAAAAAGCACATCATTGAAGGATGCAAATACCTCCAGTGATATTTACTGGTAAAAAGCACATCTTTGAAGGTTAAAAATACCTCCAGTGATCTTGACTGGTAAAAAGCATATCTTTGAAGGATGAAAATACCTCCAGTGATCTTTACTGGTAAAAAGCACATCTTTGAAGGATGCAAATACCCCCAGTGATCTTTACTGGTAAAAAGTACATCTTTGAAGGATGCAAATACCTCCAGTGATCTTTACTGGTAAAAAGCACATCTTTGAAGGTTGAAAATACCTCCAGTGATCTTTACTGGTAAAAATCACATCTTTGAAGGTTGAAAATACCTCCAGTGATCTTTACTGGTAAAAAGCATATCTTTGAATGATGAAAATACATCCAGTGATCTTTCTTGTTAAAAAGCATATCTTCAAAGGCAGCAAATGACCCATTGTGATTTTGACTAGAAAATGCACGTCTTTGAAGACTGAAAAGAGCCTGTGATCTATGTCAAAATCACGTCTTTAAATTATGAAAATTGCCCCAGCAATCTTTATTTCTAAAAAAGCCAGTCTCTTCAGGCTTTTTGAAGACTTTATCATATCTAACAATTAGTTTTAAAGTATTAGTAAAATTTAGAGAAAAGATGATTCATAGATGTAATGACAGATTTATTTTCCTTTCACACTTCCGCAGTAAAAATATTTCTTTCTTTAATGTATTTATTTATATCAGACAAATGCTGATGTTTTTGCTGATTCTTATATTGGCATGAGTTTCACTTTTATTTACATGGAAAATTATATAGTTTTGATAATAGATTATTCTATTTCAGGTGAAATTTATATTTGGCCATGGTGGTTTTGGAGGACAATGGGTAGGAGTGGATGCTCACTATAAAGTGGGATATGCCTACACAACTGGTTTTTGTGACCCTACAGCCTCGTACAGTGGTGTTGCAGATCAAAGACTGGACTCATTGTATCATGCTATTTATGACTGTATCAGGAGAATTGAAAATGTAACCGTGCCAAGAACAAACTATTTTCTATATTCACAGTATGAAAAAGCTACAAATGCGAAGAATAAGTTGTAGTAGGAAAGATTTTGTAACATCATTTCAAGTTAAGGAGACTAAATTTTAGTTGCAGTTTATTCAGCTTTGTTCAGTCTATTGTACTATTAGTTTTAATTCTTAGCTTTCATTATATGAATTTGAAATATGAAATTTGATACAATATGGCAATTTACAATATTAATATGAAGGGAAGATATAGTGTTTCTCCTTGTCACTATGTAAAATGGTCTTTCTTTATTTGGATATAATCATTTTATAATCTTACAGTTGTTTACATATAAAAGGTAAATAATGAGTTTTATATAGTATTTGATAAATTAGTGCTTCCAGTTTGATAAATTAGTGGTTCCTATGAGTCAGTACTAATGAAGAAAAAGACCAGGTTTATTAGTTCATAATGTCTCTGTTTTTGCCAGTGTCCTTCATCTTAGTCAAGATGGAGTTAACATTAAATACACATTCCATGTGCGAGTTCTCTTTGTTGTCTTCACTGGTGCTCTCAATTTCATTTATTGTTTTCCTTTTATTAGCATTAGTGTCATTTTCATCACAAGACTATGTCCTGAAAAATGAAAAAAAAAAAAAAAGATTTATAACCATTTTTACAAGACAATATAATTTTCTGCACCCCTTTAAATATTTTTTATTGATACTGTGGTACCAGATCTAAATAATTAATTTTATGGAATACTGATGATTTGTCAATACTGTTCAAATCAAATTCTGAGAAAGCTTTAATTACTTTTATGATTTAGATAAGCATCATCACCAGTTTAATTTAAAAGACCATAACAACAAAAAAGAGCATAATTTAATTGCCAAACAATTGTAGGTACTTATATACACACTCAAAAGAACGCGGTTTCTTTGAAGTCACATCAGAGTAGCCTTCAGACTGGTAGTCCTTTTCACAAGATAATTACAGTGATGAGGATTAACTGTTAATTAGTCATGATGGTTTCATGTCTATTTATGAAGTCTGACCTTTAGCTGTTCTGCAGACTGGCCACAGGTGACCATAATGTTAAAAGGGAGATCATCCCAAGGAAAAGCGAGGCGTGTCATGGGGATGCATGTCAGGGACAGAGGGTGCATCCTTTCAGAATGTCACCTATTTTAACCATAAGATCCGGTCCCTGAAAGCCCTGAAAAATATATATAGGACAATACTTTTTACAAGTTACTGTGGTATAAACAAAATAACTGAAGAGCCATTCATTGAAATTTAATTAAATTAGTACGATCATTGAAAACCATACATAGACCACTCCAGTGGTCTAGTGTTTAGAGTGTCCACCTCGGATGCAGGAGGTCGTGGGTTCAATCCCCGGACAAGTCATACCAAAGACTTACAGAAATGGTACTAACAGCTGCCTTACTTGGCATTTAGCATTTAGAGATTAGTGTTAGGACTGGTCAGCCTGGTGTCAGGATAATGTGACTGGGTGGGACATCATGCTACATGTCTGCAGCATGATGCCCCAGTGCTAGACATCACTATAAGCTGTCACACTGCAGACATTGTAGTGATATGGCTGAAAAATTGTTAAAGCTACTTTAAAAATCCAAATCACACACACACAAAATCATATATTGAAGATATTAACTTTTTATGATTGTTTGTCAACAACGTTTCCAAATCACAGCAACTTTTATATTCACAAGTTTGCTGTATGCAAGGATGAAATAGTGTGATAACTGGCTGATGTGAAATTAACCTCACAATGATTCATAATAATAACTTTCCTTCCCAGAATAATGTTTCAGTACTGTTTATACTTGTCCTTTATTAGCCTTTTAGAAAGAAGATATAATCAGACAATCTATTCATGCATTTTTGATGAAATAGCATGTGCTTTTCTTAGCTGTACAGGTGTCTTATGTAGATTTTAACAGAAGTTAAGGTACTTGATACACCAGCTTGAGTGAAAAATGCTGAGGCAAGTCTTTCCTACAATCGTTATTTATTTTGTATGACTCATTTAATTTTAAATATGTCAAGATTGATTTTTATCTTTGATTATACTATAACTTTTATAAGACATATTGTTACAGTTATTGTTAATTGTTTACAAACATATTAAAATTAATTATTAATATATATGATTGTCTTTTTCTTTTACTCATCATCCCCCAAAGCAAACTTGTATGGATTTTTATAGATGTAGATTTACATCATCTTTCTCTTGTCTCATTTATTTATTGCCACTTTTTAGGAATCAAAATTTAGTGTAGACAGCGCTAAAAGAGAACTCCCAAATGGTAACAAAACTGTTTATCAAAACATGTATAAAATTAATTAGCTTTCTTGAAGTATACAAAATGAAATAAATATTTTTTTCAGTTCATCATTGTAAACTATGCCTTGTGACTCAACAGCAATGAAGCAACTACCATGGCATCTAGTTCTAATACATTACAGATCACTATCAAATAACCTTTGTCCATGTAGGTTCCAGTCTGGCATCAAGTTCTAATACATTACAGATCACTATCAACTCACCTTTGTCCATGTGGATTCCAGTCTGGCATCTAGTTCTAATACATTACAGATCACTATCAACTCACCTTTGTCCATGTGGGTTCCAGTCATAGCTTGGTCAATGTGGCTATACGAGAAACTTGTCAATAGCTTCCTGTGAGGTGGTGGTTCTTCCCAGGGTTTTCCCTGATTCTTCCTCCACCAAATATACTGACCACCATGTAGAGCAATGCATGTGCTGAAAAATGGCGTTAAACCCACAAAACCCTTCAAAAACAAAACAATTCTTTGACTTGTGACCATCTTCATCATGCGTGTCTGAAAAACACAGCAGTAATTGGCCTGCTTTGTATCACTGTGATCCTGGGTTTGATCCCAGTCAACAATTCTCAATCAGTTATGACTTACCAGTGATCCATGTAGACTGCTAACCAGTTACCAGTCACGCTTGTGCGCTGCTTTGTTTACAGAACTTTGAGTGTATGAGCCAAAAAACTGTCAAGGAGAGATAATTCTAAAACCTTGATAGATTTTACTATATGACATGCACAAAGTAACATTGTTATAACTTCAGAGTATTGTGTACGATTTTGATTAAATTTCATTTCTTAGTTCATTTTTACAGGATTTGCTGTCCACAACTCCTGAAACCTGCAAAGAATGTCATATATTCATTCACCATATTTTGTCGGAAATGAGTCATCCAATTATGATTATTGCTTTCTTCCATGCCATACAAATATGTCTTGAAGATGCTTGCTGTTTTTTATTCACATTTACTGGGAAAGCCTGCCTGACATATAGTTCAATCTCCATATATATATATATATAAAATACAACTACTTAGTCTTTTTCATTCAAGTTTATTTGATCATTATCAGGAGTGGTGATCATGTCCCTGTTCTGAAGCAAAGTACACACATGATTCATGGTGATCATGTCCCTGTGCTGAAGCAAAGTACACACATGATTCATGGTGATCATGTCCCTGTGCTGAAGCAAAGTACACACATGATTCATGGTGATCATGTCCCTGTGCTGAAGCAAAGTACACACATGATTCATGGTGATCATGTCCCTGTGCTGAAGCAAAGTACACACATGATTCATGGTGATCATGTCCCTGTGCTGAAGCAAAGTACACACATGATTCATGGTGATCATGTCCCTGTGCTGAAGCAAAGTACACACATGATTCATGGTGATCATGTCCCTGCACTGAAGCAAAGTACACACATGATTCATTTTTGCTATGAAAAAAATCAAAAGGTGCTCTGAAACAAATTGTAAGAGTTCACTATGAAGGGAGACAGAAGCATGAAACATGGATGAAATAATGCTAGCTGATGCTTACAGTATCAGTATATTAACAATACCAGTGATGACTATCAATGTTACAGTCTCTCTTTCTGACCTAAATACAACAGATAAAAGCGCGTGAACATAACAGGTTATGTGAATGCAACACATATTATGGCATCTATTAAACATGAATTGAAAATGAATCTACTTCCTAGAATTCTTTTAGAAATAAATCTGTAACAGTCGTAGCACATGTACAGTATCTTTAGAGCTGGGTACCATGAAAAGTTTTGTATTGCAGTTTACCAGTGTACGTATGAATTTATGTACCATGGTATACCACAATTACGTTCGGGTCATCAACAATTTAATGTTCTGAGGCAGGGTTTCAAAATTATTTTTTTAAATTCCATCTATCAATAGCTGGAAAAATATCTTGCTCTGATTTATAGCAAAATAAAACCTTATCATATCATTATATTATTTGAGACAAAATGACACCATATCATATCATTATATTATCTGAGACAAAATAACACCATATCATATCATAATATTATCTGAGACAAAATAACACCATATATTATATTATTTGAGACAAAATAACACCATATCATTATATTATTTGAGACAAAACAACACCATATCATATCATTATATTATTTGAGACAAAATATACTGAAGTACTGGTACTGTGAAAAGGTACCTTGATACATATCAGTGGAAAAAATAATGCAGTAAATAGTATACCAGTAATACCAAATGTTGAAATGAGTAAAATATCAATATCAATATTAATAAATAGGATGATTCATTATGATACAGATTTTCCTTTATTAATCCGATGGAATCCATGAGTTCATCAGAGAAAAAAATGAGATACAAATTATTTGTATGAATTTTATATACAAGTTTCATAATGTAATTTTCAAGCAAATATAACTGACAAGGAATGACAGTCAAACAAAAGTTGATACACCCAAAGTCATGTCTTTTGAGCTTCTGAAGGGCTTAGAATCCTCCCATTAGGGACATTGTCTGCTAAATCACCTGCAACTTTTTCAACTGCTTCTGATACTTTCTTTCTAACTGAAAACTGCTGTGTGTGTATGTTCTCCCATGTGAGGTTGGGCTTTCTTCATCCAGAGCACATCTCTGTTTTGTTGTACAACAAACATTGAATACTGGTACATTCAATTTTTAATTTCATAATCATATATTTTTTCCTTCTCTGCCAATGTTTTGTCCATTTCTACACATATTTGACAATTGTTTAGAAAATTAATCTATCTGCCAGCAGAAGTCATGTGTTCCTCTTTGCAAATAAAGTATTATATTATTATTATGATTATCATTTACCCATTGTGAGTTACAGGGAATTACTATTGTCACCTATCATATGAAGCATGTACTCAAATATCATTGTTGTTGTTGTTGTAGGGTTTAATGCCATTTTTCAGCACACAATAGGCTATATATGGCGGCCAGTATTAATGATGGAGGAAGAACCTGGGAAAACACCCGGAAAGAACCACCGACCCACAAGAAGCTACTGGCCGGCTTTCTCACATACCCACATTGGCCGACAGAGGTTAGATGGCAGTGATCCATAACGGAGAGCGCTTTAGACCACTCGGATCAAATATCATGAATATAAATGTATGCATTCATGGTAAAAAATTTTATATGACTGTATATATATATGATTGCACTCATGGCCCTATGTAGTGTTACAGTACTCCATAATACCTATGCATAATTTGGTTTGCATTACCCCACTCCTAACCCTATGTAGTGATACAGTACTCAATAATACTTATGCATAATTATTATGGAGTACTTTAGCACTACATAGGACCAGGAGGAGTGCAATCATGCAAGCCAAACTCTGCATGATTATTATGGAGTAAGGTATCACTACATAGGGCCAGGAGTGGGATCATGCAAACTGAACCATGCATAGTTATTATGGAGTAAGGTAGCACTGCATAGTGTCAGGAGTGGGATCATGCAAACCAAACTATGCATAATTATTATGGAGTACTTTAGCACTACATAGGACCAGGAGGAGTGAAATCATGCAAACCAAACTATGCATAATTATTATGGAGTACTGTAGCACTACATAGGGTCACGAGTGGGATCATGCAAACCAAACTATGCATAATTATTATGGAGTACTGTAACACTACATAGAATCATGAGTGCAATCATGCAAACCAAAATATGCATACTTATTATGGAGTACTTTAGCACCACATAGGACCAGGAGGAGTGAAATCATGCAAACTGTAACATCGCCCTCTTAGTAAGAGGGGTGGTTAATTGGATTTGGCTGGCATTATCTAGAGGATGACCTCCCTCGATATTATAGCCCGGCAGGAGTGAAAGAAGAATAGAATTTCAACAGAGAGCTGAGCGAGAATACTAGGAAGAAATAAAGCAATACGAGTCCATTTTGACAAGAAAATAACAAATTTAGTTAGAACAAATTAATAATGGCAATTCCATTCAAGTTAGGTTATATCAACAGAATTTAACAGGAGTGTCAAATTTGGATTTATTTCATCATCATAATGAAAGGTGAAAAGAGCGCAATGTCCATGATTGATTGCATCACCTTCATTTCTTTGACCGTATGTCAATGTCTCCTAGTTCATCCTTCCTAAGCTCTATGCTATGTCCCTTCATGGACTTCTTGGTCCATTTATTCTGACCTCGTCCTTCTCTTTTCCTCAGACCTCTGTCTTCAGACTGTCTTCCCAGAAAGCTATTCCTTAAAGGACAAAATTACTGCTTCCTGTATACCCCACTCTTTAGACATACATAAAATTCACTCACGTACGTTACTCAGAGGATGTTGGCTATCCACACGCTGCATAAATTCTTAGTATGGTCGGACATTGACCTCACTTCCAGAGGCAAGTATTAAATTACCATGTGAGCGTCTATCGAATATTACCGGATTCTTTTACATATACTACTACATGTTCAATTACTATTGCATGGAATTCACATATTGTAACTCAAAGCAATCCTTAACCTACAAGATTATTCAGACATTACAAAATCAGATATAATTAGTTAAGTATTGTAAACTCATGATAATCAGTATCGTCCTAACAAACAAAGGAAGTTATTTCATATAACCCTATGAAATCCTACACGTATGAACATTTGGATCACATGCAATCAATTCTACCAATGAACTAATAACTAAAATTAAAAGGTAAATTGCATAACAATTCTAGCATTAACACTTTACATGAAATTGAATAAACGATACATAATATGGAAACCAAGTAATAGCAAACACATTTACATAAAACAAACAATCAAATAAATAGAATATTACATGAAACTAAAATTGTGTACCTTGTTGCTGTTCTCTTTCAGAACTTGTGCATCCTAGCACTAAAACCTGTCTTTCTTTTTACAAGATGGCCACCTGGTCACTTTCCTGTTTAACGAGGAAAGCACTATTCTCTTTAGGCCTCCCGGGAGTCAACTACACTTCCTCCTTCAGGAAATTTCAGACTGAAGAATTTTGACTAAGGTTGTCACTTTAAAGTCTGATTGCTTCTAAAGTATACACCTTAATTTATTCTGCCCAATCGTAGGCAGCAGTCTCTAATTTTTCCCAAAGAAATAATTACTTTCATCAGGTTTAGACAGCTCAGAATCTGTAAACAATGGTGCATAACAATTTCCCTTTGAAAAAAGGATAAGTGGACATAGGTTCCTACCAAGCGGTTAGGGTTGGTAGCTGAAATGTTTACTTTCTAAGGACTGTGTTAAGATACCTCAGTCAATTTCACTGAGTTGGAATGCTGCCCCTTTTGAAGTTTACACTGACATGGGGGGAGATGAATGAAGAAAGGTTGAAGTGACCCTTCACAAAGACTTTTTTGGCTTAAATGCAATAAAAGTTTAATGCTCAATGCATTCAACTTTAAAGATCACTGCAATTCAAAATTCAACCATTTACACAAAGCAAACTCTGCAGACACTAGATAGGGCTATGAGTGGGATTATGCAAACCAAACTATGCATAATTATTATGTAGCACTACATAGGGCAAGGAGTGGGATCATGCAAACCAAACTATGCATGATTATTATGTAGCACTACATAGGGCTAGGAGTGGGATCATGCAAACCAGACTATGCATGATTATTATGTAGCACTACACAGGGCTAGGAGTGGGATCATGCAAACCAAACTATGTATAGTTATTATGTAGCACTACATAGGGCCAGGAGTGGGATCATGGAAACCAAACTATGCATGATTATTATGTAGCACTACACAAGGCTAGGAGTGGGATCATGCAAACCAGACTATGCATGATTATTATGTAGCACTACACAGGGCTAGGAGTGGGATCATGCAAACCAAACTATGTATAGTTATTATGTAGCGCTACATAGGGCCAGGAGTGGGATCATGCAAACCAAACTATGCATAATTATTATGTAGCACTACATAGGACTAGGAGTGGGATCATGCAAACCAAACTATGTATAGTTTTTATGTAGCACTACATAGGGCCAGGAGTGGGATCATGGAAACCAAACTATGCATAATTATTATGGAGTATAGTAGCACTACACTGGGTCAGGAATGGGATCATGCAAACCAAACTATGCATAATTATTATTGAGTACAGTAGCACTACATAGGGCCAGGAGTGGGATCATGCAAACCAAACTATGCATAATTATTATGGAGTACAGTAGCACTACATAGGGCCAGGAGTGGGATCATGCAAACCAAACTATGCATAATTATTATGGAGTACAGTAGCACTAGATTGGGTCAGGAATGGGATCATGCAAACTAAACTATGCATCTAATTGAACTTAAAAGTTGTGCAGCTTGCAATTCTTCTTTATACAATACATCTATGCACCACAATAGCATAACTTGAAATTTACCTCATACCTGGCCAAATTAGAGGTACCAAAGGAAGGGAGGAACGTTTTTGTAAATACGGCAAATCTCTTAGATAGATTATGTGTTGAAGAAAGATTTATGAACAATGTTTGTTTCATAAGAAAATAAAGTCTATATCTGATTTATCCATTTTAGAATGTATCATGAACATAATAATATACCAAATAAAGTTTATGAGAAATCCAGTAAAGTTAACAAGATGCCTGGCAAAGTTTAAAAAATACCTGATACAATAAGGAAGACACATCTCATAAGTAGAGTTCAGATATCTCACTAATTTATAAGACATTGCATAAACTTTATAAGATATCTCACTAATTTTATAAGACACTGTATAAACTGTATAAGATATCATATAAATCATAATAACTTTTTAAGACATCTTATAAATTATATATCATAATAACTTTTTAAGACATCTTATAAACTATACATCATAAATAACTTTTCAAGACATCATATTAATTATATATCATAATAACCTTTTTAGACATCTTATAAATTATATATCATAATAACCTTTATAGACATCTTATAAATTATATATCATAATAACCTTTATAGACATCTTATAAATTATATATCATAATAACCTTTTTAGACATCTTATAAATCATATATCATAATAACTTTTTAAGACATCTTATAAATTATATATCAGAATAACTTTTTAAGATGTCTTATAAATTATATATCAGAAAAACTTTTTAAGATGTCTTATAAATTATATATCATAATAACTTTTTAAAACATAAATTATATGTCATAATAACTTTTTAAGACATCTTATAAATTATATATCATAATAACTTTTTTAAACATCGTATAAATTATATATCATGAAAATTATAAATTCTAATAATCTTGATTACATTTGCTTGTAAGATCTGTGTGTTATAAACTTAATCAGATATTCTTTTATTATATGATATCATATAAAGTTTATGTATCAAGTTTATAAAATATAACATTTAAAAGGCAATTTATACAATTGAGAAGCTATTTGATTAACTTTATGAGATATCTAAAACATATATGGTGATTTATACAGTATATGAAACAATTTAGAAAGAAATTTGGTTAAAAAATTAGATATCCTATCAAGTATATAGGATACCTTGTCAATTTTATGACATATCTTGTTTTAAAAAAATATAACTTTGCTTGCCATATTAGTCAGCCTATTTCTTTTAATTCTTCATGTTATAAAATGCAAACTATTTCAAAAATATTATTTTGTTAAATGATGCTTTCTAATTTATATATAGTTTTTGTAATATTTATGTGATGAAGTCAGTTTAAAATGAAGATTAATAATTCATTAATCCTATTATAATAAACCAAAAATAAAGCTGATATGCAGCTTCTGTCTTTGGTTTATATATAACAGAGTTATCATCCAAAGGAAATAAAATTGGACATACAATGTACTAAATACGATACAACATACAATGCAAGACACCTATATTTAGTTTAATTGATTACATTTTTTCATTTTTTTTTTATTATGACTGCATTTGTTTGTTTCTAATTCGGGGAGGGGGGGGGGGCAGAATATTGTATGTTAAGAATTGAGTTGAGTTTATTATCTTCCCTGTGACACCCCGCTATTTCATCCAGATTACATAGGCACTTCCATATCAACACTAATAAAAACAAGCGTTTGAACGACTCCATTGGCCACGCAAGCTAACAAGATGGCAATCTCAATCAGAGAGAAACAGATTGCGGCCCTTAAACGAATGTTAAATTTCAACGTCGCAATGACGAAATCTTCTTCTGTCGAGCCACAGTGGAAGATCTTGGTATACGATAGATTTGGACAGGATATTATTTCGCCTCTTCTCACCGTTCGTGAATTACGAGAAATGGGGGTAACGCTCCATCTCAGTCTTCACTCGCCTCGAGAGCCCATTCCCGATGTACCGGCTATATACTTTGTTATGCCGACAGACGAGAATATACAACGGATATGCCAAGATTTGGAGAACCAGCTATACGAAAATTATTATTTCAACTTCATTTCAGCTATATCAAGGCAGAAACTGGAAGACGTTGCCAGTGCCGCCATCCGCTGTAACAGTGTGACACAAGTGTCAAAAATTTACGATCAATATCTGAACTTCATTTCGTTAGAAGACGACCTATTCATACTGAAAAGCCAAGGAAGGTCTTACTACGATATCAACAAAGGCGATGTTAAAGATGCTGAAATGGAACAGGTAATGGACAGTATAGTGGATAGTATGTTCTCAGTGTTTGTCACCTTGGGCAATGTACCTATAATCCGCTGCCCACCTGGAAATGCTGCCCAAATGGTTGCGGAAAAGCTTGATAAGAAACTTCGTGAAAATTTACGAGACGCTCGCAGTAGCTTCTTCACTCCAGATGGTGTGCAGGCAGGTCAGCTTAGCTTTCAGAGGCCATTGCTTGTGCTGCTGGACAGAAATCTTGACTTGGCCACTATGATGCATCATACATGGACGTACCAAGCACTTGCTCACGATGTTCTGAATTTGAAACTAAACAGAGTAGAAATTGAAGAATCTACAGAAGTAAAATCACCAGGTGGTGGATCATGGCCAAAGAAGAAGAAGAAAACTTATGATTTGAACCCAACAGACACATTTTGGCAAGCACAAAAGGGGAATCCTTTTCCCACAGTTGCAGAGGCTGTACAGGAAGAGCTTGATGCCTATAGAGCAAAAGAGGATGAAGTAAAAAATCTAAAAGCTGCCATGGGCCTTGAGGGAGAGGATGACTCCACTATCAGTATGCTTTCAGATAATACAGCTAAATTAACATCTGCTGTCAGTAGTCTACCAGAGCTGCTCGAGAAGAAAAGACTGATAGATATGCATACCAATATTGCAACTGCACTTCTTGAATTCATCAAAGTAAGAAAACTTGATGTGTACTTTGAGACAGAGGAGAAACTGATGAGTAAGTCACTCCTAGACAATCTGATGGAGATTATATCAGACCCAGAGGCAGGTACACCTGAAGACAAAGTTCGGCTATTCATTATTGCTTTAATTACTGGACCAAACATGACAGATGCTCAGATTGATCAGTATTGTGTAGCACTACAAGGCTCAAACTGTGATATCACACCAGTACAATACATCCGACGATGGAAGGCCTACACCAAAATAGCTGCCACTCCAAGTCAGTATGGTGGAGGTGGAACCAAAACAGTGGGAATGTTTACCAAACTGATGTCACAAGGCTCTCAGTTCTTCATGGCAGGTGTTAAAAATTTGGTCATCAAGAGACACAAGTTGCCTGCTACAAGAATTGTGGATGCATTGATGGAAATGAAAGCCATGCAAGATACTGACGATTTTCTTTACTTTGATCCCAAGCTGTTGAGAGCAGATCCTAACACTATTCCTAGGAACAAATCTCCTTTCCAAGATGCCTACGTTTTCATTGTAGGTGGTGGAAACTACATTGAGTACCAAAATTTAGTGGATTATGCAAAGGAAAGGTCTAGCTCAAATCCCAAAAGAATAGTGTATGGCTGTACAGAACTGTGCAATGCTACACAGTTTTTAAAAGAGTTAACAGACTTGGGAAAAGGAAAAGATGTTTAGGGACATCGTTTATTGTCAGTAATGTTTGGTTTTTGTTTCAATTTGTAATAAAATGATGAGTGATTTGTTGCCATGATTCTATTAAAACATGCAGTAGTTGATGAAAATCCAAATTTTTGGCATCACCAAGTATTGTCAACTATCTCCATATCAGCATTTTTTAAAAATTCAACAGAATCAGTGGTATGTATTCAACTAATTCAGGTTTTGTGGAAGATAAAAATTAAATTGTGCTTGATGTAGTAAAATTTTTGCAGTAAATCATACCAGTGCTCAAAATTTATTTATTTTTAGACACATGCCCAGGGCTGGTGACATAAAAAAATGTGTAGTCCCTGACTCCAGTTTCCACATGCCTAAAATTTTCCCTTTTTTTAATATTATTTGTCAAACAATGTTGCAATTCCTACAATTCAAATATAAATTCTTTAGGGTTCAAAAGGGGGTTTGAAGATAATATAAGTGTCATTATTGTTGATAACTACACTCACTAAAGACTGGATGGTCCTAGTGTTAAAACTTCTGCTGGATTCTCTGAGCATATCCTGGTCAGAACCAAGTTAACATATGTAGATAATATGTGTGCAGTATGTGCAAATAATTAATTGCCTTTCCCCAACCCACCTATTATTTTTCTTTGCTGGTAAAACTCCATCAACCAGTTTTTAACTTATTTTTCTTGGGCTTTGCTGATACATAATTAATTCCTAAATCTGCTTAAACAATGAATCACACTAAGACACTATTTTGACAATTTAAATGATCATGCTTTGCATTTTCTGTATGCAGTAAAATCTGACTTCAAGGAAACATTGCCACTGTTCACAAACTTGTGATAAATCTATAATACATATGGCTTAAGCATTCTCATTCATAGCAATGATTGGTAATAACTTTTGTTCTCCTACATGTACCTTGAATCTCTTTGATTTTACCTATGTTGGGTTCTTTCACATCCTGATCCTACCTATGCAAATTCCCACAATGAGCTCACTGCAGTCTTCAAACATCTCACCAGCTATTGTCAGCCAAATAAGTAATATGTGACTTCTTTGCCTTAAATTAACACTATTTAAACTGCCCAATCATGACTGTAATGAACATATACTGAAAGTGGAGATTTTTGTTGTTCTCAAAGAATGCAGAATATTTTTTTCTGTTTTCTCAAAACAACTGTCAGGGAGTTTGAGAGTTACAAAATTGTGTTTAGCATGACACACCACATCACAGTTCAATTAAAATAAGATTTCTATTTCATGTAGGATACTGGTGATCTGATTTTAAACAGATTACACTTTGTTGTGGCAAGTATGTCAACATCTTGAAAATACATTTCCACATTTCATCAGTGCAATCAAAGTTTTCTCTAGCAAATTTGATTTTTTTTCCATCAAGCCTGACGGGCACTTTTCTTAGAATACAGGACAGGGCCCAAGCTGAAATTAGAGGAGCCCCAGGTGTTGGGCTGTCATATTGTTTTTTCAGTACTGCATACAGATTTAAAACTCAAAGTATTTCATACTATCTTAGTGATACTTGTTTACCTTTTTTTCTAATTTATGACTCTTTTTAAGGATTTTGTTATTCATATTGAGGCCCAGCTGAATGTGATTTATTTAATCATGCCTGCAACATCTATACAGCAGATTTTTGGCAGTTTGCATTTTTGTACACTTTATGTAATTTAGTGGGAAAATTATACTAGTGGTTACCACCTCATCTTGTTTTCAAGTGCAACATTTAAGTTTGTTAAAAAACAATTAAAAAGTGTTTTCTCTGTTTAATCACATACTAGAGGGACTAATACACCACATAAGATGCTAATCAATGCATAAATGTGAACAGTGCCAAGGTTTGAGGTAAATTGGAGGGAGTGACACACTTTCCCTGGTTATGGATTTCTGAGGCTATAAACTATGTGATCATCATTCCTATGTGAAATATTTCTTTCTGGCAGTGCAGTTGACAAAAGAATGTGAAAATTTTAGATGTGCATGACATACGTATTATGAAAATAAATATATCATGAATATGCAATGCTACTTATGGTTTTTATTGTGTATATTTAAATTTATTGTTTAATAATGCTTAATGGTCACATCTTTATTTGATAGCAGCATAGGTTGAAACGTCTTTGCTGTTGTGAAGTTGTTGCTGTGCCTACAATGTAATCCCAGTGGTTCAGATTTGGGTACAAGGCAGTTGTTCATGTGTAGGAAGTGGAAGAGGCTGATGGAAACCACTGACCTTGAGATTTCCATGACCACCACTGACCTTGAGTTGGCATGACCTAGCCTTTTGTGTACCAGAGCAGATTATTTCTCTTAAGGAATCTAATAGCATGGAAAGTAGTTATTGCATACAGTATGTCCTTAACACCAGATTAGAATTCATATGTTCTGTCTTTTACTTATGCTTTTTAGCTCTATTGGCCATAGATCAGAAGAGTTTTAGCAGTGGTCTTTTGTCCATCATCCATCCATCCATTAGCAGAAGTTTGTTATCGCTATTTGTCCTAAACTACTTGGAGGATTGCATTGAAACATTTTGTGCACATTCAGTACATGGTCTAGTTGGTCCTAAATGAAAATGGTACTGATTGAATGTCCATGATTTAAAATCTTGTTATCGCTTTGAATAGTCATGGGATTTTGACCGAAGGACTTATGATGTCTATTTTCTCCTAAGTGAAAATGGTGCCAATCTTCCATCTATTCCTCCAGAATGGACGATGATATCAGCATGCAGTTTTCACATAAAGACTTCTTGTGATGTCTAGTTGTCCCTAAATAAAAATCACGCCAGTCTGACATCCAGTATGGCAGCCATCTTGAAAATCTTTATAGCATATTAAAGAAAAATAACTTGGTGTTTTAATATTGTTTTGTGTCTGTTATGACCTGTCACAGTATGAATGTAAAGTAAAACTTTGATTATCCATCACCCGATTAACTGTCGGTCTCTGATAACCATCGGGGCATTGTACGTCAAAATATTCAATACAGGCATGCGTACATATGTAGATATTATGATTTTTTGATGACTTGGTTTATTGTATCATACTTTTAGTGTACATATTCCACTATCCGTCTGTTCTCATATGGTCTAGATCCCACACCCTGACAAATAATCAAAGTTCTACTGTCAGTGCAATTCTGGCTATAAAATTAGTTCCAAGTTTCAATGTCAAGATCACTTGAGTCAAAAATTTATTTTTACTAAAAAAATGAGCTCATTGTGGCTTATAAGTCATGATTCTGTAGCTTAGTTGACATTTGTTGTTCAGTGTTTATTTTTGGGTACTGTTCATGTTAGAAGACTCATGGAAACTTGATAATTAGATGTGTCACTGTAACTACACTCTTAAGCTGAAGAAAGCCACTGACCATCTGATTCTTAACTAACAGTTCAAGTATGTTTAAATCATGACCATATATTTTGCTTTATAAATACTAACTTGTACAGAAAACCCTTTTTACACAATGAAGTTGAAAGTATGTATGAATAAAGATATGGTAGAGCATCAGACTCGTAATCCAAGGGTTGCCAGTTCAATACCTTCCCAGGCCAGGCTGGGTTGGGTTCTTCCACGTGATGGTACTTGGCTCCCATTGCCATGGAATGATATAGTAAATAATGGGTTCACAAGTGTTGTTGAAAACGAATAAACATTCCATAGTAATAGCTATGCATGTACAGTGTGTATTGTGATTCTGTCAACAAGCAGACTATACTGTTAATATTAGTGTACTGCATATACTTCATGTGAGGTCAGAGTTAAACTGATGCATGAAATGTGCTTGTAATAGCTGTCATACTGGCTGTTACTCCAAACTTGCTTAAAACGTGCCATGTGTCTAGGAGTGGATATTGATAATAAAACCTGAAAACTGATTTTATTACAAATAATTCAAGCCAAAACAAACTAGTTGTTTTTATCAACTCATCATAGATCTGATCCTTTGATATTACATGTGTAGATTGTTTTTGTTTTGTACAGGGACCAACATTTCATAGGTCTACATAATTTTAGCTTGTGCACAGTTACTCCTACAAACTTTAAATTGGCAAGGCTAATTAATTAGTACATTCAGGTTTCAGTTTATATTTATTACTTCAATATTTTTTGTTCCAAAAACGTTTCTGTTTAAGGCCTTGGTGGGCAAAATTATAGAGAGCAAGGATCATTGTGATGCACCCGACTATGATAAATTTAGTTTATTTCTGTGTGTGAATTGTCAAATTTTGATTTGCAGTGAACTTTTAAGTTGAATTCATTGAGCATTAAAATTTTATCGCATTTAAGCCTGAAAAGTCTTTGTGAAGGGTCACTTTGACCTTTCTTCATTCATCTCCCCCCTTGTCAGTGTAAACTTCAAAGGGGCAGCATTCCAAATCAGTGAAATTGACCAGGGTATCTTAACACAGTTCTGAGAAAGTAAACGTTTGAGCTACCAACCCTAACCACTTGGTAGGAACCTTAGTAAAGGCTTAGTCCACTTATCATTTTTTCAAAGGGAAATTGTTACGCACTGTCATTCACAGATTCCAAGCTGTCTAAACCTGATGAATGGAATTATTTTCTTTAGGAAAAATTAGGGACCACTGCCTACAATTGGGCAGAATAAATTAGGGTGTACACTTTAGAGCAATCAGACTTGAAAGTGATGACCTTAATCGAAATTCTTTAGTCTGTAATCTCCTGAAAGAGGAAAGAGTCTCGACTCCTTGGAAAGCCTAAAGAGAATAGTGCTTTCCTCGTTAACCAAGAAAGGGAGCAGGTGGCCATCTTGTAAAAAGAAAGACAGGTTTTAGTGCTAGGACACACAAGTCCTGAAAGAGAAAGAGAAGGTACACAATTTTAGTTTCACTTAGTATTCTATTATTTGATTGTTTTATGCAAATGTGTTTGCTATGACTAGGATTCCATATTATGCATCATTTATTCAATTTCATGGAAATGTGCTGATGCTAGAGTTGTTATGCAATTTATTTGATTCAGTTTCATGGAAAGTGTTGATGCTAGAATTGTTATGCAATTTACCTTTTAATTTTACAAATATTAGTTCATTGGTAGAATTGATTGCATGCGATCCAAATGTTCATATGTGTAGGATTTCATAGGGTTATATGAAATAACTTCCTTTATTTGTTAGGACGATACAGATTATCGTGAGTTAACGATAATTACCTAATTATATCTGATTTTGTAATGTTGAATAATCTTGTAGGTTAAGGATTGCTGTTACAATTTGTGAATTTCGTGCAATAATAATCGAACATGTAGTAGCATGTAAAAGAATACGGTAATATTCGATAGACGCTCACGTGGTAATTTAAGACCTGCTGCTGGAAGCGAGGTCAATGTCCTAGCCTACTAAGTCAGAATTTACGCAGTGTGTGGAGCCAACATACTCTGAGTAACGTAAGTGAATTGTATTTACCTCTAGATAGTGGGGTATACTGAATTATGGGGCAATTTTGTCCTTTAAGAAACAGCTTTCAGGGAGAGAGAGAGAGAGAGAGAACGGACAGTCTAAAGTTATACGTCCGAGGGAAAGAAGGACGAGGTCAGAATAAAACGACCAGGAAGTCCACGAAGGGGCTAAGCATAGAGCTTAGGAAGGATGAAATAGGAGACGTTGATATATGGCCAAAAAGAGACGAAGGTGATGCAGATCAGTCGTGGACATTGCGCTCTTTTCACGTCTCGTTATGATGATGAAATAAATCCAAATTAGACACACCGGTAAAATTCTATTGATATAATCTAATTTGAATTGGAATTGCCATTATGAATTTGTTCTAATTAAATTTATTTTCTTGTCAAAGGGGGCTCGTATTGCTTTATTTCTTCCCAGTATTCTCGCTCAGTTCTTTGTTGAAATTCCATTCTTTCACTCCCACCGGGCTATAATATCGAGGGAGGTCATCCTCTAGATAACGCCAGCCAAACCCAATTAACCACCCCTCTTACTAAGAGGGAGATGTTATACTGTGCCAGTGGTTCAAAAAGGACTAATAGCTTAAGGACTTGTGATTGGCCTGGGTGATTAGAAGAGGTGGCTTTGCGACGGAGGGTATTGAAGAACCAAGGGGATCATTTCTTGCCTAACTGGGCTGGGTGACAACCTACCATACAACTGGGAGTACTTTATTTTTCAAACAAAGTATTGTTTTATGCTCGTCCATGAGTTATTGGATTTAAAAAAGAAATAATTTGGATAATTAGCTGGAGTTAATTATTTTATTTGTTTGAGACTTTGAACACATTACAACCAATTTTCTTTTCAAGTATGTGCTTTCTTACGTTGTATTAGAAAAAAGAATTATTTTAGGTGGATCTCTGTAGTGTCCTATTTTGCATGGGGTTAAATTTGTAACGAAAAAGAATTTCCTTGGTTTTCCTTGTTGGTTGTACTCGCTATATAAAAAAGACCTTGCAAATTTTAAGTATTGCTTAAATAACTTTTAATTGCCTTTATTTGGGTGTACGATTGACGAGATTGTAATTTGGGTTGTAGAGTATACAGCTTTGCATTACTTAAGTTGTGCATCTAACAAAACTGCTAGCTCTGCTTGGTCATTTTCTTTTCCTGGACTTAAAAGATAAATTGTATTTAAAAGAAATACTGATAACATTTGTTTTTTTACATGATATATATTTTGCAATTTATTCATTGCACTTTCACAAATGTGCAAAGAAATATCAGCCAAAGTACATGAAAATAACAGGTATTCCAGCATTCTCTCCATTGTGCATGTTGCAAATGCAAACAACTTTAGCTTACACCTGTCACTATCTCAGAAGTTCACAATATTTGTAGAACGCTCTCCTACAAATTAAATTTGGAACATAAACAGTACATAACCGACATTACCATAAAAAATATGCTAATTCAATATGTTATAAATTTTGGCTATCAAATACATTTGAGCAAAACTAAAAACTGGATCACGAATCTTCAACTACCTGAAGATGTATCTGTCAGCAAAATTTACTGATCTAGGTCAAAGCCTTCTAGTCCTCACATCACACATGCATCCCCACGTGGAAGTTACTGACATTACAACTTGTGTGGGGTAGAAGACTTGAACCTAGAGCACTTACCAAGAAAAATATTGCAAAATCATATGAATATTGATTATGGTTTCAGGATTTGGAACCTACTATAAGTGTTCTGGCAAACAGGCAAACCTTTACTCCATTTTTACCACATGTAAATCAGTGTCGTTAGTACCCTTGTTCCATATATGTGTTTGTAGTCACTAGTAGTTTTCCATTTCCTCCTACACGTTGTTGAACTCAACCAAGCTAATTGTCTCATGCTCAGTAGCTATCAGTTATAGCTTGGTAATTGTATTGACAATGCTTTGTTCTGCAAGCCGATAAATTGCAATTAGACACATTCTTAAATGTAGCTGTGACCAGAATATCTTGTCAGCGTCACCAGTAACACCAGTTACAATTGATAAGGCTCCAGCAACAATTCCAATTGGCATGCCATTAATTAATGCAGTCGTCATTCTCACCAAAATCCAGCAGTGGATGCCAAAATAATTCCGCAAATAGCATCTACAACCACACACGTACGTTTGTATTTTACAAGTAGCGTGGCTCTCTCATCTCACAGATGTTCTTCCATTTTGATTTTTTTTTATCATTAACATTGAGGGTCTATCATAATTCTTACATTAATAATGCAATCGTAAAGTATAATTGCTCGGTAGGCTGGCCTTGATCATTTGCAACTTGTACATGTAATGGTTTGTCTTTATTTACCTATACAACCGCCATGCAATCTTAGAAAATATATAATCAGAAAATATTTAATTCTCCATCAATTGTGTATTATGGAGGACCATTTTCACTTAGAATCATATTAACTGTGCAATTGGTTGATGTTGAAAATGATTTAAGTCATTTTCACCCAAGATCTGTAACATGGACAAGCGTGTCCTTGTTGAATAACAGTAGAGAATTTTCTTTTCTTAGTTGAATCAATGTTGGTTTCACATTATAAGGAATGCAGATGGGGTGGATTTATCTGAGAATATTAATTGATCATTGTAGAATTAATCCCAGAGTGGTTTCATGCCTGGCTGTACAATGAATGACCAGACATTTTCTTGTATTAATGCTACAGTGCTAAGCTGGCCTTGGTACATTAGTGTGGTCCCAACTTTCAATTTCAATTTGGCTCTAAATATTTCAATGTATATGCGGGCTTGTTAACGCCACTCTAATGAAGATATTCGTTAACAAGTTGATTAAAATCACCATCAATGTTTGCATCACTGGTAACCTGATCCACCATCCCAATGGCAAATTTCACAACCTTTCAAAATCCATCACTTTTGTGAAAAATCTAATCCAGGTGTGGAAGGCATACCAGTGGAATGTTTGTTCGCAAGACCAACCGGGTGAAGGTGCTGTTCAAAATATGAGATACGATCTGCCCTTTCGTTTAAGTCCTTATGAAACATCATAGATGAGACAGCGAACCCCTTGTAATTGTTGCTGTATCTGGCGAGTCCAATAATGTCAACATTATCAAGAACTGCTTTGATTTCCGTTCCATTGATGTACTGTAAAACAACGCCGTAATTCTGGCACTGTCGCTGTCAGTGGAAGTGTAACCGGTTTTGGTAGTGCTCGAGTAACTATTCGTTATAGTCAGTCTGACAACAATCCTAGATTCTTGGACCCATCCACAGAAACACCTTTGATGCTATCATCGACTCAACACAACTTTTTTTCGCTTGGTACAACGTACGATATCAGTCCGTGAACATCTTTGAAATAATTTCGGACAACATCACCCAGACCATTTCCATAATATGTCATATAGGCATGTTTACTCAGTTGACAACATTCACTGATATCACACGTCCACTAACAACTGTCACTGCATTTAAATACCAGGTCGATCTATATTGTACGATTGTATTGTCAAGGGTTCCCTGCGCAGGTCTAACATGCACATCCAGGCACAAATGGACACGGATGGGAACTTTTCCAGCATGGTACCGTGTTGCACATCTTTGGAACCTGCCGGAAGGTACACAAGGTCGTCTTTGGCGCAAGGCACACCATAGCCCTTACCCGAAAAGACGGCGCCATCTTTCGCGACAAAGCAGTGACCATGGGCGCCCCGATTTCACTTCTAAACATGTGGCCTACATCCGTAAAACTTGGTAGATGATCACAACGTGTCCCCCCACCCCCACCCCCATAAATAAGCGGACGCCCCCTGCTGAAACCAAAGGCAAAGTCACACAGAGCTCTCCCCTTGGATGCTTGTTGTGACACCATCACTGGAGGTGGAGATCATCATGCTTAACTTCTGTTAAAGAGAATGTGCACTCTAGACTGCCAGATGATGATAAGAGAATCACAGCAAAGCATGGTAAACGATCCGTTTTACTGGCAAACAGGCGTTCAGCAGAGCATCACTGTGCCCAGGCACATCTTTGCGGCCCTTCAGAGCGCGATACGGCAAAATATTCAGGTGCGCCACCCAGTAATGCTTGACAAGCTCGGCATTACTGAGGTGAACCTGTGCCTCAACAGCTACCAGGAATAGGCTAAGGAAATCCTTCCAGACCGCGTCACCAACAACGTGGCCATTCGCGTACCGCCAATTTTTCTTCTAGCTTGGTTTGTTTATTAGTGTTTTTTGTGTGTTCTGTGTCTGTATTTTTTGAATTAGCGAATAGATTAAGCTTGAGATTTCAGTTTAAATCTATTAGCAGGTTGTTTTTCTTATTTTGCCTTTGCCCCTGAAAACTTACTTGTTTCAATTTTAATTTTCATTTTCGTTTTAGAAATTTCAAAAAAAAGAGCTGACCATTACATACTAGCTTTACTTATAGTGAGTTATTTGTATCACCATCAAGATAGTATTCAACTGTATTAAAATATATTTTAAACTGAGTCTGTGTATTACTTTTGCGACAGCAATTTTGCATTGAATTTGCAATAACCATGCTATCTATGACGTGTAGATAATGTTATGGTTATAGCAAAGAGAATATTAAGGTTATAGCAAAGAGGATGTTAAGATTATAGCAAAGAGGATGTTAAGGTTATAGCAAAGAGGGTGTTATTTTTTTTAACCTCTGATACAATAGTTAAATCGATGCAACATGAAAATATGTCCTTGGAGATCAGAAAATATGCTAACCTACTTTGTATAAATAGATTGGTCCGTCTCCAAGTAAATCATTTAGTATTTGGATTTACTACTCCCCATGGATCCAGTAAATTTAGTTCATTCTTATATCCAGGACTGTTATTCGGGACACGCGATTACTATCATGAATAATAAAATATGTATCAGGTTTCTTGTCCAGTCATCAAAAATGATGATTGATGAATTACCAGAACTAGTAATATCCTGTCTTAAGAAAGTCATGGTTACCATCATTATGACAGTATCTATTTACTAAGTATGTTATATTTCCATCCATCAATATATATATATATATATATATATATATATATATATATATATATATATATATATACCAACATCATGAACTCTTATTCTATGGAAACAATTCTTACGAAAATGGCGACATTAGCACTATTACTTGATATATGGATAAAATGTATAGCTATATGTATGACCTGAAACCCGCTGTAGTCTCACAATATTTTTCAATCTCTGCATTCTTGTGTGTTTATTGTCATCATAATGGATGCCTTTTTCTTTAACCCAGTGGAAAATATATCTCCTTGTGAAATGGAACGGGATATATCACTTACATTCATTGATAAAATTTTAATTAAACTGTTCATATTTTAATGTTACGATTAAAGTTTCAATAACACTGGTCAACAGTGAAATCATTACTGACTTGAAAAGGCCCTAATCTGTAGTATTTTGGTGTGCCGAACACGAATATAACCGTGAAAAATTTGTATTGGCTCTCGTTTTGAAGATATTCATATACCTCATTTTCTATGTTTCACTGTGTAAATTTCTCCAGTAGGACTGCAGCAACATCCGGAATAATGATGTAACATTGCATAATAGCATCGTGCTCACATCATCCACAGTTGATTGCATCATTTTCTGATGCAATGCAATACTAATGCCATGCGGCTGCTGAAGTAAGTTGACGTCAGCAGTGTACTATACATGTGTAGGCCTATTATACTAATGCCAGGCGGCTGCTGAAGCTGACGTAAGCAGTGTACTATATAAAGCCCAATCAGATAGGTTCAGCATTTAAAATATTTTAGATGTTGTGCGAGACAGTTCAAGCTACTGTTACATAAAACTTATTATTTTATCCATTTACGTACAATAAAGAACAGTAATGCCTCGAAAGTGTGTTAATACCGCGGACAATTTTTGCTATATTTGTGGGGAAGTGACATTTGCCAACCAGAAGAAAAGTATCAATTCTCAAGTGAAGAAGGCATATCATCTTTACTTCGGATGCAAGGTTGGTGACCAAGACAAGCCTTGGGCTCCGCATATATGCTGTGCTACATGTACAACACAGCTTTCACAGTGGTTGAATTGCAAAAGGTCATCAATGCCGTTTGCAGTCCCAATGGTGTGGAGAGAGCCAAGCAACCACCTAAATGACTGTTACTTCTGCTTGGTTCCTCCTCTTTCCGGCGGAATAACGAAGCGAAAGAAGTCGAGAATAGTCTACCCAAACATTCCGTCTGCATTGAGACCAGTTCCACATGGTGAGGGACTTCCTATTCCAGAACCTCCAGCAGAATATTCTCTTGATTCATCTGACGAAGACAAAGGTGAGTCGACCTGTTCTTCTCCTGGTCCATCAGCATGCAGTGATCCAGATTTTCACTGTGGTGCATCATCAACCCCACACAGAATAACACAGGAAGAACTAAATGACCTGATTCGTGATTTGGACTTATCAAAGAACAAGGCAGAATTGCTAGGATCAAGACTCCAACAATGGAATCTTCTAGAAGAAGATGTCACAATTACTGCATATCGAAAGCGCCACCAGCAATTGGAGCCTTTCTTCAGAAAGGAAAGTAATCTGATATTCTGTTCCGATATTGAGGGCCTCATGAATGCTTTAAAAATCACTCATGACCCACAAGAATGGAGACTATTTGTGGACTCTTCGAAACTGAGTCTCAAGGCTGTGCTTTTGCACAATGGAAACATTCTTCCATCTATTCCAGTAGCGTATGCTGTCCACATGAAAGAGACATACGATAACTTAAGGCAGCTACTGAATTCCATTGAGTATAACAAGTACAGCTGGCACCTCTGTGGTGATTTGAAGGGAGTTGCCCTTTTAATGGGACTGCAGCAAGGATATACAAAATACATGTGTTTCTTATGCGAGTGGGATAGCCGAGCAAGGGAAATGCACTACATGAGGAAGGAATGGACTCACAGGCAGAATGTAGCCATTGGAGAGAAGAATATCCAACACCCAGCTCTGGTTGAGGCTCAGAAAATCTTGCTACCACCCCTTCACATCAAACTAGGTTTGATGAAGAACTTCGTGAAAGCCATTGACCGGACTTTGCCAGCATTCCGATACCTGCATGAAAAATTCCCTCGACTCAGCGAAGCAAAGATTAAAGAGGGAGTTTTTGTGGGTCCTCAGATTCGAGAGCTTTTCAAAGATGACCGGTTCAACAACTTGCTGGAAGGTGACGCGAAACAAGCATGGAATGCTTTTCGCCTAGTTTCTACAAACTTCCTCGGAAATGTTAGGGCAGAAAACTATAAGGAACTAGTAGAAGACATGTTGATGAAGTATAAGAAACTTGGCTGCAATATGTCTCTAAAGATTCACTTCCTTCATTCCCATTTGGATTTCTTTCCTAGCAACTGTGGTATTGTTAGTGATGAACACGGCGAACGTTTTCATCAAGATATCGCAACAATGGAACAAAGATACCAGGGAAAATGGTCCACTACAATGCTGGCTGACTACTGCTGGACACTCCTCAGAGATGCTCCCGAACAGCTGTACAAGAGACAGGCGAAGAAATCTAAGATGTAGTCAATGACTTGATTTTTTATAGGTAGGCTATTACAGTTGACCTTTTACTATTGGAATGCATTTCGTTATGTAAACATTAATTTCTTGCAGATTACAAAAAAACTAGAGCCAATTTTGCAATTTGACTGTCATATTCGTGTTCAGCACATAAAAATTGATAAGAATTGACTAATTTTATTTCAGTAACATGACTTTTGTAAAAATTTGTTGTCCAGTGTAATTATAACATGAAATAAAACAAAAATAGTTTAATACCTTTTAATGAGGTCAGGCACGTGATATAAACATGGAAGTTCAAGCACGCACACAAACAGACATTCAAAAAGATTAAAACCAATAGTAGTGTAATAATTTGCAATGACGGCTTGGGTGATGAAAAACCCAACAGCAGTGATTATAAGCATACCTTGCACCAAAGTGTTGGATATATACATAAATTTACCAACTACTATAAATACAATGTGATTGATACAAACCTTAATCTGTGGTAAGCATATGCATGCATGCACACCTACACGCATTAGGGATTGGAAGATATCTCGTGGATATTCCTCTAAGAACAAGTAGCCTAATATTTCATTGGCTATTTTGAAATAGAAATCTTTCCATGCCAGCATAATAGTATTAATTTTTTAATGATAACAATACCTACAATAATACTAATAACAACGACACAATTAACAATTAGGAAGTATTGCTGTCACCATCATCACCATCGTATTCACTATTATTGCTGCTCATTAGAATATTTAGCTAACCGTTGACCATTGCCCAATAATACGGTTAGCTTGGCTCCCATCATATAGCAAATAGCCTGAATAAATTGGCTTTTAATTATTGGCTAATCCATATAGCTGATCTGTTCTTCTGTCGATTGCGCTGTTTTACAGTTAAAACCTTTAAACCAATTTCAGCTGTGCAGGCTGAACAATATAAAAGCAATTAAAGTGTAAAAAATATCCTGGTAATACATCTAATATTTTCCAGTTAAAGGGTACAATCATCAAGACAGGTTAAGAAAAAACGTGATGATGAGGAACCTAACTTCAACTCTCTCAAAAATTATTCTGAATACAGAAAACCTGTATGAACATTTGGTTTCTACACTTCTAGTTACTGACAGTATTATATATTTCTTCCGCCAAGACAGCACGTTTCATAATTATTTTGCCACTAAAGAAATGTCTTACTATTTCGAATATCCGCGAAAGTCTCCGAGAATGCTTACCCATCAAATTACGTTTTGGAGTATTAGCCTGCTACCTCACGAATCTAGCCCAACTAAAGACAGAAATCGTTTCCTTTTCTGTCCAATTCAATAGACAAAGGGCAATAGCTCTTGCCCATTACCTCCACTTAGCACCACAATTTGTGGATAGTTGTTTTAGCTGAGCTTTTTTTTACTAACGAGAACGCTCGCATGGCATCATGTCTGCGGCATGATGCCCCAGTGCTAGACATCAATATAAACTGCCACACTGCAGACATCGTAGCGATATGACTGAAAACTTGTTAAAGCTACGTTAAAAATTCAAATGACACACACACACACACACACACACACACATGTATATATATATATATATATATATATATATATATATATATATATATATATATATATATATATATATATATATATATATATATATATATATATATATATATATATGTTTGACTTTTTAGAACAGGAATACAATGCTTGCTATTACTGCATTACTTACATTTTCCGGGACGGGATGTTCTCATTCAAAGGCCAATATTCCATCTTCCTGTTAGTAAATGGAGGTCCAGAAATGAAACGATCATGCATATATCTGGTTCCATAGTCAAAGCCAACATTCAGAAGTCCTTTTTGTGTCAAATGAGTCTTTTCTCCCCGTGATTGCATCGTTTAGGCGTTGTTGTTTTTTTTTTAAAATTCATTTCCCTAATTTTCAAAGTTTTTTTTTCGCCGTGCTCACTAGACTGTGCTTCTGTTGATCGCTTCCCTTCTTAATAACCCGGGTGTATGTCTTACCCTTCGTTGATTCCCGGTTATCCTGCTTTTGTATTGTTTTTCTTTCAGAGGTTAATATGTTGCAGGGTTCGGTAAGTGTAGGCACAAGAAGACACCGTGGGATGCATGCACCGTCTGCCTATCTTGCTCTCGTTGTGCACTCTTTGACTGATGTCCGTAATGTTGTATATGGACAGAGCAAGTATGGAACTTTAAGAAAATTCTCCGCTTCCACCTCCTCATCTCAATATCATTTCTTCTATTCACATGGGGGGTCTAGATCCCTTCGCGGTATAAGAAAGTCAAATCCCCTGTGGAGAAATATACAAGGAGCTATCTCAGTTGTTCGAAGATCTTTAAAGGCCATGGATCCCTGACGCAAGGCCCGATAACGTCAAAACCGGTGAACATACAATCTTATCTCCTCCCAAGGGAGGAAACATGCCCAAGAGCGAGTCGCACATTCCCACCATGAATAAGCAGCACCATCACAAGACAGATATAGCTTCCGTGACCGATACCAGTGAGTTGCACATTTACAAAATCAAGAGAAAGCAGCGACCTTCCTCTCATAGTTCCAAGGGTGATCTGTCCTAGCGATCGGGTCGGAAACGACGAAACTCTGGATTTCTATTCCCGGGTCTCTGTCCTGATGAAGAAAGGCGGAAAGCTTCAAGATGGTGACTACCGCTTCGGTCAGGAGCGCCGTATGGCCCTTTGACAGGGTGGTCTACGTTGCTCTGCATGTTGTGTACCTCACTTACCTCATCATCCAGACTTGCAAGAGATGCCTTCGGTTATGTCTCATTAGGATTGAATTCAATTTCTGACAGGTCCTTTTAGCCTCGCATCAGCCCCCAGCCTTTACCAGGGTAACGAGGGTAGAATCAGCTCGCCTGAGGTCCGGTATTTCGACGATCAGTTGATGCACAACGTCACTAGGTACTCTCCAGAAAGACCCATTGGCTGGGCCTAATCACCAACATAGAGAAGTCGGATCTCATTCCTTCTCAGGTCTTCATGTTCGTGGGGATAAATATCCTCACTAATCAATGAAGGGTCTACGTTCCTTATAAACAGGCCTGGCAAGAGTCTGTCCCTCACTGCGAGTCATGTGGCGAAGACCTCACTGTCGGCTTGCCTTTTTCTTTCTCTCCTAGGAACCCCGAACACTGCTGTGGATCTCGTTTCCCAAGGAAAACGTAATATGCGCCCTAAATAGTTTCTGCCTCTAGCAACCTGGACACCACGCAAAGACTCGTTATGGGTTCAAATTTCTGAGATTGGTCACCACATGAATTGGTAGTAAGATCGGAAGTGGTTCCTGGCTAGAGTCCCGATTCACAGCCGCGACCCGGCTCCTTTCTGGAAACATGCACATTAGATTATCGGGATGGGGTGCTCACCTGAAGTCAAAGGTATAAGTGTTTAGGGACTTTGATCTCGTTAAGAAACGAACCTTTCATATAAACAATCTAAGTCCAATCTCATTGTGATCGCATCCGGTGTTTTGTGCTTCAGAGACTGGTTTCTCGCTCAGTATTGCTCATCAATGCCTGGAGGAACTTTTTATATCCTTTGGGGCGTTATCTTCACCCCCTAACGAACCTTTGAGGGATATTTCCTTCGAGAACAATACCCTTATGAGAGATTTCCTTTTATTTTAATCATTATTCCTTTAATTTGTTTTTTCTTTTTTTATTAGATGATGTTTATGGTGAGCGAAGAGATGGAGATGTCTTGCCAGTAGAAAAAGAATCAACTACATTCAGCAGTCCCAATTTCTGTTGAGACAACCAGTGTCTTTGGATGATCAGGGCATTCTCCTTTGCCCATTAAGGGCCCTAATGTTTACTTTGGCTTAGCCTATAGGGAAAAGGAAGGGTCGGAATCGTCTAGTTGTACTTCTGAATGGTTCTTCTGATATTTTGCAGCCACCATTCCAGCTGGATTGTCCCATCAAGAGGACTTATCAGTCCCTCGGCAAGAGGGCATTTCTTTCATCAGAATTAAAGCCCATACGTTTATGGATACTTCTGCATCTTAAATCATTCGTGGTCTCAACCTAACTTTGTATCATTTTATATTCGATCTTCGGCGAACCATTGCAAAGGACATTTTTTGGTCGAGTCCATCTTATCGTATCAGCACAACACGTGACCAAAGTATCTACCAGCCTACAATAATGAACATTCCTACAGCAAGGACAATTGCGAAGTTTTCTTATACGAGGAGATTTGTTTGTTGTATTCTTTTCCCGTTGGATTGGGGGTGAGAGTGGTTAGCAATTAGAATTACTTGTTACATTCAGCAATGCGGTTGAAGCAGGTATTGTACTGCCGCTTTTAATTTTCTTGGGTAGGGACTTTTCTTGATTGTGTAAAACTTACCTATAACTACGGTAATGATTCCCACTCTGATGTCCTGTGATCTCTGAGTCAGAAGAGTAAGGTATCTTTTAAGTTGGCTTTGACCAGGGAATTACACTGGGATCTTGTTCTCTTCTATAACTAACTAAAATTAAATTTTTGATTGGAGACTTGGCGATAGGAGCAGTGCAATAGTAGTAAGTAAGTGTTGCATAATTAAAATTAGTTTCATACCCAGTACAATTACGCTGGGGCGGATTAAGGCTCACTGGTGCCCTAAGCACTGACAAATCTTGGTGCCCCCTTCCTTTCCACGTACACCTGGGAAGATAACCTTAGGGTGCACCATGATCAAGAAACAGAACATTATGATCAATTTGCACTAGTTTTATCAATTTTTTTTCACAAATCTTTATTCGTTTTTTTCCCCCCCCCCCTTTTCTCAACTTTGTGGTGCCCCCTTTGACCCTGGTGCCCTAAGCACGTGCTTAGTTAGCTACGATCTCGTAGCCTCAACTTGATTTGTTGTGGTTGAGGCTACGAACTGATCCCATATCATGTAATGGAGCAAAAAAAATCATCACTAAAGTCAGAAAAACAAACAGTGTAGAAATCAACTACATAAGTATAATCATGTTGTGAAAGAAGTTTGGCTTATTTTGACTTCATTAAGCCCTTACACGATAAAATAAATTGGCATGGTTACTCTAACCTTATCCTGTCCACCATGACAGACAACGCGAGACTCTCGCCGTGACCCCTTTTCTACGTAAGGCTTGCCAGAACATATTTTGGATATTCTACGCTATATTATCATCAATCAAGTGCGAATAATCGCTTCTTGGTTGAATTTCAAAGTTGCCGATAAACCGTATTTACTTTTAATGCGCAGATTTTCTGATCCAAACGGCGCCAAATTTTTGCTACGATTTGTTTACATTTCCAAATAAGGCGTCAATGTCCTAATATGGCACACAAACAAACGAGGCTGAGAACGGAAGTAATCATTACTACACTATATGCAATAAGTGCCTGGCCTCTTGGGAGGAGGCTATATGTACGACAGAGTACCAGGCTACGCATCGTTTTTTTATATAAACCATTATATTGATTTTTTCAACTTTAAATCGCTTTTAATGGTGGAAACATGTATTTATTTCTGTAAGTGAATCTGGCAGCCTACTTTAAGGTGCACAGAGCATTTTGGTCATTTTCACTGATGTCGTAAAACTTGCCACAAACCATGGTCTATTTTTCAGCTGTAATGGTAATTTTATTCCTACAACTTATTACGTATCACATGATATTTGTTTTGGTGCTACATCTTGTTGCCTAAATAACGGCCTTGTTTAACGTGTTCCCAAGTCGACTGTCAGAAGAACAAGAGGTACAAGTTTTCAGCAATATTTTCACACACTTGGCAGCTGATATCGACACTAATTCACAAATTTAAATCTAATTCATTAGACTTATTTTGTCTTTATCTTGATGGAATCAAAATCTGACAGTAACAAATGGACTTGTTTTCATGATCCGTTCAGCTGGTTAGAATGCGATGGAAGCCTGGAATGCCGAGATCGGATTAGGTCGAAGAATGTTTATTTAACAAAGCGAATAAAAAACACTAATACTGAAGAAAGTGCTTAGATAGCTTCGTTTCGTCCAATATATTGATCATCCTTTTAGCAATTTTTGGCATTCTCGGCTTCCATCGCATTACAACCAACTGAAATGTAGGTCAAACGGAACTTGAAAACACGTGTAAGAATTTGAATTTAGTTGACAAAAGACATCAGAGTAAATCAAGTCTTCCTAAATCAACATGACTTTAATTTGTGGAAAACCTTCAATATGTGCTGCCACGTGTGTGGGATATTCTTGAAAATTTGGACTCTCGTTCCGAAGTCAGTCAAGATAGGAACACGCTACACAACGTCGTCGTTAGACAGTAAGGTGTGGCACCAAAACGTAACTAACGTGTGATACGTCTTACATTGTAGGATTAGGTTTTATACCAGAAGAGTTTCTTCCATGACCGGTTCTTCGTCTTCCGTCCGCCGTCTGTCTGCTATCACATTTTTTTGTAAAGCATTTTATTTTATCACTACTGCTGCTAAACTAACTGGGAGATCGGCTTTAAACTTTACGCGCACAGATTCATCTCATGGTCCGATTGGTCCTATATGAAAACGGTATGGTCTGACGCTCAGCGTGGTCGCCACGTTGGGAATCTTAAAAGTCTTTACGATACTCTCATCTGGACGTGAGTTTTTCACCATAAGATTTAATAGGACGTTTCTTGGGTCCTAAATAAAAACAGTGCCTTTCTGACATCTATTACCAAGTCTCCTTCAGAACAGAGAGTCATATCAACATGGTCTTTTAACCAAAAGACTTTTATGACTTTTATTGGATTCTAAATTAACTCGTGCCGCTTGGACATTCAACATGGCCGCTACAATGGCCATCTTAAAAATCTTGTTAATGGTTCTCCTTAGTGAATGGTCTTATCGACATTTACCAGAAAATTTCTTATGATATCTAATTATTCGTAAAAGAAATTGGTGCAGATCTAGCATACAATATCGCCGTCATGGGGATTTCACCAAAAGACTTCTGATCACATATATATGTACTTAAAAGAAAATGGTGCCACTCAGATATCCAATATTGGTTGCGATCATAAAGATATTTGTAATGTGGATGGTCATATCAACACATGGGTTGTAACCCAAATATCTTATGATATATAGTTGTTCCTAAATGAAAATAATGCAGATGTAATACCCAACATGGCTGCGATGGTTACCATCTTATTGGATTCTCATATCGACATGGGGTATTCTCTTAGAGTTCTTATGATGTTTTAGTTGGTCCTAAATGAAAAAAATATTGCCACTCAGAAAGTCAGCAAGACGTATACTGCGTTAGGTGGTCTTCAATGAACATGGTGCCAGACAGACCTCCAATTGCATAGGATGGCGGTCATCTTTTCAATCTTGTTATTGTTACTTCTGCATAATTAATGGTCACAGCGACATGGTGTTTCCACAAAAACTTGTAGTTGATTCTAAATTAAACTTGTGCCAATCAGCCCTAAAATTGTAAACATCTGATATCCACCATGCTGCCATGGTGGTTATCATGAAGGTTGTGTTATAGCTACGTCTTCTGATCGAACGGTCCAATAGATATTGATTTTCAATTAGAAACTTTTTATCATATCTTGTTGGTCCTGGTGGCCATCTTGAAAATCTTGTTATCACTACTCTTCTTGTATCGATATGGATTTTTCCACTAAAATGCTTCTCACTATAGTATAGTTATTTCTGAATGAAAATGATGTGACCTCACATAAACTTCAAAATGTCCAAACAGCAACTTCTTCTAAACGAATGGCCAAACAAATTTCTATGTATATGGGGATATTTCTTTATTAAAATTGGTGCCTAGCTAACTTCCAAGATAGCTATATTGATGGTTATCCTGTATATTTTTATATCGCTAATTGTCCTAAACATGCGGTTTCATAGACATGGGCTTCTCAGTAAATCACCGTTGTAGCGATATATAGCAGGTTCTGAATGAAAATGGTGCTCATCCTACTTTCAACATGGCGTCAAAGTGGCCATCTTGAAAATCTTGTTATCGTTACTCCTATTGCAAGAATGACGACATTGACACGGGATTTTCACTAAAACACTTAGTGCAATATTTAGTTGGTTCTGAATGAAAATGGGAGCGGATCTGACGAAATCAGCAAGTTGGTGAAAATTTTCCACCTGACCCAAACTGACACTTGGGTCGAGTCAAATGTCATTGATTGCATTTTTGTTCTTCATGCAGCTTATGAGCCGTAAAGCTGAGAGGCTTTGGCTTTCCACCAGACTCATTATTCATAAGCAAATTTATGAAGCTGCTAAGAAGAATGTCACAGATATAGTCAATGCAGCGAAATCAGCCCACTACACTACTAAGATCATGAAAAATTCCAGCTGCAAAGAGCTCTTCGAGATTACTAACAAGCTAATGTCAAGGAACAAGTGTACACCACTTCCAACTACCTTCTCTCCAGTCGACCTTCCGGAAATTTCTTCCATGACAAAGTACAAACCATTAGAGATAAGCTTGACGCCACAATTTCAATTTACTCGTTGTCACCATACAGACGGGATACAGAATTTGAGCGGCAACCATTAGCAGCATTTGAGCATGTCTCTGTGGATTTCGTACGTACAATCCTGATGAAGAGTGAACCAAAGTCATGTGAACTTGATTCAATTCCAATATCACTGCTGCTTGAGTGCTTAGATCCAGTATTGCCTTCACTAACTGATGTTATTAATACCTTTCTCTCATCCGGGGAATTCCCATCATTTTTCAAAACTGCCATTGTAAAGCCTCTGCTGAAGAAACCAACACTAGACCATAATATATTACTTCACCGTCTCCAGCATGTATTTGGCATTCATGATACAGCCTTATTATGGTTCAAGTCCTACTTGGTCAACAGGACACAAATTATGTCCGCAAATGGAATACATTCCAGCCCAGTTAATCTATGCTGTGGTGTTCCACATGGGTCTGTTCTTGGACCTGTTCTCTTCATTCTATACACTCAGCCACTCTCAAGTGTCATAGATCATCATCCAGTGTCTCACCAATTGTACGCTGATGACACCCAAAAATACAAATCTAGCCACCCAACTGAAGTTGATGCTACCATCCGAGGTGTAGAGAGGTGCATTTCTGATGTGAAATCATGGATGACATGTAACAAGCTGCAGATGAATGATGATAAAACTGAGGCCATTCTGATCACAACACAAAGACTTTCTCATTCACATCCTTTACCTCAAACAATAAATATCAGCAACACCAACATTAAATTCACACAATCAGTACGAAACCTAGGTGTTACTCTGGACAGTACTCTCACATTGCACCAACATGTCATGAACATATGCAAGGCTGCATATCTTGAGCTGATACGCATCAGCTCCATTCGCAAATATCTTTCAGTTGATGCCACTAAAACTCTTGTGTGTTCATTAGTACTTTCAACACTGGACTATTGTAACTCAATTCTGTCTGGTTCATCTCAATATCTACTCCAGAAACTTCAAAAAGTTCAAAACACAGCTGCTCGGATCATACTTAGAGTACCACGATCAGAGCACACCTCCCCGCTGCTCTGTACCCTACACTGGCTATCCATTCGAATCAGAATCAAACACAAAATGTGTTCTCTGTGCTACGTTTTATTGACGGACTCCAGCCCAACATACCTATCCGACGTCACCCATGCGTACACACCAGCAAGATACTTACGCTCCTCTTCTGACAAGCGTATACTCATTATTCCCACTATGAAAACAAAGTCATATGGACAGCGTTCTTTTGCATACCAGGGCCCAGCAACATGGAATGAATTGCCCACTGAACTTAGACACAAAGCCACAGTGATCACATTCAAGTGCTCTTAAAACTCACTTATTTCGACTGCAAGAACAAACTTCAAGACCTAATAATGTTTCCTACCTTAAATATTTTCAGCATGCTTTTTATCTTTTCTAATTTTATGGTACTTGTTTTTGTAATCATATCATTATATATGTTTTTTTTTTATGTTATATGTGTTGTCTAATGTTGTAAAGCTCTTAGAGCTTCTAAAGATTAGGCGCTATACAAAGTCCTCACTATTATTATTATTATTATGAGCACGGTGACTGATACATATAAAAGCCAGTTCAGAACAGCCTTTGTATTTAGTAACATTCCAATGCACAAACTGATAGTCGGCCGTAGCTGTATGTGGCAAATGGGGGTAATTCTGTAATTAATATTAGCCCATAGGTTTACATTAGACTTTGCGCTTGGTATGAATTTCTCCATGTAGGTCTCTATTGGTACCTGTGATTGTTGGAGCCACCGCTAGAAAACCTCCCAATAGCGTCTTCTATGCGTTCGTCGGTTCATACGCCTGAACAGTCGTCTTCAGTGTCTGAGTTACTTCTGCCAGGCTGATCAATGTACATATCATTACACTGCTTAGTGTGGTCCCCGGTCGAATACATTTCTTTGCGTCTATGTGGTCAATCTCTCGAGCAGTGTCTAATCCAAAGCTGACAATACTTCCATTGTGTGAGGTACTGAATAGAGCATGTTTCATTTGTCTGTGAAAGTGACTTGATTTGTAATGTTCTATCAAAAGCCGTGAGTAAAATCTTTATCAGCATCAACTTTTATCCTAATATTGGATATTCTTCCTCCTCCTATTCTCCTCGTCTTTCATTCATTTTATCTCCATAAATTGGTTGTATATACTCCTCATCTATATCACTGACATCAATATATGACAACTAATCACAAGATACTGTTGGATCATACTGGATGCTTTTCCTACCTTCGACTGTATCCGTATTAACGCCAGCTGCCGTAATGGAGGTAATGGCTCTAGTATTGCCTTCTATATCTTCACTGGAGATATTTAGTAGGAAGTTTTCGTTTCTGTCATTATTACTAATTTTATCCATTTTCTCAACATCATGAATGGCCAAGGATAAAAAGCTTTCGTCCAGATCCATGTTTTCTTGCTGAAATTCCGAGTTTCAAATGGAAGCCTCTTTGTTTAGAATTTCTGTGAAGGACTGTAATGACGTAAGTCTTGTCCAGATGTATTTCAGGCCCCATGTGGCTTGTAGCTGAAAACGTTCAAAAGCATATTTTTCGTCTGAAGTCATCTTTAGGAGCACCCATTCTAGATCTTCTTTTTACATTTGTGGTACTTCCTTGCATGTACAATCTTCTTTTTCTTCACAATGTGGAAGATACCATGTTAATACATAATTGAATCCTTTGGAATGCCTTTGATTGTGATGAGCAGGTGCATAGTTGATTTATTCTCCTTTCACCAGGTTGTGGTCTGTTTTCATGGTAAGCTGAACAAGATTGTCCATGAAAAGTACAAGATAGCAGACTCTGAGATAAACCAAATGTTCAGAAGATGAGATGTCACTTGCTTTTACACAGCAGAGTGGATATGAGTTCAGATATGCATTAAAGTGACAAAGTTCTGGAACTGCTGCTTTCTTGAGATATCTGTCTTCATTTTGTAGGCTTTGGCATATATTGGCAGCTGATGTGATGGAAAAAATAGATGTGATGTTGTAGTACTTGATGAACAACTCATCTGTGACAATATCTTGTATGATACCACTGTAATTTCTGTTAAATATGTTCAGTGATGAATCAAAATGGCAATACAAAGAGGAACATTTTGAGGTGTAAAATTCATCTGATGATCGACGCCTGAGGCTGTATTGTTCAGTAGTGTTTGTTGTAATAAACACTGGAATGGTAAAGGAACGTGCAAGCGACTTTTTCTCGTTATTTTAAAGTGGCTCACATCTAAGAGGTCCGCAAGAGAACGTTTCTCCTCTTTAAAACATTGAAAGCAAAAGGAATCAAGAATTCTGCATTCCTCTGAGAGATCTTGGTCATCCAGACAAGATGAAAGGGAGACGTAAAAGGATCGGAGTTTTCCAGGTGTCGCATGACTTCTTGCAAGACAACGCTCACCAGCCTTTGGGAAAGAAGAGTATGACAGACACATATGCAATGCAACTTTTCTTCAGAGAGACACGAACTTTCAGAGAGATGTCATCATATATTTCAACATTGTGTTGCAATTCCTGTAATTCGATACCAATGTGTATTTGTGATTTATGTGCACACTGAAAACATATGATAATTTTAAGCTTAAGAGCAGATATGTCTCTCAGAATATTTTCTGTGTCGGTTTCTGTTTTCGCTGGTCAGTGGATACTTTCCAGATGGATATTATTCCATGTATTGCAACGGCAGCAAACTTCCGAGCAGCATTCCATTGACAGGCCTTCAAGCACAACTGATTGCGTTATTGTCCCTTTTCTGCCAACTCGTTACATATTCCAAAGAATTCCCATTTATTTTCCTGCTCGTCTTTATAGTCTGACGCTTCTTTCTTACAAAAAGTACTATACTGCCACTCAAACGGTTCAATTTTATTCCATTTGCTGTCGGTGAACTTTGTTTTATAATCAATAATTAAAGATGGAATCTTCAGCCCCTCATGTTGTAGCTTGTTAAGTGTTTCTTCATAGAGACCCAAACTTAAAATTTCAACAGACGTTAGTTGTTGATAAAGGTTCCATGTTGATTTGTTAGATTTGTTTGAAGACTGTGTTTGTTGTTCTAAGAGTTCATCACATACCACTTTGCAATGCTGGAAGTCATCATTGTGATGAAATACATATCGAAAGAATAATGAAAACGAAACCAATTTATTTCTTCTCTCTGAATTATTGCAGTATAATGTCTCTGTAATTCTTGTACAATATATTCTTATTCACAATTTTTTTTTCCTGTCATGAATTGAGTAGTTAGATTTAAGGAACTTTACAAGATTATAAATGATATGAAAGTTCCATCTTCGATTTTATTGAAAGAGAGAGGATCCAGTGACGGTATGCAGATTTTATTGAAAGAGAGAGGATCCAGTGACGGTATGCAGATGGAAACCGGCTGAAGAATGAAATTATTTAACTATCTGACGTCAATAATTCAGTCAAACTAGATATTTGCTTAAAATATAAAGTTAGAATTTTGGAACTAAAGTTCATATATTGGAAGATAAAAGACTATAATTTATGACTGATCAAGGAGATGAGAGATGAACACAAATACTAACTACAAACACATATGACCATTGTATCAATTACTTAACCTGTTGCCTGAATGTTATTTACACAAAGTTGGTGTCGGTTATGATCTACCGTTTGATTAAATCCCTTTATAGACTTCCATGTTCATTGAAAAACATACATATTAATGACCATAGTCTATATCTATGTAACTTTTAATATACATTTAGCAATAAAGTACTACCATCTAATAAGGATACACTTCTTATAGACCTACATAGACAATATCAAGCCTTAAGTACTTCTTGCGGCAACTAGAATAATAATTGACCAACATAAGGATTAACGCGACATGAACTCTGGGTTTCTCGATTTGAGAATTTTGAACAGAGTGCTGTTATTGAACTTAAACTGAAATGATACTCTAAGCAGTTGGAAATTACTGTGGTATAAAGGTATTGTATTTCTGCAATTTCATATATATATATATATATATATATATATATATATATATATATATATATATATATATATATATATATATATATATATATATATATACTGAATACAAATAATATAGAATTCTTACCATTTCTACCTCTAGGAATTCTTGATTATATTACATACTCCGTGTCTTCAAGATAAAACTAATTATTCTTGTAAAAAGTCAAAAAACTATTCAGACAATGTATTTGGAGTGCCTGTCAATCAAAGGCATCACCACAACAGTCAGCTTATCTTATAGATATAGACCTACAATCTACTGTGCCCAATATAGATATGCCATATTTAAAGCAGGCTTTCAAATACAGGGAACTGAAATAGGGGCATTATAACTGGACAGTTAGCTGTGAGTCTAAAAGCAATTAAATTTGACACTTACTGATAACTAGGTGATAACAGATAAAGCAAACACTGACAGGCAAGCATCAGAATCTAGAGATACTCAGACATGAGGCCTGTCTTATGAGTGCATGCAACTGTTAATGTCAAAGTAGAGGACTCGATCGCCTATAGGACTCACGGTACTAATTCAGTTCCCATAGTGAACCTATGCACCCATGATATTAAAAATTCAATAACTTACAATTTTTGAGTGCTCATGATCAAGCCTGTATTTATCAGTATAGATGAAACCTGGATGTCAGCTTCTGTGTAGAGGAAAGGTGATGAGCCGCGGCATTTTCTGGACCTGCATGTGCTTTCAATTCCGTACCAAAGAGTCAGGTGTTAATTTTAGTAATGAGTGTTCCAAACTCAAGATTGTTAAAGGACTGAAATTCCATCAATAAAACAATGTTTCTAACTTTTTTCACTTACAACTAGGATAAACTCTCAAAAGATTATTTTTCCTACAACAAAACTTACATTATTAACCAATCCTGGACAGCCAAACCCATATATACTCTATTTTATGTTCATTTCCAGGCTGGTTCCCATTTTTCCATACCATTAGTACCGTGTGCCCTAAAAGTCCAATGCATCATACAATTTTAAACGGAAACTGTACGCTGCAGTGATGGCATTTCCAAACTTGTCAGAACTTTTTCGTGTTTAATTTGGGCGTTATCTCACAACAAAAGATGACATGTCATAGATTTGGGCGCATGTTTCAAATATTGCAATAAATACAGCATTACGTTTTTTTAATCTGATAAGTGAAAAATAAGTTGCCAATGAATATTTCTAACACAGAATTTAGCCTTGTCTTTAGAAACTCATAAAAAGGGATGCCAGTCATTTATTTCTCATTGTCCTATAATGTCGCAAAATAAAAGAAAAATGGCATCCTACTTTTACTATCCCATATCTCTCTCGAGCGAGGGAGCGAGCGCGCGATTAATCGAGCACAATTTTAAGATGTTTATACAGGCTTATGATTTGAAGCAACACATTGTTCCATTTAGTACGTAATGTCGCTAGGTCAGTCCGTTCGAAACGACACGTGTGAGGGATAGTAAACTTTAGCCACTATTAGCTTTCTACGTAATGCAGTACGGTTAATCAGAGTGCGAGAAACCCTGATAGCAGGAGAAATACATTGTGTAGCTAGTTTAATGGATACGAAACGGTGTGTTTTGAGGGACACTTAATTTCAAACTCCTGCTCGCTTTTGGTACATAATGTAGCTAGGTCAACCAGCGCTAAACCGTTTTATAGTAGGTCAGTCAGTACGAAACGGAGTGTTTTAAGGTACATTAAGTTTCATCCACTGCTCGCTTTAATACATAGATGTGTTAAAATTAATTTATATCTTTATTTTTGCGAAAGACTGCTCAGTGATGCTATTCTTTATGTACTATACTCGCAGTAGACGTTAAAAATAGTCCACGTGTGGGGATAAATGTCATTAGATAAGTGGTTTTGTGAACATGATTGGTACCTATTTTGTTTAGCTTAGAAATCAGGTGTGCATCGATGGTAAACTAACAAATATTAAATGATTACAGCCCTAGTTTTACCTTACAATGTTGTCTACCTTAAACTATTGTCAATCAAATTTGTATATAATTATGTATGTTTTCGTACATATATGTCTTTGTTTACAAATAAAACTTATAGCACCTCATCCCTCTATTATGCGTGAAACCATGCTATAATGATGTGATGGTACAGTGGCGTGTCTATAAACTCCTACCCTTACCTGCTTGTGTGTGATAGTACAATAAGTTTATGCGAGTGCATTGCTTGTGTATCAAGAGTCCTACCATTATGCGATTGTATGTTTGTATGTATATAAGTTTAGCGTGTGTACCAACACTCCTGCCATTTTCCTTTGATAGTAAATTTGTATGTTTGGAAGTATAGTGCGTCTATAAACACACCTACCATCGTGTGATATTACATTATGTTTATGTGGGGATATACCGTGTTATAAACACTACTGTCTTATTACTTTGATAGTAAATTTGTATGTATGCAAGTATAGCACGTCAATGACCACTCCTTCCAGCGTGTGATATTACATTATGTTTATGTGGGAATATACCGTGTTATAAACATTCATGCCTTTGTGTGACAGTATGTTTGTATGTCTGTGTGAGAGGGAGTATATATTTCATCCCCCTTCTTTTACATCCTATCCGTCTCTTGTGTGATAGTATGTTTGTATATCTGTAAGAATAGCGTGTGTGTGTGTGTGTGTGTGTGTGTAAACACTCCTACCCTTTTCGTTGAACAGTAGGTGTGTATGTTTGGATTGTAATCAAAAGGTGTATGATGGATAGTATTAAAAAATTAGTATTACATTTCCCGTATACCCTTATTTGTCTGTATACAAGTATAGCATGTTTATAAACTACTTTTAGGATGCTATGTTTATATGTATGTAAATATAACAAATATATATATAAACCCTCCTACCTTTGCTTGATACATGTTTGTATATACATATAGAGCGTGAGTAGTGAATGGGGTCACCCTAGCCTCAATGGGAATTAGCATTACAGAGACCCCTGGGTCACTCTAGCCTCAATGGAAATTTAACATGGAGAAAAATCGTGGGTCACTCTAAGCTCAAGGGGAATTTAACATGGGAAAAAGTCTTGGGTCACTCTAGCCTCAAGGGGAATTGAACATGGGAAAAAGTCTTGGGTCACTCTAGCCTCAAGGGGAATTGAACATGGGATTTTGTTTGTTTTTTTTAAAAAAAAAATTTTAAATTTAAATTTAAAAAAGGGGTAGGCAATTGAAAAGTCATTCTCTTTTCGAGAAATATGGGTGGCCCTGATAAGGGCCTTTGGTATTATGTTAATGTATCCATTAACATAAAGGGCATCTGCGGCATCTTCTTGTCCTCAAGCTGCGTCTTCCTCGAGGGCCATAAATCAGTGTCCTCTTGAGGCAACCTTGTCTTTCTACGTATACTCTTCGTATCCACAGACTGGTGTCTGACTTGTCGACAACGGTCCACTTGGACCGGACATACATGAGCATGTCCGTCCTAAACATCATGGAAGACACAAGGGTGGATGATTCGAATGTGGTCCACATCTTGAAGCGACGAGAACAGGTGAATCAATGCAGTGAACTGCGCTTATTTATAGGTAGAGGAAGGATTGAAACGGATTGAGTTCATTCACCAATCCAAACACGCGTTACAAAATTCAGTCAGCTCGCATCCAATCCGAAGAGAGTAGTCTGTGACGTCAGTTGGTCTATATAGATTCGCTAGCGCAAGTGTGCAGTCAATCTATGCGACAGTGATTCAACATGACGGAAACTCAGAAAACGATCCATTGGGGTGCACCAACAGGGGAGACTGCCCAAGGGAACCCGGACTTACTTTCAGAAGAGGTACATTGGGATTTTGTGGATTTTCTCTCCTCGCAAGAATTTGTTCCGGAACCTTCGTTACCTTCTTCATTACCGCAAGTGGAGAATTTTAGACAGAGACAGAAAGAAGAATTGGAGAAATTTATACAACGACAAAAGGAAGCGGAACAAGCTTTTCTCCTACAGCAACAGCAGCAAGAAGAAGAGGTAAGAAAAAAACAACAGCAACAACAGCAAGAAGAAGTAGCAGCAGCAGCAAAGAAACAAGAGGGTGAAAATCAAACGGTCACGGTACTGTTGGACATTTTAGCGGAGTTAAGTCTGAAACAAATGTATCAGACTTCTTTATTACGACCGAAGAGAATACGACCTTCCCGAGCTAAACACGTCAACCCTGTGACTAAGCCTACCGTACCACCCTTAGTGATTTCAACCCAATCATCATCATCAACATTACGCAGTCCAGAAGTAGGCCTTGGCCGTGGCAAAGGCTTAAGGCAGTTAAAGTTGATTGCTTAAACTCACCCCTACACCAAAATAAAAAGGCCCTTTTCAGGGCCACCCACATTTCTCGAAAAGAAATACAATTTCAATTTGCCAATAACTCAAAAGAAAAAAAAATAACCCATTTTACCCCTATAGTACGTGTCTGTGTATGAGTGCGTGAGTGTACGTTCTTATTTAAAATCAAAACTCAAAGACACTTACCTTATATCATTAATTTATTCTTTTATCCATTGTTACAATCCAATTCACAATTCACAACAGAACACTTTAATTAAAAGTTCATTGACTTCTTCTTTCTCCTTGTTTAGTCTCTCTGTTTTTTAAATTTCTTCACCGTCACACTCTTTTCCTCTTCTTCCTCCTCACTTTCTTCCCTTCTTTTCTTCTCCTGTTTCTTTTTCTTCACCTGTCTGCTTTCTTCCTCTGAAAAATCCCTCTCTTCTTCCGAAGAATCCCTCTCTTCTTCTGAAGAATCCCTCTTTTCTTCCGACTCCTCTTGTTTCTATTTTGGGCAATCTGGAGACCAATGTCCTTTTTCTTGACAATAATAACAGGTATCTTGACTTTTGTCTTTTCTAGCCCCTGTTTTTGTTCTTTCTTGACGGTCTGGACACTCTGAAGACCAATGCCCTTTCTTCTGACAGATATAGCAAGTATCTTGACTTTTATCTCGAAAGGAAGGAGAGTAGTCCGTCGGCTGGTCTGAAGAGAATTTTCTAATGACCCCTCGCAAAGCTCTGATGAAACGTTCCATCTGGGTAGTCTCTTCCATCGTTGTGCTCGGTTTGAGAGTGAAATGAATAGTGAAAGGACAAGACACACACCCTTTTTATATACGCTGGTTTGCCATGACTATAAATTAGTCTATGGTGTTTAAACTTGAGTCATTTGACGTTTTGCACTCAAGATGAAACGATCCTATTCATTCGAGAAGAAAGAAGAAGAAAGTAAGAGGCAGAAACGTGATCTATCGCCTCGTACCAGAGCTGAAGTCTTGGCACAAATTCATGCCAGTGATTTTGAAGAGGACATGAGTGAACCAGAATCCGAACCCTCTAAACAAAGTTCACCACCCTTAGTCAACCCTGAAAAGTACTATTCCATTCGAGAGACGGAAAAGCGCTCCTCTAGAAAATTTAGAACCACGGCTTACACCTACACAGTGAAGTTTAAAGATTTCAAGTCCGACGTACCATTGGAGAAAGCAGAAGGGTTTATCACCGAGATGTGGGATTCTTTGCTCAACGCACTCAAGCGACAATGTCAACCCAAAGAAGACGATCGCTTGACACTATCCATAGATCACGACAGCTTGAGATCCCCTGTTTGGATCGAGTTTAGCAGACCCGCAGAACTAACCCCTTCCAAAGTCATGGACAAGATTCAACACGTACAACAATCTAATGACCAGTTTGACATCACCGATGGTAAAGCCACACTGAAAATGGCCCACGTCTCTCCTCCTCAAGGGACTGGACGCAAAAAGATGTTATTGGTGGACGACCTTCGCAACACCAAAACAAGTCTCGTCCGAATTAACAACCCTCAAGACCAGATGTGTTTAGCTGGAGCCATCGTGGTGGGACGAACTTATGCCAACAAGAACGACACGGCAGAATGGAAAAGAGCCTGGAAAACTATTCGACAATCGGACCGAGCCAAACAACGAAACGAAGCAGAACTCCTGTTGCAACAAGCTGGCCTGTCCAAAGACACAACCTGTGGCATTCATGACATGCAGAAATTGCAAGATGCATTAGCTCCAGTCTACACCTTGAAAGTGCACCCTCAAGAAATGCGCGGACCTCTGTTGTTTCGAGGGAAAGATTTTAAGGACGGAAAATACATTCATGTTTATCATCACGATGACCATTTCGATACCATTACCACTATCACCGGATTCCTGGGATATGTTTATTATTGTGAGAAATGTGATTATGGTTATAACAATCGAGAGCAACACAAGCATTGTGGATGGAAATGCCCAGGATGTTTGGCCTCTCCACCCTGTCTGAGCGAAGAACCAGTGCCTTGTTCAACTTGTCTGCGCACGTTTGTCAGCCCTACCTGTTACCAACAACATCTGAAGACGCAAGGTTCACAGAAGAAATGTGCTTGTCAACTCCTGAGATTGTGCCCTACCTGTGGACAAGGCATACGTGCCAATAGTACCAAGGCACACGTATGTCGAGGAAAGAAAAAATGTCACATTTGTCACCACATCGTGGACTTGGAGCACCAATGCTACGTGCAAAAATACCAACCCCCACCAGAGAAAGAGGACGGTCACAAGAAGAAAGGCAATTTCATCTTTTTCGATTTCGAATGCATGCAAGAGACCGGCATTCACATTCCTAATTTCTGCGTGGCTCATCGAGCGTGCGAGAAGTGCATTCAAGAACCTATCTTCAGTCATTGCCCTCACTGCAGCAAGATTCCCGGAGGGCGTGAAAAAATCTTTCGAGGACCGAACACGTTAGCCGATTTTGCACAATGGGTTTTAGACCCCGTCGACAAGACGTGGAGCCAAGAGGACATTGAACGTTACGGAGATTGTCATCGTCATGCCACGGTGATGGCTCACAATTTCTCCGGATACGATGGACAGTTTCTTCTCAGATACTATACGGAACATCGCACCGAACGTCCTAAAGTGACTTTGAACGGAGCCAAAATCATTTTCATGCAAGTGGGACAAGTGCAGTTTAAAGATTCAATGAGCTATTTGGCCATGCCTTTGAGTCGAATGCCTAAAACGTTTGGAATGACAGAAATGGCTAAAGGGTACTTTCCACACTTTTTCAATACGGAAGCCAATCAACACGCCGTTCTACCCCATTTACCTGAGGCTCACTATTACGACCCCGACAACATGCGTACCGAACAATGAGAAGCTTTCTACGCTTGGTACCAGGCTCACGCCTCCGACCCTTTCGACTTTCAGGAAGAAATGCTAAAGTATTGTCGTTCCGACGTGGACATTTTACGGCGTTGCTGTGGAAAATTTCGAGAACTGTTCATGGAACACGGAGGGGTCGATCCTTTGAATGAAGCTTGCACCATTGCCAAAGCGTGTTCCTTAGTGTATCGACAACGATTCATGCCTGAAAACACCGTGGCTGTCATCAGCCCTCAAACGACCCACTTTGTCAAACGTCAATACTCGGTCAAAGCCCTACGTTGGTTACATTACTTGTGCGACAAGGAAGACAAATGGATTCAGCATGCCCGCAACGGAGGGGGTGAAAAGACCATCGGAACGTATTCGGTCGATGGCTGGGACTTAGAAAACCCCAACATCGTGTACGAGTTTAACGGTTGCTTATTTCACGGATGTCCCGTCTGTTACCCTGATCGTAACACTAAAAATCAGTTTTTACAACGAACCATGGAAGACTTGTACCAGGACACATGTCAGCGGCGCCTAAAGTTGGAACAGGAAGGATACCAAGTGGTGGAAATGTGGGAACACGAGTACGATCACCGTATGAAAACCGATCCCGAGTTTAAACGCCTCGTGGAAAGTTACCAGTTCATGGACCCGCTGAACCCGAGGGATAGTTTGTACGGAGGAAGGACCAATGCCACCTGTTTGCTGTACCAAGCCGACGAAGAGAAAGGAGAAGAAATCAAATACTTGAACGTGTGTTCGCTGTATTTATACGTGTGCAAATATTGTCGCTTTCCTGTAGGGCACCCGCAATTGTTAACGGAACACATCGACCTGAAAAACATTCGACAATACGAAGGCTTAATCAAGTGTAAAGTTTTGCTTCCCACGAACCTATACCATCCCGTCTTACCTCACCATTGTCAAGGCAAACTGATGTTTCCCTTGTGCCGTACTTGTGCCGAAATGTGCAACCAAGACCAGCCTTGCCATCACACCCAGGAAGAACGGGCCTTGACGGGGACGTGGGTCAGCGTGGAATTGTTCAAAGCTCTGGATATGGGATACCAACTGTTAGAAGTGTACGAAATTTGCCACTTTCCCAAGACACAACAATACCACAAGGGTGACCCCAGTCAGAAAGGCATTTTCGCCGACTACGTGGATGCCTTTTTGAAACTGAAACAAGAAGCCAGCGGCTATCCTTCCTGGTGTCACACTCCCGAAGACCAAATACAATTCAAAGAGAAATACTATGAACAAGAAGGCATCACTTTAGACCACATCGAGAAAAACGAAGGCAGGCGATCGTTTGCCAAAGTGATGTTAAATTGCTTGTGGGGTAAAATGGCACAACGACCGTGTTTACCCAAGACGGAATATTTGACAGAACCTTCCCGCTACTTCCAAATGATTCACGACAAAACCAAGTACATGAAACACGTGGACGTCGTTCGAGAGGATTTGATCTTGGTCAATTACGAAGAAGATCTGGACTTTGTACAAGACGACCCTTTTGGAAATGTCATCATTGCGGCTTACGTGACAGCCCATGCTCGTTTAAAATTGTACGAAGCTTTAGAACTGTTAGGAGAACGCGTCCTATACTTTGACACGGACAGTTGCATTTACATCTATCACCCGAGTCAACAGCACCCTGACATCGAAGGAGACCGTTTAGGAGCCTGGACAGACGAGCATCCCGACGACAAGATTCTAAGTTTCGTCAGTGGCGGTCCCAAAAATTACGGCTACGAATACCGGGACAAACAAGGAGAAGTGCACACGACGTGCAAAGTGAAAGGACTGACTCTGAATTATCGTACCAGTCGAGTGGTCAACTTTGGGGTATTGAAAGAAGCCTTGCAATCGGGAGAGGATGGAAAGTTTAAAGTGACCACCTATCAACCGAACAAGATTGTACGTTTACCCACTCACCACATCGTCAGTCGACCCCTGGGAAAAATCTATCAAATCGTGTACCAGAAGCGAGTGAGACTTCCCAACCATTTCACCTTACCGTATGGACACGTCGGTATTGGTCTGTATATAAAAAGGAACCCTAGGCAAGACCGATAGTTCATTGTGACTACCAAGACCAAGCGAACAAGATGAATACTTTCAGAGAAACACAAAACAAGTTGTTTAGAAAGGCACAATTCAAGTGTGAGGCTTCAGAAGTGGAATGCGATTGTGAGCCTTGCGATGGGTACGATGCTGTACGTTGTGATCTTAGCGATGCCGTGAAGCATCATGGGAACTTTGTTCTTACGACCCCTATCATGGAAAGTGATGCTGTGCGTGTCAAACCTGAGGGATGCGAAAGTGATGCCGCTCGTCCTCTTGGACATTTTACTGGGTTTCGTTTTAAAGGGGAATGTTCACCTTCACGTCTACCCCCCTACGGATGTCATCCAGCCCTGAGCAAACTCCTGCCCATGTCACTCAACCCTCATCGAAACGAACCTGTGAAAGACGAATATTCGTTTCCTGTGCGTTTGTCGGAATACTGCGACTTTGAAAATCGTCTTCAATCGTTCAAAGGAAAATGGCCTAAGTATCTGGGAGGACCGACCCCCGAAGAATTAGCCAGAGCCGGATTTTTCTACTTGGGCGAAGGAGATAAAGTCAAGTGCTTCAGTTGCGGTGTGTCACTTCACCACTGGGAACCGCAAGATTCGGCCTACGTAGAACATGCTCGATGGTCACCGAATTGTCATTACTTACCCTTAGTGGGACCGAGACATTGAAGTAACTTACCATAATCTGTTCATGGATACTTTACAAGAGAACATTCGTGCTTTGCCTGTGGAGTTGAGAGAACGCATTTACCGAGAGCTGGTGAAAATACAAGTGAAACGTAAAGAACAATTGCATCCGTTACGTCACCGGTGTTTGAACCACTGGTACCTTCAGGCTATACAAGGACTGATTGAGTTGAAAGTGTTCCATTGGACAGACATTGATCAACGAACCCCTGGTTTTAAAAAGGAATGGTTTGGTATTGACGATTCTATCTACTACATTGTAAATGTACTGCATCGAATTCCAGAGGAAGAGTTAACGAATTACCAACATCTTGTATGCAATGTCAACTTCGTGAAAGACGAAACTTCTGAACGAATTGTAACGTGTAAATTAGTAACTAAACGATTTAGATTCGACAATGAATTGAAACCATGTCTGTGCAAACAGTACATTTCTTGTGTCAGACCAAAGAGGATTTAGTATGACCTATTCATGGATACTTTACAAGAGAACATTCGTGCTTTGCCTGTGGAGTTGAGAGAACGCATTTACCGAGAACTGATCAAAATACAAGTGAAACGTAAAGAACAATTGCATCCGTTACGTCACCAGATATTTAAGCACTGGTACCTGAATGGTATAAGAGAACTGATTTGTCAGAAATTGTTTCAGTAGTCAGACCTTGTTCAATACTTCCAGGCCCCCGATGATCCACGTGTTGATCATTTTGGTTACTTCGAGATTCACCTAGTACAACACATTGAGGAAGACAAGGTAAAGGATTACAGACATATTTTACGTGGAATCTACTTAGCGGAAGAGGAAACTTCTAAACGAAGTCTGACGTTTCGCTTACAGTATGCAACATTTAGATTCCCTACTGGAGAACGAAGATGTCTGGCTAGAAAGTACGTGTATTGTTTCCGAAACAAAGAGACTATAAAAACAGGCTGCCATGCCACGACTTTTATCGCATGTACTCCAACAGATTCCGTGGAAGGAACTCAATGACCATATTCAAACCGTGGATCATTACCATCGATTATTACAAGAACTGTATCCATTCAATTTGGGTCGACAAGTGGTGTGTGTCTTAGTGACTTGTTTTCTGGGGTTTCGTTTACCAGCTGATTCTTTGTGGACTCTTTACGATCAGTACTTACCACCTCAATGGCCTTAAATGGTCACGAAAAACTCCTTTTGCTCAAAGCCTTGCGTTTTCATCTGGATACTTCTCGACCTCAACAGGAAAAAAAGATTCGTCAACTTTTAGCTACCCAAGACGTGTATGACGATGTGTGTGTAGCTTGTGACTTACATCCCCATTGGACAGATGTCCGTGAATGGAAAGAATGGGATTTTGAGGCTTGGACCCAAGAAGTGGCCCAGTATGCACGAGAGTTGTTCAAGGAAAAAAGTTACTTTTCAACCCGTGTTAGTGACGGTGCCAGAAGAACCCGTCACCCATGACGGGACTGTCGTGGACATGCCTGAAAGATCCTTTCGGGAGGACACTTGTGTGACCTTACCGCCTACTATAGAACTGGTTAGAACATTACCCAAAACATGTTGTTGTACAGACACTTGTGTTTATTCCACGTTAATGGTTATCATGTGCCTTTTATTCTTGTACTTAAGCCTTTGGCTTTTATGTATTTTTGTCTTTCGTATTCATGTTTGAAAAAACATTCAATAAACGTGTTCTGAAAAAGTATATAAACTCTTGTCTTGTTTGTTTTCGTGTCACAAGTGACATTTCTCACACAATGGCTACCTCTGCTGTCTCTGCTCCCTCTTCCTCTACTGTCAAAGTCATCGACGAACACTTAGATCGTGCCAGTTGGGAGGCTTTGTATCTTCGCCATCCCTTTAACATGCTCATTGCTGGACCTAGCGGTTCTGGCAAAACCGAATTCGTCAAACGTTTGATCGAACATAAACATCATTTGATCGATCGGCCACCTCAACGGATCGTGTGGTGTTACAAAGAGTGGCAATCGGCGTACAGCCTCTTGCGAGAAAGTCAAGGCGATTCCATCGTGTTTGTGGAAGGCATTCCTAAAGAAGACGACGGCATCGTCTCTGACTCCCGTCAAACCCATTTGGTCATTTTCGACGACATGTTAGGAGAAGACGAAGAAGAAATTAAACTGTGGTTCACGCGCAAAGGGCATCACCGTAATGCCAGTGTCGTTTACATCACCCAAAATTTGTTTCAACAAAGTAAAGCCCATCGCACCATCAGTCTCAATGCGCATTACGTGGTCTTGTTTAAAAGCCCTCGAGATAAATCGCAAGTGCAAGTCTTAGCCAAGCAGTTAGGAACGCCTTGGCTGACTCAGGCGTACGACGATGCCACTCAAACTCCACACGCCTATTTACTCGTCGATTTGAAACTTACGACCCCCGATGATTTGCGATTTCGTACCCACTTGTTTCACCACTGGTGCCAAGACGGAGGGCCTGTCCTGTACACGTCTCCGTCCTCGACTTAATTTCACTCCACATAAAAAAATCTATAAAAACCTCAGACCTTTTTTCGTCTGTCTCACACAACGTCAACATGACGTCCCTTCAGTCGCATCTTCCCGTCAAATTGATTCGTGCCTTGTATGGCATCAGTCGAGAAAAAAATCCACAAACACGAGCTCGTGTCTTAGAAGCTAGTCTCAAAGAAGTCTTACGATGGTTCACGGTGACGGCACGTCAAATACTCCAAGGAATCATTCAGATTCCTCATCAAACCAAACGCTTTTTCGATCGGAACAAAGTCGCTTTGGTCCAACTGGCCGATCCCCGCATCGACACTCAAACCAAAAAACAAATCATTTTGAAACCTGGAGGGAGCGGTACTCTAGGAGGGGTCATCATTCGCTCTCTCTTAAGATGGGATCCTAATGTCCCCAAAGTTATACCCAAGAAAAAAGTCCAACGAGGCCCCAAGAAGAAAAAGACCAGGTCCCCAAGAAGAAGAACTTCTCCAGTGGCGGGACCCTCCTCTGATCAGACACCACCACCCCGGAAAAAGAAAAGAAGCCCCCAGAAAAAGAAACATAGAAAAAGTCCCCAGAAAAAGAGAAGTCCACAGAAGAAAATTAGTCGCAAGAGAGGCACTTCAGCCAGGACGCAACTTTACACTCGCAAACCACGACCTGCCACGGCAGTGACTGCGTCTCCGGCAGCCTCACGTTCATCCACTTCTCCGTTAATGACACCAAGAACTGAAGAGTACTTGGAGACGTTGATCACACCAAGAACTTCTCCGTTGATGACCCCAAAAAGAACTTCCCCAGTGGCAGGACCCTCCAATTTAGTGGCAGTGGCTGCTGCTCACAAAGTACCTTCTCCCAAAATCAAAGTCCAAGAAAGATCGGGCATGTTACAAAGTTTACTGGATTTGTCCAAGCAAGAACTGGCTCGATTTAGTCCGTTACGTACCCCTGCACGACGTGTCATGCCTGTCCTCAAACTAATACGACGTAAAGACAATCAGTGGCGACGCGTTCCAGTATAAAAAAGGCGTGTGACCAAGTAGGGTATCAGTGTTTTTTGGTGCTCCTGAAGACTCAAAGATGTCACCCTCCAGAAAACCCCAAGGAAAGAAAAGGAAAGGACTACCAACACGTTTAGTCAAACATGGGGACATGTTATCTGTCCTGTCCAAAGCTTCTCCACCCCTACGAAAAAAACTCATTCAATCGGCCTCCAAAGAGGTCATCGATACCGTGTGCGAATGTTGTTTGAACGTCTTGAAAGGCACGATCCCTTTGTCCAAACACCAGAAACAATGCTTAGGCAAACATCGTCACGTTCTTCGCCAAATGGTTCAAAAGAAAATTCCCATTCGTCAAAAGAAGAAGATGTTGGTCCAACGTGGAGGCATTTTGCCCCTCTTGTTAGGTCCCATACTGAAAGGAGTCTTGGGAACCATGTTGGGAGGACTGGTGGGAGCAAGATAAAAAGGCCTCGGAAGTCCCAAGATCTCAGAATCGACCCCTGACAACCCCATGGAAGGACGAAAACTGGCTTTAGTGCCTTACAAACGATGGATAGAATACCATCGGTGGCAAGAACAACGCACCCCGCATTTACCTCCCAATCCCAATTTGTGCGAGATGTCTCAGTTACAACACGAATTGCAGTCCTTGATGGATCGCCAAGATTTGTCCGAAACAGAAAAATCGCAAAAGTACGGTCAACTTTTGCAACGACTGCAACTCTTTCACCAGAAAGCTTTAGACGAAACAGCTCTACCCACTCTGAAAGATTTTAAGAGCTTGATGAAAAGTCCAGCACCATCACCAGTACCAGTACCAGTCCCAGTACCACCACTACCAGTGACCAAGACAGAAAAAGAAGAAGAAGAAGGGTTTCAAACTCCACCAGAAAAAGTACACAAGTTAACAACACCACCTACCTCCAGAATTGGATGGATTAAAATGATGATGGCCACCCCTTCTTCATCACAAGAGAAAAAGAAAGTGAAGACAGAAGTGAAACAAGAATCGATATCCCCCGCTCAGACATCCTCCTCTTCAACACCTATTGCCGGTCGCACACGCAAAGCATTGCAATCCAAGAAAATACCCCAAGAGAAAAAGAGTAGCATCCTCCAAGAGTGGGTGTCTTATTAACACACCAATCAACACACCAAAAATGGAAAAAGTCTTAGCCAGCATTTACTACGATCCCTCCCATCCTGCAGGTTACGCAGGAGTTCAAAAATTGTATCGTGCTGCCAAAACTCGACTGAAAAGTCTCCATTTACCTCAAGTGCAACGATGGTTACAAGAACAAGCTACCTACACTTTACACAAACCCATTCGACGCAAGTTTACCAGACGTCGCACCCGAGTGGAAGGCATCGATCATCAATGGCAAGCCGATTTAGCCGATGTCTCTCATCTGGCCAGCTACAATCGTGGCTACAAATATTTGTTTTGTGTCATCGACGTCTTTTCCAAATTTGCCTGGGTCGTGCCCTTGACTTCCAAATCGAGCAGCGAGTTAGTGCGAGCCCTGCAACGGGTGTTGAAACAAATCGGTCGTCACCCTCTTCGATGGCAAACGGACAAAGGCACCGAATTTCTGAACCAAGCTTTCCAAAAAGAATTAAAGAAACGTGACATTCATTTTTTTACCACCGAGAATCCCGAAACCAAAGCCAGCATCGTGGAACGTTTTCAACGCACTTTGAAAGAACGCATGTGGAAATATTTTACGCATCACCACACTCTGAAGTACATCGACATCTTACCGCACCTGGTGCAAGCGTACAACCAATCTTACCATCGAAGCATCGGACGTGCCCCGCAAGAAGTGACTCCCGAGAACGAAGTGTTGGTGTTTGAGCGCCTGTTCGGTACATCCCCGACGAGGGCTGTCCCCAAGAAAAATGGAGAGTTGGCCGTAGGAGATTGGGTGCGCATTGGCAAAACCAAACGCACTTTCGACAAAGGTTACTTACCTAACTGGACGACCGAACTGTTTCGCGTCACTGGACGAGTGCATGACCGTCATCCTGCAGTCTATAAATTGGAAGACATGAACGGAGAAGTGCTCAAATGAACGTTTTATTTGCCCGAGTTACAACGTGTCACCAAAAAAGAAGACGACGTGTACGACATCGAAAGCATTCTCGAACGCAGAACCCGTAAAGTGGGCAAACGACGTGTCAAAGAAGTCAAAGTACGTTGGAAAGGATATCCACCCAGTTTTGATTCTTGGATCGACGCTTCGCAAGTCATCGACTATAAAAAGAAGTGACCATCATGCCCTTTCACACAGACGCAGCTACGTCGACCACTCCTCCTTCGTCCAGTTCTTCTGTGCAAGATTTACAAAAACAACCCTTGTGGGTGTGGTGCGGAGAACGTGTGCCTAAAACGCAAATCGTCTTTTTCTGCCAAATCTTCGTGGTGTATTGTGTCATCGGGGCAGCCATTGACAATTTGAGTTTGCAACAAGGAGACAAACAATTGTGGACAATTTTATTGAGCAGTTGCATCGGTTACCTGCTTCCCAATCCCTCCGTGAAATTCTCCTCGAACGGGAACCTTGTGTCCAGTGCCAGTGTCAGTCATCACTCCAACAACAACAACAACCACAACCAGAACCCCATTTTGGGCGGAGACACGCCTCTGACGTCCAGTAACCCCTCGGACAGCCACAGAACTCTGGAATTATGAGTCACCAAAACCAATTTTACTTAACCTTACCCAGTGACAGTTCCATGGAGGTGTTTCCCAACAACACGTTGTACTGTTACACGGCCAAATTACCTCAAGCCATCCCCTTAGATCACGAAGCCCATTGGGAAGTGGCTTTGGTAGAAATGATTCACCCAACACAAATCAAAAACATCACTGAAACTCAAAACACTTTTGACGTCGAAATTTTGGACCCAGCACTGCAGCAACAGATGACGGGCAGTCCTCAACATAAATCACATCTTCCAAAGGAGCTATTACCCCGCAGCAGTGACTCTTCTTCTCCTCTTTACGTTTATCGCTTTAAAATTAACTCAGGCCATTATTTTAGTGGTCAACATCTGGTGGAGGCCATAGCTGACAAATTCTATGCAACCTTTGACAAAGTTCTGACCAAAGTAGGTAAACGTGTCACCATCGAGTATCACAAACAGTCTCACCGTCTACTCATCAGATTTGAAAGTGAGGATAGAATTATACGTATTAAATTTTGCCCTGGATTGTATGACATTTTGGGTGGAGACCTCAATTTGGTCACGAATAAGCAGACCAAAACGATTGACATCGCAGAGATTGACAACAACATGCATTTTGCGAGGTATTTTCGTTACCCGGTAGAACTGAACCAAGGACTGAATTTGATCTTCGTGTACTCCGATGTGGTGGAGTACAACGTGGTGGGACACACCTCCGTGCCGTTACTGCGTGTCATTCCTTTCAAAGTAAATTCTGCCACGGCCACTGACGAGGAAGGTGGAAACACTTACCACGTCCACCGCGAATTTGTCCATCCTCACTATTTGCCTGTCAGCAAGTCGTATTTGGACACGGTCAACATTGCTATAAAAGGAGATTTGGGACAAAATATTTCATTCACCAAAGGAAAAGTCACGGTGAAACTCCATTTTCGAAAACGGTTCTCTCACGACTCGTAAGTCATGTATCCAGTGTACCGAGGGGTTGCTCGACAGCGAGGACATGGTTTAGGAGACATGTTAAAATCCGCCTTTCGTTCGGTGGCCCCGGTGTTGAAACCGATGGTGACACGCGGATTGCACGCTTTGAAAGATGCGGCACTGACACAAGGCAAAGAATTTCTCCAAAATGTCATCATCGACAAACAAAACCCTAAAGAAGCCTTCATGAGGGCTGGCAAAAATGTCTTGCTGCAAACAGGTAAAGACCTTTTGGGCCGACGAGACACACCTATAAATGCCCTGCACGCTACCGAGTCAGGCATTCAGCAAGGACAAGGCAGAAAGAGACGACGAAGAAAACACCCTTTCACCGGACTTCAAGCGAGAAAGGCCAAGAAAAGAAGAACCGTTCGAGACTTAGACGTTTTCGATTATTGAGAAAGAACAGAACAAAATGATGCACCGAGAGTCTTGCGCTTGTTCCAAGACGGAACTGGATCTGTTTGCCATGCCCCCTACCATGATGACCATGCAAGAATCCCAGTGGGTGGAATTTCACCCCGTCTCCTCACTGACCGATTCCGTACCCATCGAGTTTGAAATCAAAGGACAGCCCGAAGATTACATCGATCTGAATAGCAGTTACTTGTAACTGAAAGTCAAAGTTCTAGATAAGGAAAATAAAACAGTAGAAGACAGTGAGAATATAGCTCCCGTCAACAATTTCATGCATTCCTTGTTCAGCTCAGTGGACTTGTACTTGAATAACAAACTGGTCAGCAGCAGCATGGATACTTACCCTTACCGTACCTACCTGGAAAATCTCTTGACGTACGGAATAGATGCCAAGAATACTCATCTCAATGCTTGTGTGCTATGGGAACCTGACGAAGCGGGCAAGTTTGACGCAACTGACAATGACGGCTTTGAGGAAAGACGAAAGAAAATCACAAATGGAAAGAGTTTAGAACTGATGGATCGTTTGTATTTGGACATGTGGTTGCAAGAGAAATATTTGCTGAACGGTGTCAATGTTCGCCTGAGACTGAATCGTAGCAGTGCCGCTTTCCATTTGTTGGCTGATACTGCTGCTGGCAATCCTAAAAGCAAAATCGAGGAGGCCAAACTCTACGTACGACGCGTGGAAGTGTTACCTGAAGTGGGAAACGACATCAGTCAGATGTTGAGCAGAACGACCGCCAAGTATCCCATACGACGCGTGGAAGTGAAAACGTTCACCATTCCTGCTGGACAGCATTCCATGATCGAAGATCATCTGTTTCAAGGACAGTTACCCAAGCGTTTAATCCTTGGTATGGTCTCGAATTCAGCCTTCAACGGAGCCTTCGCTCAAAATCCTTTCAACTTTCAGCACTTTTATGTGAAGAAAATCGAAGTCAGTCGCGATGGCAAGACCTTGTGTACCCGACCTTTCGAACCTGTCTTTAGTGACGACGAGAATAAGATGAATTACTTGAGATCGTACTTGTCCCTGTACGAAGCCACCGGCCAGTTAGGAACCAACACCAGTCACGGCATTACGTACGAAGATTACGCAGGAGGCTATGCTTTGTGGGCTTTCGATTTCACTCCAGACCAAGGCAGCGACGAGGGACATTTCCACCCTATAAAATCTGGCCAGATTCGTGTGGAACTTCAGTTTGCAAAAGAACTGTCAACAACAGTGAACGTCATCCTGTATGCAGAATTCGATAATACCATAGAAATCAACAGTTTGAGAGAAGTCATTCTAGATTATTAAAAGCCATGGAAGACTGTTATCCCTCTTTACCTAGTGGAGAAACGTTGGAGATGGAATGTGAGGAGACCGTGGAAGGAGAAGAATCTCAAGACAAAGACGAAGAAGTTGTCATGATGAAGTCGAGATGGCCAGAACAAGAAGCCCATTTAGTCTCCTGTTTTGCCAAACACTTGGTGGAAAAAATGACGGAAATGATCAAGAAAGATTGTTATGGATGTCAAAACGCTCATCCCAGTCAAATTCAACACGATAAATGCCTGATGTTGAGTCAAGAAGAAAAATTGGACGAGTATCTGGACGAAGCTTGGAGTCTCATCTCGGACGAAGACGTGTTGCATCAGTGGTATAAAGACTTGCGTGAACATTCTTGTCCACCATTAACCACTCAAGAGATCCATCGTATCGAAGCTCTCCTGAATCAGAGTGAGGAGACGAAACGAAGAAACGGTTATTTGTCAGACATTTTCAAGCAAAAAGTCAGGATCGAATTGACGACTTATTATTATCTGTGAAGAAGAAAACAACACACAAATGGATACCTGGGAACTTTATTACCTTTTGAACCACAGTTCGTATACGGCTTCTTGGAATCCTGTTGTCTGTGCTAAAGATGAACTTCCTCATCGCAAACCTAAAGACCATCTACCTTACGTGATCAACACGGACGACAGTCATCTCCCAGGAACCCACTGGGTAGCCGTCTACTTTCCTCAAGAAGGATGTGTGGAATATTTCGATTCGTACGAATTGCCCCCTTTGGAAGACGATATCATCGACTTTATGAGAAGAAATGCTCAAACCTCCCGATTCAATAATGTGAAATTACAAGGCACAGATTCCTTGGTGTGTGGACAGTACTGTGTGTATTTTCTGCATCATCGCAGCCTGGGCTATTCCTTAGAACATTTAGTGACTCATTTTGATCCTCGTTCTTCTTCTCGAAACGATGTGAAAGTAGATCGATGGTTTTGTGACCATTATGCTTATCTTTTGTCTCAAGCTAGGAAACGTAGTGTCCATCAACGGCCTAATGACTTCCAACAGTGGAAATCACAATTTCATTCACAACGTTGTCAGCCCTGTTTAAAGTACACTGTGAATTGAGAAAAAATGTTTGTCATTTTTGAAAAAATTGTTTGATGTTATAATGTTGGATTATTGTTTAAGATGTTAGAGTTGTTGTTTAGTGTTAAGTGGTTTTTGAATAAAAAATGTTGTGTTTTGAAAAAAATGCCTTTGTCTTTTGTTTAGCTATAAGAATGTTTGATTGATGCTCTTTGATTTCTCTCTATCCCTCTCATGACACTCATTGAACGTTGCGACTCGAAAACCGTTTGGGGGATGTTTTCCTTCACGTCCGCGCTTTGACTTTAAGAACCGGGGGTTGTTTCCAGTCTAACCATCCATTGTCGACTCATCCTCCTACGAAGATGTGCTCCAATCTAGCTAAGCTCAACGAAGCCTACGTGAATTTGCATAGGGTCAGACACAGTCTGATACCGAAGCCAGAAGAGATAGAAAATGTGAGAATGCTAAAAGTTACTGAAGACCTGATAGAAGAGCTCTTCAGAGAAGAAGTGAACAGGGAGAAAGAAGAATGGACAGAGAAGTACAGACTTCAGAGACAGCAGCAACAGCAGCAACAGCAACAACAACAACAACAACAGCAGCAGCAGCAACCTGAACCTGACAGAGGCTTTGTCGATTGTCGTATCGACACCAAAGAGTTCTTCTTCTCTTTCCGAAGAAGCAGACCTATCGCCAGAAAGTCTATCCTCAGAGGACATCGCATTCTTAGAAACTCAAAAAAGATTGCCATAGCAAACAAAAAAAAACAGCCCTTTTCAGGGCTACCCCAATACTCTAGAAAAGAAATAACGATCCATTTGCCAATGTGTGTAGGTAGAGTAGTGTGAATATAAACGCTAACTCTTTTTTTTAAAAATGTGAGGGTATGTGTTTGTGTATAAGATTGTGTGTTTGTAAGTGCTCACGTAGGTTGGTATGGATAGTAGATTAAAATTATATCTTTTTTTGGCTGTTTGAGGTGTGGGGAGAGTAGATTTGGGGGTTTGATTTTATTGCTTTGCGTATGTGAATGGTCTATTGAAGTGATTAATGAAAATTTTTTAGAATAGTGATGAGCAGTATAAAAAGTGAGTGAGTGTTTCTTTTAGGTCCGCGCGTTGTTTGGTCATGATCTAGGTAAGATCAATTTTATGTTTTTTAGGGGATGTTTTCCTTCACGTCCGCGCTTTTAGTATAAATTGAAACTCGCTGGACAATCTAGCTACCCTGTCCATTCGTTGACAAAACAATGAATACCAGAATTGTGAAACTGCTAGAACTCCAGATGCACCTGGAATATGCCAGGCGCATACTAAATGAACTGGCTGCGGAGGCCATTGTAGAAGAAGCAAGAATGAAAGAGGAGGAGGAGGAAAGAAGACGAAGAAAAGAAGAGGAGGAGGAGAGAAGAAACAAAGAAGAGGAGAGAGGAAATTTCAGAATCCCAGAGAAAGAAAATTGGGATTCTGAAGCCACATATCCCGCCTCTGCACTCCCAAGAAGAAAGGTGAAAGGAGACTGGGGAAGAAGATGCGTGTGTGGCGCCAGGCCAGGAAGGTGCCATCATTAGATAGGTGCATCTGGAGTTCAAAAAAAAAAAACAACAGCCCTTTTCAGGGCTACCCAATACTCTAGAAAAGAAATAACTATCCATTTGCCAATGTGTGTAGGTAGAGTAGTGTGAATATAAACACTAACTCTTTTTTCATAGTGCGAGTGTATGTGTTTGTGTGTTTGTGTTTGTAAAAGCTCAGGTATGTTTGTGTGAATAGTAGATTATGGGTTTCTTTATTGTATCTTAGCGTATGTGGAGAGTATAGTTTGGGTTTTATTATATGAAATGAGAAAAGTAGGGGGATGTTTTCCTTCACGTCCGCGCGATGTTTGGTCATGATCTAGGTAAGATCAATTTTATGTTTTAGAGGGGATGTTTTCCATCACGTCCGCGCTTTCACTATAAGAACCCACAAGGTTTGATGTTCGAACCATTCTACGGAATAATAAAAACGAAGATGGTGGTTGCAAGTGACTTGTTCAACAATTTGGTACATATATACAACTGGATAATGGATGGTATCTATGTAGTGGAGAGACTAGAAAAAGAATGGAAGATAGCAGAGTACCTGGACTTCGCTAAATGTCTAAACATAGCAAAAGAAGTGATAGCAGGAATGATAGAAGAGGAGGAAAAGAGATTGAGAGGTATGATAAATCCCACCTATGTCAGAGTGGGAAGCCTAAAGAAGCACTTGACAATGCAAGCAAAGTCAGGTGCTTTCTTGAAAAAATGTCACATGGGACAGAGTGCTCTTATGTGGAGAGAAGTCAGGAAAGACAGGAAAGGAGAGGAGTTGATGAGAAAAGTGATGCAGGTAGAGGTAAAGAAGATTAAAGAGAGATGGTATAAAGAAAGAAAAGATCAGGAAAACAAAAAGAAACAGGCTGATTTTGAAAGGCTAAATCAGAATTGGATCAAAGTCCAGGAAAAGTTTAGAGCCTTGGGCCATCCAGACTGGATGCCAGAGGAGAAAAAGAAGAAGAAAGGAATAATGGAAAAGGTGAGGACTTGGTGGAAGAAGTTAAGGAGTTAGAAGAAGAAGAAGAAGAAGAAGAAGAAGAAACCCAAAGGCCCTTTTCAGGGCCACCCATATTTCTCGAAAAGAGAATGACTTTTCAATTGCCTACCCCTTTTTTTAATTTAAATTTAAATTTAAATTTAAATTTAAAATTTTTTTATTAAAAAAAACAAACAAAAACCCATGTTCAATTCCCCTTGAGGCTAGAGTGACCCAAGACTTTTTCCCATGTTCAATTCCCTTTGAGGCTAGAGTGACCCGAGACTTTTTCCCATGTTAAATTCCCCTTGAGCCTAGAGTGACCCACGATTTTTCTCCATGTTAAATTTCCATTGAGGCTAGAATGACCCAGGGGTCTCTGTAATGCTAATTCCCATTGAGGCTAGGGTGACCCCATTCACTACTAGCGTGTATAAATACTCCTACACTTATGTGATAGTATATTTGTAAGTTTGTGTAAAAGTTTGTATCTATTTCATCTTCCTTCTTGTTCATCCTACCCCCTCTTGGTTTGCGTATTTTGTAAGTATATTGTATGTAAAAAATACCCTACCCTTTTCGTTGGATAGAAGTAGTGTATGTTTGGACATATATCTGACCCTAAACATATTTGACCCCACACAATTTTTGTCTCCCATAATACCATCACAATGATAAACCTAGAGACAATTTTAACTAAAGATTTGCTCTTGATCCCCGTCAGAGGTGGGATGATATGTGATCTCCCACTCCGCATGGTGTTTTGGTTATCATTATATAACAGTACAATTAAATATGAAATGAATGGAATAACATAGATCTGAACGCAGGTAGAATAAAACAACACAAGTCCCCCGTATGTAAAATATAATAATTTGATATTCACATAAACAAAATGAAATTGAAAATGACATTTGAATGATTCACTTTCTCTTAGAAGTATAGTTACAGAGTTTATTCGAAATTCAATTAGCCGTTATGTTACACCGATAAAACAAATTTCATTATATAATCGAGTGATTGATCAAACTCAAATTGACGGTATTTCAGCATCAGCTGATAGCGGCTGCTCTTTTCCAAGTCACTGCTGGTGAAAGGTCAGCGGTGCTCTGTCTGTCTGTCTGTCTATCTATCTATCTCTCTCTCTCTTTCTCTCTCACACACACACACACACACACATGTGCTGCCTAATGTAAACCTATGAGTTAATATTAATTCCCGTACAACTCCAAATCGCCACAGACAGATAAAATGTCTTGACTCATACTTTGAACTGAGGTCATGATAACACCAACTTGTTTGACTGGAATTTTTTTATGAAACCCAGCGTGTGGATATATCTGATGTGTACGTTGGATAATGCCACTTCAATAAATAGCCCCTCCCCCCGAAAAAAAAAAGAAGTATTAATTATAGATTGAACGAAGCGTAGCATGTATGTATACCTTGATATTATCTGCGTCAAGTTCAGCTGGTTTCTATCCATGGTAATAGGATCAGTTTATAAGACCATGACATAGAATTTTAAACTATACTTACGGTTAATTTGTAAAGATGTAAACTAAGATATATTAGAAAATATATGGTATCTATACGTTTATCGAGAATAGTTCAAATACTCTTCATCTGCAAGAATAAAATGACAAGAAATGGTCCTATCCTGGAGTCCTGGATTTTCTATTCAGCCTGTAGAACGTCAGTCCCTTGAGGGAATCTTGTTTCTATTCAGCCTGTAGAACGTCAGTCCCTTGAGGGAATCTTGTTTAGTGTACTTCTGCCTTAAGGGTTGATTGCAATCTGCTGCTTCAAGCACTGCCAGGCACATAATTTTGAATTGAATGGCTTAACTTAGCAATTATTTGTGGCAGATAATATCGATACTAAATCCTTGAACAGCTGCTTGGAGAAAAGATGAGGGGAATAAACTCTATTTAAATGTTACAGTAGTTATATGTTTCTCCATCAATGATGAAATAGATATAGATAAACTTGTTTAATACAAAGTCAAGGGCTAAAAATGGTTAACTAAAATAGCTTTCGCTGGCAAGCTTTTCCAGCAGACGACATCCATAACGATAGAATCAAGCAATAACTTAACTCTGACAGTATAATTATCTATAGTAATCTTATAAATTAATGAATAAATTAATGAATGGATGAGAAAATACTATTCACATTGCTTATCGCTTTGTTAAATCAAAACTACCAGTTTAAAAGCGAATGTGTTCGACAGCACACGTTCGACGACATAAGAAACTTAACATATTTTCAGTGGCATAACACGAACCAACCTGCAAACAACGTTGACCAATAAATGCCGTTATGTAATATGATGTCAGACTAGGTTTTATAACGTAGACCCAGATATGCGGTTACCAAATGTGTTCACAGATGTGTATTCTGTCATTTCAAGTTTACGCCATAGACCCTGATGAGCTGGCGCATTGGAGGACTCACGGTACTAATTCAGCTGCCATAGTAAACCTGTGGGGGAAAAACATAATATTAAAACTTGAATCACTTCAGGTTTCCGAATGATCGTGATCAAACTATATTTATCAGTATAGATATATCCTTAATGCAACCTTCTCTGTAGAGAAAATCGTGTGAGCAGCGGATCTACATGTGTAAGAAAAAGGTGTTTGCAATTCCACACCTAAGAATTAGGTTCTAATTTCAGAAATGAATTTTTCAAAATCAGGGTTGTATACATGAATAAAACATTGTCTATATTTGTTTTCAGTTACAACTTTGATAAACTCTCCAAAGATTAATTTCATTTAAATTTAACTTTCGTTATGAACCAATCCTAGCCAGCCAAACTCATACATACCTTATGTCACCCATTTCTAGACTGGTTCGCATTCTGCCATATAATTAGTATCGTGAGTCCGATATCCACAACTGATTTACTTAACAGGCCTATTTATGGTAGTCTAATGGATTAGTAAATAGTGTGCATACTTCTGCTTGTCAAAGATGACATTAGTGAATATTAAATTACACTGCAAGTTCATGCATATCAACAATAACAATGGTGTATTTCATGCAACATGTAAGTATTTGAAAGATTCAATATGAGTATGCGCTCTTTTACTGGCAATATCTTGTATCCACAACATCAAATTCTTTTAAGATAATTGCTCTCGGGACAATTTCTTTGTCTTGATGAAATTCTGATTGAGCACAAGGGTAAGAAATAAATATGTCTGCTTTAACGGTTCTATAATCTCCATATTTTGCTATGGTTTAATTTTAAATTAAAAATCCCAAATTCACGAAGATGATGGATAGATTTTTCACATCTTCATCTGTCAGTATAGTAATTAAATACCATGCGCTAGCTTCCCTGAAGAAATTTCAACAATGTAATGATTATTTATCAATTTCAATACCATATACAGTATAAAAGCTTTTATGAGATAAAAAAATAGGTCACGTCCAAACACTTGTATTGATCACTATCTCCCTTTATAAAAGACTATCATGTAATAGACATATGACATATTAAGTAATAGGCAAATGACATATCATGCAATAGGCAAATGACATATCATGCAATAGGCAAATGACACATCGTGTAATAGGCAAATTCCATATCATACAATAGGCAAATGACATATCATGTAATAATCAAATGGCATACCATCTAATAGGCAAATGGTATACCATGTAATAGGCAAATGACATACCATGTAATAGGAAAATGACACATCATGTAATAGGCAAATAACATACCATGTACTAGGCAAGTGTCATATCATACAATAGGCAAATGACACATCATGTAATAGTCATGTGACATACCAAGTAATAGGCAAGGAACATTTCATATAATAGTGTTACAAGCCAGGGGTCTTTCTTTGACCGAGCAGTGTCAAAGCCTGGCGCTATTCCCGTGTAATAGGCAAATGACATATCAATCAATAGGCAAATGACATACCATGTAATAGGCAAATGACACATCATGCAATAGGCAAATAACATACCATGTAATAGGCAAATGACACATCGTGTAATAGGCAAATGCCATATCAGGCAATAAGCAAATGACATATCATGTAATAGGAAATTGACACATCATACAATATGCAAATGACATACGATGTAATAGGCAAATGACATATCATATAATAGGCAAATAACACTTCAACATGTAATAGGCAAGTGTGATAGCAGGTAATAGGCAAATGACATATCATACAATACCAAGTAATATGCAAGAAACATTTCATATAATAGTGTTACAAGCCAGGGTTCTTTCCTTGACCGAGCGGTGTCAAACCCTGGCGCTATTCCCGCTAGAAGTCATAAGTTTACCCCAAATTTCGAATGACTTCCATACAACTTCAGTTGTAAATTAGAAAATCCGACGTGTCCGTTATATACATACATTTTACAATAATCAATGCAAGATCACAGATCTCAAAACCTGCCAAATATATATCAACCGCACAGCTACATGGTTTCTCTTTGTTAGGTTTCCGTACCGCCAGTAGTTCACGCCGTAGAAACTATACAACTAACCCTTAACACAAGGAACTATTTTAACTATGCCACCTTAGGCCAGTCAATTCAAGGTTTTCAGGCACATTGCGCCAGTACAACTGCACCACATTTGCCATCATGGCGACATAAACGGTATCTGCCAAGTCCCTAATTTATTGGTTCCAGAGTGTGATTTACCGATTTCCTACCGTAAATACTGCCACTGCAGCCACTCTACCGATGTACACCACTAGATTTTAGTCCATGGAAACTCATTCGGTTTGGACCCTGAATTCATTACTAGTGAACCATGGCATCATGGAAACTCACTAACACTTTACTCCGTGGCGTTTGCTTCTAGTAATTGGCTAATTATTTCTTCCAAAGGAATATTTCCATTGCACCGAATTCCAATAATCAGACAAGTAATCACAACAATCTGAGAATTCCTTAAAAAGGGGGCGCTATAACCAAAGGCACATACTCCAAATTTATTATAATAGGCAAATGACATGTCATGTAATAGGCAAGTGGCATATCATGTAATAGGCAAATGACATATTATGTAATAGGCAAATGACATATCATGCAATAGGCAAATTCCATATCATACAATACCCAAAGGACATATCATATAATAAGCAAATGACATATAATGCAAAAGGCAAATTCCATATCATACAATATGCAAATCGCTTACCATGCAATAGTCAAATAGCAAACCATGTAATAGACAAATGACATATCATGTAATAGGCAAATGACACATCATACAATAGGCAAATGACATACCATATAATAGTCAAGTGACATATCAGAACATTATTAATGTTACTCATGTTCGACGAAATCCACAAAACTATATTCACTGTTTCCATATTTACGAGTTCCATAAACGTAGCCAGCACGATGAAATCCATCAGCAACAGTCCAATAATACCGATATGAAAATATGATGCTTCTTGATTTCCATGTTGAAATGTTCTTCATTTTATTGTAACAAAGGTCAACCTTTGTCTCTCAACAATTTTTTGTTGAATAGTTAAAAGCTGAATTCAAAAATATGCCGACGTACAACGTACTGACGTATAAAAGATATACCAACGTACAACGCAATGAATATTTATCAAGTCAATATAGATGGTCGTTCATTTAATTTATTACTATCGAAAATTTAGTAAACTGAATATTAAATATTCACCAATGTATATGTAAACGCACATCAATAAATTTATGAATGCTGTTTCCAAACGTAACAATAGAGGAACGAAGACACCAATTTTTAATTGTATTCTACGTGGTATGGAAAAATTGAAATTTCTGATCAGCTGATCTATGTTTATATTTGATCTTGGTATTCAATTCCACAGTGTGTATATATATATATATATATATATATATATATATATATATATATATATATATATATATATATATATATATATATATATATAGAGAGAGAGAGAGAGAGAGACAGACAGACAGACAGACAGACAGACAGACTGACAGACAGACAGAGATAGATATTCATCCTAAAATTAAAAAACAACTGCATTAGCAATTTAAAGAACAGTTGACAATGTTGAGACTGTTTGCATCAAATTACCAAGAGCAGACTGTTTCAGATCAATGAATCATACATACTACATGTTATTTTGGAATTGTTTGTATAAACGTATAGAGAACATAATGTTCAGAGTATGGAAATCAATATATCAAAAGACAAATTAAATCTTCTGTTATGAACACTGTAATCAAAAATAAAATAAGACAAATGATGGTACTCATAAGCTTTTAATGACCCCTATTCTCGTATCAAACGAAATCCCCGTGAGTAGTCACAACCGGCATTATTCATGGGACAGCAGTAGTGCAGATACGTACCATAGCGCCGCACGATTTCAAATAAACGAAGACTTTTTGCTACACTTTTATTTGACTTGTTAAACTCTGATACTGACTTTGCCAGGTACTCTGGCCTCTTATGAGACTCCGCACACGAGGCCAGGCACGCACTGTTCAATGGCCGATACCGGATAAATGCGTTCGCAATAAAGAACTAGCATTAAATCATATATTTCAACTGTATTACCTACATTAGTCACAACTAATTCAATTAAAGAAGTACTCAGTGGTTGTTTAAAGAGTCACTATGCAGTATGGTCATTTTCAGCCATTATGTGCGATTTGGAGTGGTATAAAGTGAGAGATTGCGAAATAGTGTGTGTGTGTGTGTGTGTGTGTGTGTGTGGTGACATGCTTTTTAAATGAAAGTTTGATCGATTGTGTTTTACCGTTATTTTGTATTAAATTTCAACATTTTCTGGTAAGCTGATTTTCACGTCATTGAGCATACTTGTACTTTAAAGTGCATTCATGGAACAGATACCGGAAATGGGAGGGTGTAACTAGATTGGCATACAGAAAATAGTTGTTTATGTACTGTGTTATTTCAGTTAACACGTTTATATTGTGACTTATTTGGAAGCATTTGATAAATCTGCACTGCGGGGAGCATATATTTATTTATGTTTCAGAAAGTTGTAACTGTATTGGTACATTTTGCATATTGGTGGTTTGTCTGCTGCATATAATATTTTCCGCCTTCAAAATTGCACAAAACGGTTCATATTGCTTTGCATCAAGCAATATATATATATATATATATATATATATATATATATATATATATATATATATATATATATATATATATATATATATATATATATATCCTAAAGTAAAATTATCATCATTAATGCATGGCTAAATTAAAGAAAATAAGTTGTGTTATAACAAAATCTCTTAAGATCCTTAATGATTCATATCGACCAGTAAATCTAGCATAAACCATACATGAGGTTTGTTTTTCACGTTAACGCTGCTCAGTTAATAACTACAATAAAACGAATCAGAAACTTAAGATGTAGCTCTATTCCCTGAGTATGTATTTCGTACAATACTAATTTTATTACTTGACCATTCCAGATTACCAGCCAATCAACTCTCGTTAAAATAAATCATCTCTGACAAAGTACAGCCATACGATTTCGCAATCTCTCTCCACAGCAACCACGCAACTCACATATACTGGCTGAAATGGCAGTACTGTATAGTAACACTTCAAACTAATACCGATTACATTTTTAATTGTCACAGTTGTGACTAACAAAACGACAACAACAACACGACGGATGCGACACCGCTAAAAACATGTGATTTAATGCCAACTCACATATGTGTTACTTTCGCCATCTTGATGTTCTTCACCAGTATCGTTAATTCAACTTGTGCGTGTCTGATCTCGTGTGCGGATCATCATAGGAAGCCAGGTTTCCAAGCTAATATTTACTGGGGTAGTCTGAAAACGATAGAGGACTCTGATACCTTATGGGTTACAACATCTATCAGGAAACACTGACATTTTGTTGGGGTTTTATATTTTGAATTTAGTTATTGATTTGTCAAAAATGATTACAAACACTAATATTCTCACTATTATGAGACCAGTTGTAAAGGACAAAACTTCAGCATCCCGCCAGATGGCTTGTTCTTCTATACCCTGAAGCAAATTGACCTTTGAAGTCTTAATTGAATCTTTCTGTGCTTATATCATAATATGACATGCATGTAAGGTTTACATTAGATACTGTGCATGCATAGTCATATAGTTAATTAGTTTCTCTTTTGGTATTTAATATAAATTGAAGTCATTCATTAATACAAAAGGTTAAACAGCTTTGAACGGCACCACAATAATCAAATATTTATTTTTATTGTGAGCAATTGTAGTAGGAAGGAATAAATGTGGTTTGTTTTATTGCATGATGTGATATGTATATAGGTAATAGAAATATATTCATACATTTGTATTTATTTTGTTACCCCTAACAACATAAACCCCATCCACCCCTTCAACTCTGCATACATAGAGGCGGTGATATAAACTAATCCTCATTTTTCTCAATCCGTCCATCTTGTTCATTTGCCTATTAGATGCTATGTCACATGCCTATTACATAGTATGTCACATGCCTATTTCATAGTATGTCACATGCCTATTACATAGTATGTCACATGCCTATTAGATGCTATGTCATTTGCCTGTTATATGCTATGTCACATGCCTATTACATAGTATGTCATTTGTCTACCGCATGATGTGGCATTTGCCTATTACGTGATGTGTCATTTGCTATGGAAATCTGGTAAATATTATGTGAGACACGTTCTGGCAAGCGCAGCTATTATTGCACTGTCTGGATTGTAACGAATCTTGGTAAATGGTGTAACCATACCTGAAGATGCGCATGTTGAGGAGAAAACTTTGCTCCCGCCTGCCCCTTTGCAATATATGGGAGTTATCATGTGAAATTGCTCCTTGGCCTCCTACCACCTTTATCCGGCCAAAGATGCTGACATCATTAGATAATTTCCTTCCTCTCATTTTTATAAGAGTTGTAGAGATATTTCCCCTTTCAAGGAATGCATGCAGAATAAAACAGAATATGCTGAACGCAACTAGTCTCACAGATTCAATGGATCGTCATGAAACTTGATCAATGTTATGATAACCAGCTGAAGATGAACAGTGTTCGTGATTTTGGGGCATTTAGACCATATATGGCGGCCAGTATGTTTGGTGGAAGTAGAGCCTGGAAAGACCCAGAGAAGAACCGCAGGAACCTACTGGCAAGCATTCTCACAAGACTCGAATCCACACGGACAGAGATGAAATGTGAATGATCTGTAAAGGCGAGATTCGTAGCGGACTTCTTGGCTACCCAGGGTCCCAGTTCAAGATGAGCATTTGGACAAATCACTGTGCTAATGTCATTTTTATTATTAGAGATTTTGCTTTTATTTTTGTTTAGTCTGATGTAGTGTATGAAACAATCTTGTGAACACAACTAATATGACAGTTGTCAATGGATCACCATAAAATCTGACACATTAATATGGTCTTGTTTGAAGATATGCATATCAACATGTTCTCGAAATTTATGTCAGAGTTATTGCCCTTTATGACATGCAGCTGAATGCTTTGTACTAATGGCTCTTGTTAGCGCAACATGTCTTGCATTTAGTATGGTGAAAAGTGGTACATCTTAGTGTGATCATTTGAAGACGCACATCGTGATATATCCTGGTGTTCACGTTATTTTTTGTAAGAGTTATTGCCCTTTTTGTTTTACAACTGGACGAAGTATATGACGGGGTCTTATAAATGCGGCTACTCTTGTAGTTTGTACTGGAATGCGTCGAACTTAGTGCATCATCATTAGAAGATGTGCACGTTGATGAATCCTTTTTATTAACATTGTTTTCGAGAAGAATGATAATTGACTCGTCTCCATCATTTATGAAAAGGGAGGGGGGTATTTTAGATGATTCTTGTGAAACATTTTATATATTATGGTTGTCAGGAAAATATGTGCATGCTGACAAATACTTATATTCAGAATATTTTCAGAAGAGTTATAATATTTATTTTAGTTTTTTGGAGGGAGTTGGTGGTTTGGGCTCTTTTGTTCGTTTATTATTTTGTTTTGGTTGGGGCCGGGTACTGTTTTTTGTTCGGCCATCATAAAGCAGATAGTATCATATTATGATATCTGTTCGTATGTCCAGCTGTCTATTACTAATTTTGTCTCGGCATATTAACTCAGATAATCCCCACCTACAGTTACCAGACTTTGTGGATGGCCTTCATCAAGGAAAAGAGGGGGGGCCTATTGATTTCAAGGTCAACAGGTGATATGTCACGGTTACTATGACTGAAAAAGTAACATGTTTTCCCCACAATAACTCATGTTATCCACCATCTACAAATACCGATCTGTATCGATAGCTTTCACTTAGCGTAAGCAAAAGTTCTGTTTATTGTGAGGTCAAACGGTCAAGGTCATTGTGGCTTATAGAATAAACATTGTTTTTACACAATATGTATATAGCTTTTAACCATCTACAGTGAACATACTTTGTGAATGCTTTCACTTGGGGTAAGGAAGAAACTTACACATTTCGGCTTCAAAAGGCCACTGTCAAAGTCCCTTTGACTGAGAAAAGAAAAACTATTTGCACACAACATTAGTTCTACATCACATATCTGAATAAAATTTACATTTGGAGTAAGGAAAATGCCTATCGATTTTGGGTCCAAAGGCAACGATCAAGTTCACCTTGACTTAAGAAAGACAAAAGTTTGTTTTTGCATAGATTTAGTTCTAGACTATGTACCTTGTCCATTGTTTGCGGTGAGTTTGCATAGAAGAGGTGTACTGATTTTGTGTGGAAGAGGTCTATTGATTTTTTGTGGAAGAGGTCTATTGATTTTGCATGCAAGAGGGCTATTGATTTTGGGATTCAAAAGGACAAAGATTAAGGATAATGTGGCCAGAAAGAAATATGGGTTTGCAAATTAACTTTTGCTATGGAAAAAGTTCCCTGATGAAACTTAGTGGACGACTTGCCCTTAGCATAATAAAGAAAAGTATAAATTCTGAGGCATTACGGTCAGAAGTCAGGGCCAATGCGTGTAATAAGAAAATAATTGTTTCGGCAAATTTAGATTAGTTCCAGACCGCACAGCAGATGATCAAACTGAGGAAACATGTGCTTGTTTCAGTAAGTGATTAAGTCTGTGATATACTTTAAGGTGGCACTCTACAGTTTCGTACTTTGCATACGGATAAATGTGTAAAGAAAAAGATTTACCCAGGTTTTCAACACTGGTCATCCTGGTTATTTAAGAAGAACCTATATATCTTAAGTATTCTGAAAAAGAAAATACATTTAATTACCTTTGTTTTGGTGAACAATTCAATGGTGTAATTTTGGTTATAAAGTATGCAGCTTCGCCTTACTTGAAATGTGTACCCATCAATTATAAATTGTTAGCTCCTCTTGGTCATTTTTACTTCATGAACTTTGTCACATTGTGGTAGAAAATTTGTTAAGAATTTCCTGCTCACGTTTATGAATGTCTTCTGATAGGATTCGTAATTCAAAGTACTTTGGGTACTGTCAATCCGTGTTATATAATATTACGACTTTAGATCGATTCTGAAACAAAGAAACTACCTGTCCGTGAATTCGCCATTGCGTTACGGACAAACTTGCGGTAAATTCCTTTGAAGAACCTTGCCGCACGGCGAGAAACTCCGTGTAACGTTGTTCCCTATGGAATTATTGATATTATCATATAAGGACGTACAATTTAAATTTTTTAAATTGATGGATATTAGCTCCGAGCCCCCAGTCAGCGATGCTGACGGATAGGTGGATAATATACACACACAAAAATGCGAGGAATAACAATTTAATAACAGATCTAAATATTTAAACAACACAAGTAAATTTCCACAATTTCTCCACTCAGTCGACCTATTTAATCTACCAATTTCATCATGATGTGCAACGTGAGTGTTTCCACCTGTCCCTTCTACTTAACTCATCTGTACTATTTCCTTTTCCTTGACGGGTACTCCAGTACCCTTTCCATCCCTCGACTACGTCCTTCACCCTTCCACTTCCTCCACTTCTGTTCTACGGTCTGCCTTCAACTTCTGCCTCCGTTATTCTATCTGGTCCCGTGACCTCTATAACTAACTTCTCCATACTTCGTCTCCTTTACATAAATAATCAACTTCCGTGACATGAGTACATATTTTTAATTCTCGATATAGTAACTACCAACATCACAACAATCAGACGCATTCCTTCCTTACAAATCGTAAGAGATACACACAAAGTTCAAACCCAAATACGAATATGCAGATACTTCACGATATGTTCATAAGGGCAGCATGCCTAACTCTGTATAGTTCACAACTATGCATTCAAATTCAAAATTAAAACAAGTAGAAGTTCTAACATATCTCATTATAAATGCAATAATTCAATACGATGCACACAACAGCAACATGCACAATTAATTCCGATCACATGCTAACGATCTACGTAATTCAATCTTGTATAATACTAATTTCTCTACAGAAAGTTACGATAGGTAAATAACTCAAATACGTAGATGAGATTAACTCTAAAAAAGGTCATTTCTACATACCAACATAATTATAGTAATCAATTTCCACAGACTACATATAAACTTACAACTCTCAGTAATGTTCAACAGATTCGGGCAAATAATTTTTATCTTTAAGAAGCTTTTCAAGTTTGAATTCCTGCTCTCCTTTTTACGAATGACGTGCATTAGTAGTACGCCTATTAGAATTCACACCCTAACTTACTAGACCTATGCGTTGGTCAAAATACTGAAGTGATCGTAAAATGACCGGTAGAATAAATGATTGCTTCGGAAAGGTGCCTCGCCCATATTTCCCTAACTCAGCCCTGATTTGATACTGGGGTCTTTTTGAACTGTAGCCTGCCTTGTTTCCCACGCGCATGTAAAATGTATTTCTTCCGCGGCTAGGCCGAGGCTTGGGTGTGAATAAACAATCTCTTCCGGTTTTACCAGTTACTTCGTCTCTTTGAAGATAGCCGCCCCTTTGTTCCCTCCAGTATCGATTATAGCTACAATCTTGCGCACAAAGGTCAGTCGCCAATGTCGTGGTGACATTCTCCACCCCAGGTAACTTGTGAATATGAGGGCTGTATTCACATCGTGACGCTTTGTTTGTTTGCAATTAGCAATGATGTCACCTGTCGGCTTAGGCTTTGAGGCCGGAAAGCCGACTTTGTAACTAACACCTCAGTGATATTACCCCAGATTGTTTTCAAAGAGACCACCGGTATAAAATCAGAACTAATTTTGGTCGTGTTTCTCACGCAGCCAGATAGTATTCTGTTTAATCCATTGTGAATGGATCAGTGTACATCTGGACATTGGCGAGGGCAGATCGTATGGAGTTGGAGACACTAGACTGCGCTCCGAGTGCCGAAGTTGCTCGCTGTTTAAAAGGGTGGGAATCGGAGTTCTAGGAACTTCGAACGAGATTGGAACAAAGGCCTCCAAGGAATCTTTCCGAATCGGAGCGGACGCCACCCGAAGAACAGAGAGAAGACGTGGAGAACACGTAGAGATGTACAATGGTGCCGTCAGATCAGGATTTACAACGTAGATGCCAGATATTATATTACTTGATTTACAACGTAAACCCAGATATGCCGTTATCTAATGTACTGACAGAGCAGTCTTCGCAACGTAGACCCATATTTGCTATTCCGTAATGTGCTGGCAGATAACGATTTATACTGTTATTTCAAGCTTACGCCACAGACCCTTATCAGCTTGTTCATTAGAAAGTACGCACCATTTGCAGCAAGGAACCTGTTTTCGCACGAGGCTTACTCCATCTCAGACTGGTCACTTTAATTGCTCGAGCATCTGTATCTTCTTTAACTCTACCCTGGCCCCTTCTCTCTCTCTCTCTCTCTCTCTCTCTCTCTCTCTCTCTCTCTCTCTCTTCCCAGACTAAATCCATCTACCGATCCCTCTCATTATATCTTTTCACTGTCTTAGGGTTGAAATATATCGATTCACAAGAGAATCAGAAGAAAAATGTTGTGTGATACTAGTAATGTAATGTTCGAGGTAAGCATCTATAATATCAACAGAATTTGATAATAATGTTCATAATTTGTACGAATAAGCATGTCGAGACTTCTTACAGCTGTTAAAGATACAAAAAAGTTCTTCAGTTGTGACTTAAACTATTCCTTGTATCAGTATGATATTTGTCTAACCCGCCTTTGCGGAAGCTCGGCACATTTATAAATTTTTCGTTCGTATGTGTCTGTCTGTACGTACCACCCACAATCTAGATTTAGCCAGAATATTCACGTTATACTTTTTTTTTCTTTTCCATTACAATTTCGACCACCCTCCTCGGATTTGGGATTCAATGTTATCATTATGCACCTATCTTTATCCTGTATCATTCTGCTTCATTCATCATCCCTTGGGGTGAGGATTTATTTAATGATAGCAAGTTAATCTGGAGATTAACTTTGATGTTAGAGTTCTTTCACTTTGCTTAGAAACGTGGGCATTTTTCCAAGTCCAGCTGCCCTTTTAATCACACTCGATATGCGTCTTGATGTGTACAAGACCAGTTTTTCAAGTATCCTATTCCTGAATTAGAAGGAGAGCCGACTTGACAATATTCTACAGAACCTGTGTTTTCATTTAATAAAGTGGTAATACCCTTGAAATGAAAACATTCGTTTTGTTATTTATATTTAACTTGTCTTATGTGTTGGTTTTCTAATTGATTATACGTTATATACATTTGTATTTAGTATCTAACCTTGTCACAAATCAAGTTCACTGTGTACCTGCAATGACATTTATTTTGTAAACAACATCAATCAGTGTGGATTAAATATTCAGATTATTATTAATGTAAACATTTTCTTCTGAATTCGAGTTAAAACATACAATCTTGATTCTGACCTCAAAATCTTCTAGAATGGAAAATTCCATTAAGTGACAGAGGTATTTTCGGAAAATGGCTATTGCGAACAAGGTCAACTAAAGGGCTGTATAATTTTGCTTATCTATTAGTTATTCTTGCCTTAAAATCGCGAAGCAGAACCAGTCTTATATCTGTTTTCAGTTTTTCATTTAGCTGGATTTATTTGTTCAAATTAATATTCACTGGAATTAGAAAGTGCTCAGTAAATTGGAATGGATCATTTGGAATTATAGTGAACTCAGATAAGAACATTGTTGGATTAGATTATTGTGATACATCAAAAGACCCACCGCACATAATCACAATCCACTTCACTGGCACGCAGCACGTTGGAGACAACAGGCACATCAACATATTCAGTATTGAAAAAAACTTATTTGGAACACCGCTGGAATTCAATTGGAACTTTATTAGTTTTGGACTTGTGATATAACGTTTAGGGCTACTTGGAATATATTTCACACTGCTGTAAATTCTTTTTTTAATTTTACTTGTATTCTAGGGAAACAAATTATTTCTTGAATTGTACAAAACGTGTTGGTCTTCGCTTTTTCTGTTACTTAATTTAAGACTATAGATCGTAACAGTTTACAAAAAGTGCAAATAACGCGGTCTCGTTGTTTTGGCTTTGCTAACACTCTTGCTTAGCATCGCCTTCTCCCATTACCTACAGCCAAATAATATTGAACTATTTGGTTTAACAGCCGCCAACCTTCATTCTGCGCAGGAAATTGTATATTAATCTCATCAAACTTGTAAGATTTTACCTTCTCGTTGGTGTAAATAAGGAATCCTACATGAATGTTCATTTCAAGTGAAATGTGTGTATGTGTGTGTGTGTGTGTGAGAGAGAGAGAGAGAGAGATTTGGATTTTTTACGTAGCTTTAAAAAAAAATTCAGTCATATCGCTACGATTTCTGCAGTGTGGCAGTTTATAGTGATGTCTAGCACTGAGACATCATGCCGTAGACATGTAACATCATTTCCTGACACTAGTTCGACCGGTCCTAACATTAGTCTCTTAATGAAGAGCGCTAGGCGAGGCATCTATTAGTACCATTTTTATAAGTCTTTTGGGTATGACTTGAACGGGATTCGAATTTGCGAACTCCGGCATCCGAGGCTGACGTCTTGACCAAATGAAATTTGGAATGAGTCGGAAATTTTTTATCACTGCGAACCTAGGTAAGCAAGAGATTTAAATTATTGGACGAGTTTCTTCCATTTTGTTTTAAATGAACACACAAGTAAGACTTTATTATCGCATTAGGAAAAATGCATATTTTATTTGACCAAACTGCAGCATAGAAATGGCTTTGAAATACATTCGGATTCGTCGGTGGTTGCGTCTTTCATTTGCATGATAATATACCATCACGTGAATTTTCAGATTTGTAACGTGTAATGACAGTTCATGAAGTTCCACGTGAACGTCATGAGCTGCCATTACACGTTACAAATCTGAAAATTATCACATGGGTATGTTAATATAAATAACAGGGTGGTCACCTGATAAATATAAATAAAGCTCACTTCCAAAATTTTAGCCAAATCAATGAATCATTTTGGAGTTATTAAAGCTCAAAGCTGCTATTCATTCCTTATATTTTAGTGTACTTTGACTGGCCTTAGTAGCTGTTGCTCTGATTTTATTTACGTGTAGAGCACTCCCTCACGATAACACTGTCCGTAGGGGCAGAGTTTTAGAGCACTCCCTCACGATAATACTGTCCGTGGGGGCCGAGTTTTTCGCTTTATAGTGATGCCACCTTTTAATGAAGTAACCGATTTATATAATTTTACTACAACATTATGAATCTCGATATATTACCATACCCGTCTTATACCAGGAACTGTGTTATAGCGAAGGTCCGTATGCCAGGATCTGTGTTATAATAAAGGGCATCATTGTGTGGAAGTGTCTTATTATGCAATACAGTACAATCATTCACACCAAGCAACAATTGATTGCCCTGACATTTGTCAAAGGTAAAGAGATACGAAAGTGCTAATTAAGATGAAATGACGTCATGGAAGTATTGAGGGGTTATCCGACTAAGTTATATAATTTGTATTAATTAAAGTGTTATAGGTAAGAAGTTACTTAAGTTTACATAATTTTACATAACGTGGATGAACGTTTGCGAAAGGGCCACCAGCAACTGAACCAATATATATGAATTATTTAGTAAAATCTGATCTAATCATAAATTAAGACTTGTAGACATCATGAAGACTTGTAGACATCATGAAGACTTGTAGACAACATGAAGACTTGTAGATACCATGAAGACTTGTATACATCATGAAGACTTGTAGACATCATGAAAACGTGTAGACATCATGAAGCCTTGTAGACACCATGAAGACTTGTAGACATCATGAAGACTTGTAGACAACATGAAGACTTGTAGATACCATGAAGACTTGTATACATCATGAAGACTTGTAGACATCATGAAAACGTGTAGACATCATGAAGCCTTGTAGACACCATGAAGACTTGTAGACATCATGAAGACTTGTAGACATCATGAAGACGATGGATAGATGTCAGTATGGAGCAATTAACTACAGGTTTAGTATAGTTTCATTTGTCAATATACAGCAATTAGATGTAGTCCAGTTTCTTTTGTCAATATACACCAATTATATACAGATGAATCCATTTTCATTGGTCAGTATACACCAATTATTACCGCGTGCTAAATTCCCTGAAGAAATCTGAACTATGTAATTATTGTATATTATTTTCCATACCCTATACAGAACCATTTTCCATGATCATCTGCAAACATTAGACCATATACAAATATTTATATTGGTCAGACTTTCTGTTTTAATGAAAGACTATCCTATAATAGGCAAATGGCCATTACAAAATGCATTACTGGCGGCCATTACAAAATGCAATACTGGCGGTCCATTGCAAGATGCATTACTGGCGGGCCATTGCAAGATGCATTACTGGCGGCCATTACAAAATGCATTACTGGCGGGCCATTGCAAGATGCATTACTGGTAACCAAAGTATGCTTATAATCCCCTAAATTTCATCTGAAAGTATAGCAACTCTAGATTTCAATAGTGTAATTTCATCCGTCTCATTATCAATAAGGGACGTTATTTTCTCGATACAATTTTTCGGTGACTAGCTAAAAACTGCATTTAAAGATATACGACGCACCTGTCAGCTGTTCGAACGTATAACGTTCTAAATTATTTGCAATAAAATAAAAATAAAATCTTCCAATTTTATACTTTTGTCGGCCTGCTGACAGCTTTGCGACGTTAACAATAAATGGCATTTGTGCTGATGATATCAGCTGTTATTTGCATATACAGTTCTTTGTTTCATTTGATGTTGTAGAACATTTTGTGAACTGCTTAATAAATATCGACAAATTTATTTGTATATGAAGATGTATATCAATAAATTTATGAATGCTTTGGGATGTAACCATACAGACACTATGGCACCAACTTTTAAATGTATTCGATATGGTTAGGAAGAAGGGAATTTCTATGCAAACAATGTTTTTTAATATCTAGTGATGGTGTTCATCTCCTGCATGTATACCGATCAATTATGACTATGTTTTGGAATCTATTCTAGAGGCCAAGATTTCTGAAATAGGCACATTACTCATGATAGTACTTCAATAATTGCAACAGGAACAAAACGTGATTGAACAACAGTATTTGATCAAATTTATTTTATTCCATTGTAAAGTAGAATCATCCGTATATGTAGCGTTAACAAAGACTCAATTAAATTCAGAAATATCTATTCAAAGGCACTTGCTCCGACTCTGTTGCCTTAAACTAAGTGACAGAAAGAAGCAAAACAGCAAGTTTAGTAAAATCAACAAATAATATAATGCTCTAATTTATCAACTTAAAATTTAAGGGGACCTTACAGTATTGTGAATTAAATCCCAAATAAGTTCTGTTACAAGTCAAAACGTAAAGAATGTTCACAATGAATTCCAGTCTTGTTGTGCTGATATACCATTAGCCTGAATGACCTGATGTGCCAACAGTCATGATGTTTCACACTGATATAATCCAGAAGGTCCTTGAATAAATTTACAACAATCCCAAAGTAATATTTTAGTCCAAAATGTCAATGAGCGCTTTGTATTTGCAATGAATAATTTAAATAAATAATTTCTCTCAAATTATATCTGAACACTACTGAAGGTGCTTCCACAAAGACATATTAAAACAGGAATTACTAATTTTTTGTTTTCAGAACCGTATATAAAAACTTAAGGCACAATAAGATGACCAGGATGTAGGTTATAAGTCAATATGCAATGTCAACATGTTTACAGATTTTAACTTACAGTACAATCCACAGCCGTAGCTATCAAACATTTTTTATACAAATAACCATTAGCTTAAACTACGTTATTTAATCGTGGATAAAAGTTAAGCTCACGATATACATGACACAATCAAAGTGAAACCTTACGCCCGAAAAGGGGTGAGATTCAGATCTAGTACATGCACCACGAGCGCGGTGGGTTAAAAAGATGTTCTTTTTTGTAGTGAATAATTCATCAGTTATGAAGAGTTTAATGAAAAATGAAGCAGGACATAATATGGTGTTTTCAAGCTTTTTAATCACCAAGCTTTTCATTCAGCGGTAAGAACCGGCATTGTCATGGTGCAACAGAAGTGCCATGCAATATTTTATCACTACGCTACCTCAAATAAATGAAGACTTGCTGTTAAATATTTGTTTTACTCGTTCATCTGTGATGTTGACTGAGAAGTCTAAGAATAACAACTGAATTTATGGATTACAATATTGTTCAGGAACACTGACAATTTGTAGAGGAATTTAATTATGGATTCGTCGAAAATGATTATCAGCACTAATATTCCCATTATTACGAGACCAGTAGTAAAGGCCAAAGCTTCAGCTTCCCACCAGATGGCTTGTTCTTCTATACCTTTGGGGCAAATTGACATTTCAATTCTTGACTGAATCTGGTAGTGTCAGTAAATAATATGACCCAGATGTAAGGTTTTAATCAGATACCGCCATATAGTACTACTGTTTTCTCTTTAATTCTGTAATGGAAACTGAAGCCAGTTAAACAGCTTTGAACGGCAGCGCAATGGTGAAATATTTATTTTTATTGTGAGCAATTGTAGTAGGGGGGAACATATGTGGTTTGTTTTATTGCAATGCGTGATTTGTCATTGGTAATGTAAATATATTCTCCCATTTGCATTTCTTTCGTTATTCACGCCCTTCATCTGTATCTATAGAGGCGGAAGTATATAAACTTGTCTATCCATCCGTTCATCTGTTTGTCACCCTTTAGTGCAACTAGTCTCGCACTTTTTGATTGATTGCTTTGATATCTGGTAAAGATTATGTATGACCGAATCTCGTTAGAGACACTATTGGTGCACTTCGTGGTGGATTGCCATGAAATTTGGTAAGCTGGATGGTCATCATCTGTAGCTGAATGTGGACAAATAGCTTTGTTCCCTCATTCTTTGTATCCATATTTTCTTGTACCTTAATGCGGTGTATGAAAATTTTTCTAGCTCAGCTAGTCCATATATCTGATGGATTAATTTGCCATGAAATTTGCTAAATATGATGGTCACCAGCCAAAGATGCTCATCGCATCAAATCACTGGTGTAGTGTCTGACAGAATCTTGTGAGTTATTGCTCTTTATGTCCTTCAACTGGATGCTGTGTGTGTGTGTGTGTGTGTGTGTGTGTGTGTGAGACTGGGATTTTTAATATAGCTTTTAACAAATATTCAGTCATATCGCTACGATGTCTGCAGTGTGGCAGCATAAAGTTATGCCTAGCATTGGGGAGGGGGGGGGCATCACGCCGTCTACATGTAGCATGATGTTCCATCCAGTCACATTATCCTAATACCAGGTCGACCAGTCCTACGGTACTAGAGAAATGTATAAATTGCAAAGTCGTTAAAATTTGGGGGCCAAATGTCACGGCGAACGAGGCTAAAAATGGATTTTGCAGAAATACTTTTGTTATGAGTAAGTTCCCTGATAAATCTGTGTGGATGACTTGCGTTTAAGGTAATAGAGAACTGTATAAATCATCGAGTCGTAGAGAACAAATGACAGTGTCAATGGGACCCGATTGTTAATAGTCTTCAGAGGCAATCATAGCGTACTAGTGTCCACACAGAGGACTATTTAAAACGGATCCGGGCGTACAATGTGTCCACACAGAGGACTATTTAAAACGGGTCCGAGCGTACAATGTGTCCACACAGAGGACTATTTAAAACGGGTCCGGGCGTGTAATGTGTCCACACACAGGACTATTTAAAACGGGTCCGGGCGTAAAGTATCCATTCTGGAGAGAAATAGGCCTATTTGTGAGCAAATTGTTCACCATTTCTCAGGATCTTTAGTAGTAGTAGTAGCATTTATACAGTTCAAGTTTGATTTTTCATAAATATATGACTGACTAAAGCAAATGATGACCTCTCTGAAAAATAGGGGGAAAATTATTCTCTGATTTTACCCTATTGTTCCCAAAATGCAGCAAGCATTAGCAAAACCCCAAAATACCATATGTAAACTGTACTGATATGATGAAGTCTACCTAATTGTCTGTCTGTCTGTCTATACATCCATCTACTGTAAGGCAAACAAATAACCTTTGGCCCTTTTACTCAATTCTTAAATTAAAGCTTACTTCGAGCCGGAGGTCTGTTTTTGAGTTTACTTCTGCCTTAACGGGACACACGGTTATATTGCAATCAGCTGCTTGAACAGCTGCCAGTCTAGCTATTTTGAACTCAAGAACTCTACTTGCTTAGTAATTACAAGTAGCTGATACTGTCTACATTAATTTTTTGAACAGCTGTTTTAAAAAAGAACTAGTCTAATAAGCATCTGTTTAATGCCACTGTTGTGATGTATTACTCCTTCAATAATGAAATAACGAAACATATGAAGCATTTAATGTGCTTTAACGAACATTGATATTTTTTGCTCTGATGTGTTTACCTGTAGCGCACTCCCTCACTGTAATGCTGTCCGCGGGAGTAGTAAGGTATTCCGCCTTTATATTTCGATCCCCTTATAATGAAGTACATGATACAGTACTCGCTCGTTATAATGTTATCCGTGAGAGCTGTAGATTATTTCGTCTTAGAGTGAGAAAACCTTATAATGAAGTACATAATACTGTACTCACTCATTATACTGCTGTCCGTGGGAACCGTAGAATATTTAGCCTTATAGTGAGACCAACTTTTTAATGAAATACATGGCTGATATGATATTATTTCACTGTTACATTATTAGATGGTACCCATCACTTAATCCGCATTATAACAGGGATTGTGTTATAACGAAAGGCCTTATCGTGAGGGTGTAATATATTATGTAGCACCGTATGCTCTGGCATTGGTCATAAGTAAAGAGATACGGATGTACAGAGTAAGGTTTAATTGCCATGGACGATTTACTGGACGGTTATCTAGGCATGGTGTGAGTCACTACGTAATTTACATGTAGGTTGACTTGTGGTCATCATAAACTGGACCGAAACATAGGGAGTATTCAACTGAAATAATAGGATGTCTTTTGTCTTTTGTTTGTTCGTTGTTGTTTAATTCTTTAAAAAAATATTCGGGGAGTATTAATAGTTTTCGTGGATTTCTTGTTCAGTACAAGCCACACATTTAAAAAAACAGTGAAAAATGACAATTTTGTGAAAACAATAACTCCCTCCCCCAGTGCACAAATTTAAGTGTGCTGCCATTTAGTACGAAAGCCTGGAAAGTCCATACCGTCGACAATCATTGAATTCACAGTAACTCTCACAACATTTCCTTGGATTTGCTTAGATTTATAAACTTCCTTTCCCTATGTCTTGAACTGACAACAAACCTGTAAAATTTCATACCTTCCTGTACATTAGAAAAGAATTTTTAAAGTAATTAGCACGGTCATGTCTTAATAAAAGCGTCAAATATGAGTATATTGCTGTAAAGACGTCACTTTTAGAGGGTTTGGCAACTTGATTTAACTTCATTTCCATCTCCTTGGCATAGAATGATCCCAAAATTCAGATTTAGAGCATGTTTTATTGCGTCATACCGTTAATATTACATGCTCAATAAAATAAATCTGTAACCCGTTCCTCATCTATCTGCCTAATTAAATTCGTTTCACACAAGGAAGAGTTCCATATGTTCTTCATGAATTTGAATGATTACTAAATTTAGGAAAGAATTTGTATCCCCCCCCCCCCCGCCAGATCTATGTCACAAATTTTCGTTTTCTGCTCTATAACTTTGAAAAACTTGATAGACTGAAATGAAACTTCCCTTAAAGGTTTTATGTGTGGAAGGTCTGGGTCAAGGTCGATTTCCACTGTTTCACTTACAACTTTGCAATTCCATTCATTTTCCCTCATTAAGTTTTGAAGGACTTCATAGACTGAATCAAAATGTGACGAGACTTTGCATTAAAAAGACCTAGGTCAATTTCGATTTTTACCTTTTACTGGCAAAATTATAGAGTTGCAGTCCTTCTTTAATTTTTTTTTAATATTTTTTTTTGGGGGGGGGGGTACTTTTCTCTTCCGTTTTGATTCTGCAAAGTCACTTTTGAAGGACTTCATGGATTGTAATCAATTTTGATTGGAGGATTTTACCTAAAAATGGACATAGACGAGATCCGATTTTCACCATTCTCCAGCACGAAATCACAGAAGTTTGGCTCTTGTTTGACACAAAAGATTGTCCTTCGGTAGAGCTGAAACGAATCCCAACTTTTTCCTATTCAAATATTCATTTAATACATTCAGATAGAATTCAGATATTCCTCGATATTACACGTTTAGCCCTACTAATCATAGCAAGGTAAGCAAGATTTATTTATGGGACGTTGTACAGATATTACGTATGTCTGAGAAAGTGTCAGGTGTAAGGTGAAGTTGTTTGCATTTGCAACATGCACAGTGCAGAGAATGTTGGCATACATGTTTACTACATTCATGTACTGTGGCTGAAATTTCTTTGGATACTGTACTTATGGAATTTCACATGATCTAAGCACGCAGCTAACCAAACGGACTGCTCCCTTGTGATAAAAATATCAAGTTATTAATATGGGTGAAATGATTTTTGCCAGAACAATCAATACCAGCTGCTAAAGTGTAAAAAAAATCTATCACAAAATATCTAATATGTTAAAAACGTAATGGGCTCGTTTTTCATTTGACAATTTACCTTTGAAGTTAAGAAAGTGACATATGTTTGTATATTTTTTTATATGTTCACGCCTGAAGTAGGGCGAAGCTGTATACTCTAATAACCAAATTACACCCATCAATCAATACTTACGATATACAACGCATTTTTTAAATGACAAGGATAACCAGTGAGAAAATCATGGGAATTTTGTTTCTTAAAATATATAGCCTGATGCAACTTATGAAACTGTAAATTGCCTTCTGATTTTCAAAAGAGATAAAAACGTGAAAAACTACGAACCATGAAACTAAAGCTTTGACACCGAAGTACTCCAATAATATAAGTAATTTTCATCATCATCATCGTCGTCGTCGTCGTCGTCGTCATCAACCCCGCGACAAAAGAGATCGTTGGTGCACCACAGATGACTTCACAACCCGTTCTCTCCATCTTTCCCTGTTATTTACTATTCTTTGGTTATCTAAAAAAAATATGCCTGTCCAATCTTTAGTGTTGTCTTCCCATCTCTTTTTCTGTCTGCCTCTTCTTCTGCACCCTCGCACTGTGACTTGCAAGATTGTTTTTGTCAGTCCAGATGATCTTGAGATATGACCGTACCATTTCAGTTTGCGTTTTTTTCCCTCAGTGTGGTCAGAGGTCTTCATAGGGTCCGACGGCTCCTGTTGTGGACCTCTTTGTTGGTTACGTGGTCAGTGTATGAGATGCCCAAGATATTGCGGTAGCATCTCTTTAGAATTTTTGAATCCTTTTTTTTTGTAGATCCTGATGCGAACGTCCATGTTTCACAAGCATACAGAAAAATGAGCTTTCTTTTGGAACCAAGAACAGTGTTTGTGTCCTTCCATATTGGTCTCAGCCTTGTTATTGCTAATGTTTTCTGGGCAATCCTGCAAAGTTGGTCTGGTTTTGGAGCTTTAATCTTTTATAATTGATCCCAAGTACTTGAAACTTGTGACTTGTTTCCAGCTTCTGTCCACTGTCCTTTATTCCTGTATTGATGCCAGTGGTGTTGTTTGTCATCAGTTTGGTTTTTCGGCGCTAATCTCCATACCGTATGCTGTGGGGGTTGTGTCGAGTCGCTCAACCAATTTAGCCAGTTCAATTTCATCTCCTGCTCAAACCATCAAAATCATGACATTGATAGTTTAAGCAATTATTATCCCTACTTCCGATAGATGGCTGGCCATATCGACATACACTTAAAAACTTCTAGTTGGTCCTAAATTGAAATTGTGGGAATCTGATATCCTACAGGGTCACCATGGCAATCGTCTTTAATATATTGTTATTGTTATTTCCCCAAAACAGAAAGCAATATCAACACATGTTTTACACAGGAAGGCTTTTTATAATATCTTTTTTGGTACTAAATTAAAATGGTGCTTTCTGAAATTATGGATCTGAAATCCAATCCATATTAAAATATCTTGTTATCGCAATTCATTTTAAATGGAAAGTCATTTGGACGTCGGGTTTTCATTAGAAGACGTCTTATGAGATCTAGGTAGTCCTAAATTAAGATGATGCAAAGTGACCCTCATCTTGAAAATGTAGTTATATATACTCCTTCCAAATTGATGCCTATATCAATATATGGTTTTCACCAAAAGACTTCTTATTATACCTAGTTGATAAAATGGTGCGAATCATACATCCACTATGGCTGCCACGACTGCTGTCTTGAAATTCTTGCTGTCATTATTCCCCCTCCATGGATGGTCGTGTTGACATGGGTTTTCACCAAAGGATGATGTCAGCTTGATCATAAATGACAATTGTGACAATCTGATATCCAATATCTCCACCACATCGGCTAGTTTGAAAATCTTGTTATCGCTGAAGAATATCAAAGTTGAGTTAAACATCCAACATATAAAATGAGAAATGTATTCATTTTTAAGGGGGTTGGGTTAAATGGCCAGGAATATTTTAAAACAAAATTTTGGTGGGGCGTAGGGTTCTGTGGCCGGGACAAATTTTTTTATAGAAATCTTTTACTGGAGCATAGGATGTTGTTTTTACAATTCATTTTAAGGGTAAGGGTTACAGTGTTAATTTAAAATTAAAACAACAAAACAAAAGCGGATAGTAGGATATAGGATAACTGCTACTTGAAGCCAGAGTTTTATGCTTTGCCTAACTGCATTCAATGAAGAATTGTATTTGTACATCTGGTGAAGTTTCAGTGGTTGCAAAGATGGGCTATAGTATTAAAAGTAGATTCTGGCTTGAATGGCAGCAGGTAAGGGACTGGAAGCTGGGGAATTAATTCCATGGGCCAGAACTGGACCGCAGGCTATGTCCTGTGCTACTGCGGGTATGTTCACAAACTTTTTTATCTTTTAAGATCCGCTGCAATACCATAAATGAGCATATTGCTTTTTTGTTTGAAGTCTGTATGTCGGTAATATAGATCCGCCCCGAATTCATTTTATTGCAAAAGCACAACAAATATTCAGTTAAAAGCCATGAAATATGAACAATTTAACATGATCACGTGTCCATAGTGGCCATTTTTATTTTTGTTGACACTTTTGTTTTTACTTTTTGTTACGTACTGGTGAGCTATTGTATTATCCCTGGCGATCGCACAGATCCTACACATATAAATATGTACGGCTTCAGTGCATCTCAATCATTCGTTCTTTTTAGGTCCTATGCAACAGTTTGTAATCGACTTTTATTGCACTCACTCCCCTGGATAGGGCAGCAAAGGAGCTAATTTTGTACGTACATGTAAATTACGTGGACATTCATTGTTAGGTTTGTGCGTTTAGCTCATAGCTATTGCACACTGTACACATGAGGTTATATATGTAATTTGAAAGTGTGAGGGGGTGCGTGTTAACAAGTATTACAAACTCACACAAAAAGTAGGCCACTGTGATCCATCTTTCACGCTTCATTTACTTTGGTTAAATTTTGAGCTTTAATTTAATGTCTCAAGAACTGTTCATGCTTGGCTATCACTGAACTACATTAAGCATTTTACTGGCTTCGATTAAAAGTTTAAGTTCAGGAAACGACCAAATAGGTTTTGTGCACCCTGAATACTTACTGGTTCATACAATTTGGTACGTTGATGCCTCTTGACCGAGTACATTAATCATAAATTAGGTCACTGTCAACAATATTTCACGCTTTCAATGACTGGTTAAATTATTGTTTTAAGCTTTTGTCTGAAGCTCTCTTCATACATGAACGCCAAACTAGACGATTGTGACATATTTCACATTGTTTCTGATTTTCTGAAGTTTTTTGTGTTTGTTTTGTTGTTTCTTTTTTGTTTTGTGTGTATGTGTCTGTATGTGTGTTAAGACTGTGCGTTTAGTTTATGACCACCATGTTCTTTGCATGATATTTTCATGCTAGCTAGAATCATAAAATATGGTGATGGTGGTCCGGTGCATCTTGATGAGCACTACTCCGTTATTTCTGTAGAAGGTCATTATGGCCCATATTTTACGTTTCACTGACTTGGGTATAATTTTGGGTTTGATGTTCATTTCTCAGGCATTTTTCATGCTAGAATCGTGAAATTGATATTCATCCTAATTAGCTTCTCTCCCTTGAACCAAAAGAAGGTCGTCGTGATCTATATTTCATCTTTTGCTGGCTTTTGGTTAACTTTGTTCATGTAGCTTATGATCAGACGTGATTAAAATGCAAAATGCATGTTATCATACGGAGATACGTTGGTGGAAAGATGAAGCTTGATAAGCACTACAACCTTATTGCAGAAATGGGTCTCTATTATCTATATTGTAGTCTTCGGTGACTTTGTTGTAATTTCGTATTTAAAGTTCATTTATAGGGCGCTATTTATGTTTCGTTCTGGAAACTGTATGTTTCGATGCATCTCTGTTAGTACCACACCTTTACAACCAATGTAGGTAACTGTAAGCTTATGCTTTATTTACATAGGTTCAGGGCTATCGGTAACGCACAATTCAGTACACGTGGGTGGGGGATGGTACTCTGTGAAGAAATAGCTAAAAGCTGTGGTGGTCATAGTGATGTCGCATTTCTTTCAACTAAGTATTCTGTAATATTTAGCAGTGAGAGTAGGAAAGAATAACTTGTAATTAAAATTTAGTACTTTGATGCAGTGTACAGCAATATGGAGTCTGTATGCACTGAGAAAGAAATGTCACTGACACTTATGAATAATCCGTTTAGTTGCAAGGAGTAGTGGAGTTTTTATTAAACTTTTGAGAAACTGAGCATAAGATTTTTGGTCTGCACATAATGTTGCTAAATAACATTCACTTTTGTCCTGAACGACCTTCATATTAGTTCCTAAACAATGGTTGGAAGGCCTGTACTGACCATACGACAGCGTTTTATCATCAAGACAATTACACAACAATCTATACACAGGATGGAAACAATTTATACCTCTGGCTTGACTTGCTGGATAGAGTTGTACTAATAAGACTGTGGTATAATATTTTCTTTCATGTTTATTTTGTAAAAGAAAGCATGTGGAAACCCATCTTCAAAACACACCGAATATATGTGATGAATGTGATGTCAAAGAACATTAACTGACACTGAAAACTTTGCAAAAATAGAAGGGACCTGAATTGTGACAAAGTGTAACATCAAAACCGAACTGAAAAATTTACGAAAGAATACATTTAAAAAAATGGACTTTGTTGTTTTGACAATTATGATTTGAAACGTGTTTCGTCTTTGGTCATTTTTACCTTAATGCCAACTTTGAAAATGACATAATAAAGTCTTAGTTTTAACTAAAGTTTATTACACCCATTACCGCAATTGCTGATTTGGTACTAAGGTGAACAAGTGGAAAAGTGAGTGTCCCCTGGAAATAAACACGAAACAGGTCACTGAAGCCAAAGAATTAACCTCGTGTCGTGAGATGTGGTTATTAATACTTTCATATTATCAGACATCTGCCAATCTTTATTAACATCGTTATTCAGACAGCTGAGTCAGTCCCTTGAAACTAATATATGCTTAGATAAATGTTAATTCAACATGTATGATAAAACTATTTGCTTGGACTTTGTGTAAGTAGCATCCAAATTAATTATCGTTTTAATTATGTGAGTATTGTAATATTAATTACAAAAGATTAAAATAGAAACAACTTTTCATGAATGAGGTGAAACGTGGTTCCTGCAATTAATTGTTACCAAATATGCTCCTGTTTGCAATGAAGAATATTTTTGGGCTAAATCCTGGTCAAAAGAGATTTATTTGATTTGACTTCCAATATAAACCTGCTCTAAACAGTGCCTTAATGAGCCAGGACTTGTCAAGGTCATTTGGTCAAAAAGATAGGAATTCTTGTTTAAAGGTACATCATAATTGATAATTACCTGACATCATGATAGACAACTACATGATCTCATGATTGACAACTACTTTACACTATGATTGACAACTACCTGACACTATGATATACAACTAATTGACATCATAATCAACAACTACCTGACATCATGATTGAAAATTACTTTACATCATGATTGACAACTACTTGACATCATGATTGACAGCTGCTTAAAATCATGATTGACAAAATCTTTCATTTAGCTGAAAACATTTAAAGGTAAGCTTAGTGCTTTAACTCTTGAACAGAATGAAATCGATCTCTCCTATGAGCAAAGGAAGAGAATTTTCAAGATAAGTGTTATGCCACATCTTGCATATTATGGTTCTATTTTGAGATAATATTGATGCTGAAAATCAAACAAAATGTACGCAAATTTCAGAAGAGAGCATTGATGCTGATGTCTATATGCCATCAACAAATATATTGTAACCCCTCGAGTGGTTTCCATTTCATCTAAAAACTTAACTTCCCTTCGAATGTATGCTATAATGTTTTACGGCACCTCAGCGCAAAATGGTTATAAGTGGTCATGTCGTACCAACTAAAGGTCAAGACCCAAGAGTTCAAAACTGAATCGCATAATAATTTAGGAAGTTAAGCCCATTCAAAAAATTTAACAAGATAATTTTAAAATCTGTCGATTGCATATATAAAAAAACCACAGAAAGGTAAAATATATAAACTCTTAAAAACATTATTAAAATTTGTTCCAGAAACCAGATTCTATTAAAGTGTCCAAGATTTTACCGGTTGATACGTTCTTATCCAGTTTCTAAGAGCAGTTCACATCAAAAGATTTCTGTCTCAGAGGGTGGTTTAACTTCAAGTGGAATTTCCTATCTACAAATCCTTTCATATGACTGCAACTGATTATGTTACAAATAGTTTAAATTTGTTGAAAATGTAAATATGTATGAATTATGATCAATTTCAAACAACAATTTATATTGGCCTAAACCAAATTCTGAATTTCACAAGAGTTTTTATTTTTCTGGAAGTAACTGACTTGTCTATGGATCTTAAGAAGTATCTTAGTCAACATCCGCAGAAACAATACTCTTTTTTAATGATTTTGTGTTAATTCAGTACTACTCTTCTTGAAAACAATATATTTTGGTGTACTCACCAGTAATGTGTTTTCAGGTTAGTTGCTTTTCTTGATACAAATGCAGCATGATTAACTAACTCATCGGTAATGCCTCGAACATGTTATATTGTAGTAGAAGATCAATTAGGTAGTTTACAAATTTGGTTGTCTAAAGACACTTCATATTCTAATATTTGTATAGAAAATTTGGTTGCTGACCAAACAAGCGCCTTCTTTATTATTATTATTATTATTATTATTATTATTATTATTTCTTTAAAATTGTTATTATTGTTCTTGCAACCTAGCTTTTGATATTTTCATATACATGAAAATTAATTACTAGGTCGTCATGCGAGTGTGTCTGCTACGAATTAAAAATTCTCTAGTCTGTATGATAGTATTATTTGTATTAAATCTTTAATTCTGACTGCTATAATCAAGCATTATTCTTTAGAATCCAGGGATAGCACTTTCCGTTCTGTCTGGTGTATATATATAATTCACTATAATAAATTTTATATGCCTTGATTTCTTTCATAGGAATCCGGAATGACTGTGTAGATACACGAGAATCAATTATTAGGTCATCATGCGAGTGTGTCTGCTACACACGAGTGCATATAACACCGACTGAGTAACATCATTTTTTGGTGATGTGTGCTTGGTCGTGAGGGAATATGGGCTCATGTGTGCAGGCAAGGGGATGGGTGCCGTTTACCCGCGGACCTGTTTTCGAATCTACGTTGAGTACGAATTAAAAATTCTCTAACCTATATATATATATATATATATATATATATATATATATATATATATATATATATATATATATATATATATATATATATATATATATATATAGGTCAATAAATGGATCATAATGGAAAAATCCAAAATTGCAGTATGACGTGGGCAAGCCTTTAATGGTCGATAGAAGAGTTAGATATTATCAGTATTTCTTTTACTTGGCTAGGGACCTAAAACCATTTATAATAGAATAACAAGCGCAGGATACGTCTAGATTTTTTTTCGTTCATGTGAGGCTTTCTTGGAAATTTAGGGAAAACTTGTACACGCCGATAACGGTCGAATGTTTCAGTAAAATGTTTGGGTAATGTAAATATATCCGCAAGGTTCTTTTCGGGGCCAAACACACAAGCAGATTTACCCGTAAGGCCAACACAAACGATGCAATTTGTCATGACGCTGGTGTTGCTGACGACAAAGTTATTAACATTTTGGATACCTGTGCCAACGCATAAAGGACTGCAGAATAGCATTTGTTGTCATTTATTCAGTCTGGAGACGCGTCAACACTCTCGTTTTTCGCGCTCACTCAGACTCCATGCCAAGCATCGTTCACGGACAACTTATGTGACAAAAAGTACGGAACACAGTTTCGGCGAAACAAAACAAGTGTTCGTGGAGTTTCAAAATGCGATTCAAGTGAATAACGAGTAAGCCTGTAGTGTATGATATTTAACAAGTTAGGTTTCTCTGAAGTGTCTCAGCGGTTAAAATGCCATCACGAACGTTCTGAAGAAATTTCGATTGACTTCGAAAAGATTCACAATGCGCGTGAATATCACATGCTATGGTCGAAAATGGGTCTGGTTCAAAAATCTGACACGTGTTTGCAGATTTCCAGAAAGACTTCCCTACGTTGTACTCAACGGATTACGTTTCCTTGGAACACCTGTAATTGTTTAAGCAGTCAGTGGAAAACATTATTTCATGCACGTGTAGATGCGCTGGTGTCAATAATACATCCGTTGTTGTGAACATCTCAAACAAGATTATGTTGTTGGAGCTCACAGTTGGCCTAATGAAGGTTATTGGTGCACCCTTATACATTTCTCACCAACTCTTAACTGAACAGTACACATTAAATAATGTCTTATCACGCAGTAAAGGTTGGTCTTAGCCAAAACGAGCATGCGCAATAATAAATAATTGCGGACTCATATAGAGACTTTGTCCAATAAAGTTAACCCAAATACAACTTGATCAACTCAACAAAAGAATACATCGATTACATTAAACTTGTCAAGGATTAAGGTAATACAAATACAAAAGAGCGATGGGATATTTCAATTTATCAAGGCGATTCAAGACTTGTTTTCGGCTGCAGCTCCCACGGTTGCAAAACGTGCTGCCTTTGGGCCGTTGGAACCATATCCGGGATGGTTCTGAAAAAAGTCAGTCTCGTAGCTGGATAAAAGAGCAAGATATAATGAGGCAAAGGTCATCGATTACCCGGGAGGAATCACAAAATACCTTCAGACCAAGGTCTTGGATTGTGGCCTTGTCGTTAACCAGTTTTGATTTACTCGCGACGAAAAAATAAGTCAAGCATTACCAGGGTGTCTTTGTGCGGAATGAACTGGCGTCGATGTACCACCACATTTGGGGATTTGACAACAGGACCTGGAACGCATTATGTTGCATACATGATATCGCCTCGACATCTTGTCTATTTAGACTCATACGGGCCCACACTGCTACGTTTAGTTGTTGATTATTTACATAGAGGACAGAATCGGGTGGGTTACAATGACAGTAATAATAAATGATTAACATGGTGGTAGACCATCAGTAATGTTTACCACCAAAGACTGCAATGTTCAAGAAAGTTTCGTATTTAGGGTATCGTAGCCTTAAGTCTCCGGAGATGAGAAATTCAGCTCGAAGGACTCAACATCTATCCGAAAGCGTACTTTGGCACTTGTGTTTAAGATTTATCATTACATATACGTTCTGGAATCTGATTAGATACGCGCTGACGGTGTTGCGGAATCTGCTGATAGCGTAATAGATCATTTGACAGAGTCTGCCAACACTGATGACGATTTTGCGCAGCTTCTCGGTGAAAATGTGCATTGAAGTGGCGTTGTGCAGCCCACGTATACAATGAAATATAATCTACGCGAGGGAAAAATATAAATGGATTATCGGGACCACCTGGTGTGCCACTACCAAACTAAGGTTAGTGTGGAATGATCGCATTAGATCGCGACAGCGCCGTCACAGACAGTTGAAGAAGTTGCAATAATTGTCCGTTCCGTTGCTATTTTCAGCTGCTGCTAAAACTGCTAGATCCATTTATACTTATAGTTGTAAGTGTGTCATCTCGTTAGGAATAGGATCTTTAGGTAAGATTAGTATTTTGAATAAGAATTGAACCTTAAAGTTGAATGCATTGAGCATTAAAATTTTATCACATTTGAGCCAGAAAAGTCTTTGTGAAGGGCCATTTCAACCTTTCTTCTCTCCCCCCCCCCCCCCCGTCAGTGTTAAACTTCAAAGGCGAGCAGATACAACTCATTGAGATTTGATCGGGACATCGCAACGTTGTCCTGAGGAAGTAGACATTTGAGCTACCAACTATAACCACCTGATAGGAACCCACGTCAAATAGCCATTTTCAAAGGGAAGCTGAAAAGGAACGTAGTTCATTGATTCTAGACTCTCCAAAATCTGACGAAAGAAATGATTATGTTGGGAAAAATTTAGGAACCGCTGAGTACGATTGGCCAGAGTAAATTAAGGCGCACACTTTGGAAGTAATGTGAACTTAAAGTGACGACCTTGGTCTAAATTCTTTAGTCCGAAAATTCATGAGAGAGGAGAAGTTTTGCTCCGAGGAAGCCTAAAGAGAATAATGCTTTTCTCGTTAAACAAGAAAAGGGGACCAGGTGGCCGTCTTGTAAGAAAAGACAGATTTTAGTGCTAGGACGCACAATTTCTGAAAGAGAACAACATTAAGGTACTCAATTTTAATTTTTCACGTAATTTTCTATTTTTGATTGTTTGTTTATGCAAATGTGTTTGATATGACCAGGATCCATATTATGTACTGTTGATTCAATTTCATGGAACTATGTTGATGCTATAGTTGTTATGCAATGTATCTCTTTAATTTTACAGTTACTTGTTCATTGATAGAATTGACGAATTGCATGCGTTCCAAATTTTCATATGTTTAGGATTTCATAGGGTTATATGAATTAACTTCCTTTGTCTGTTAGGACGATACTGATTATCGGGAGTTACCGATAATCGCATATTTATATCCGATTTTGAAATGTTTAAATAGTCTTGTAGGTTAGGGATTGCTGTGAGCTAGAATTTTTTTTAATTTTATGCAATAGTAATAAAGCGTGTGGTAGCGTAGGTAAAGAGATACGGTAATGTTGGATACACTGCTCACGTGTTAATTTATGGTCGGTCGCTGTGAAGCGAGAGTGACAATCTATCGAATGCAGTGTTTGGATAGCATATTATGCTTCTGAGTAACGTAAGTGAAGAACTTTTTGTACGTATAGAAAGTGATACGTATAGAGATTTAGGGGTAATTTTGTCCTTTAAGGAAACAATTTTCTGGGAAAGACGGGACAGACCAAAGACGGAAGTCCGGTAAAATATGACGTGTTCAGAATAAAAGACTAAGAAGTATAGAAAGAGATGAAACGTTCAGAATAGGAAGACTAGAGAGAATAGGAAGACGTTTGATACACGGGTCAGGAGAGGAAGTTGATGCAATCAGTCATATGAATAGCGCTCCTTGTATCACTCGTTATTCTGATTAAATAAATCCAAATTAGACACTGCTATCAAATTCTGATGAAATAACTTAGGTGGAATTGGAGTTGCCGCTGTTAATTTTTATTGATTAAAAAAATATTTTCTTGTCTAAGGGGGCTGGTATTACATTATTTCTTCCCAATAGTCTTGCTCAGTTCTCTGTTGATATTCTATATATCCACTCACACCATGGCCATACGATCGAGGGAGGTCATCCCATAAATAACGCAAGCCAAATCCAATTAACCAACCCTCTGACTAAGAAGGCGACCTTACACACAGTATCGATGATTTGTTTTGTTGCTTTTTGAATTAACTGATTTTTCATCGGAACACTGGTCAGTACTGACAGTAGATCCTAATATTTAGCTAAATAAGAAGTGAGTTGCTGTTTTCTTCCTTGAAAAAAAGATTTCTTTGGCTGATGGTGTGAACTTTGATATATAATTGTTTTAAGAAAAAAAAACTGAACTGAATATTACCTAATACTCATTCTTTATAATACTGAAAGGAAACTGGACGTCGTGCCAACCTGACTTTAGGTACTATTGTTGTTCCCAACAGACTAAATCTGCAAGTTCTTGTTTGATAACTACAATAAACTTTGGAACACTTCTGTTCTGTCTTGTATCTTTCTGTTAGGAGAGACTACTTCTTTGGCTGCAGTAGCAGCAGCTTGAGCAGTAGAAGACGACGTCAATGGAGTGGAAGTTTCTTAAGAAATTGTTACACGGGGGGAGTGAATGTCCCTTTGTATTTGGTTTTCGTTATCTAGGGGTTGACCGCCCTCGATGTTATTGCCCGGTTCGAGTAAATATAAATATAAGTGGTGAAACTTATAGGTGGAATAGATGGAGATCTGAGCAGGTATATAGAATAAACCAACACGAGCCCCCGCACATGTAAACAAACAATTTAATCAATTACATACAAACACTGTGAAAATTCATTACATCAGGAATGTACTCTGCTTTTAGAAATTTAACTTTCTCCGAAATACAAAGAAAAACGCAAATAGATTTAAATAAGATAGCCGATCTGTTACTGATAGATTTAGTTCTTCATAGGATCGAGTGAACAATCGAAGTCAACGTCTTGTACGATTTCATAACCTGCTTGTCCTCAGTTTGGCTAGTTCCCTCTGTAGCTGTTCAGACTCTTGGATCTCAGGATGATACTTTCTACCATCCGTCTCAGGATATTCTCAGAATACGTCTTCAGGAATTAATACGTCGCATGATTGCGTCACAGGATAATACGTCTCATACGTCTCAGGAGCTATTTTCTCCCTTTGCTTTCAACGTTCCTCCCTCTAATCGGTAAATTGTTTCGTCGGTTCCTTTCGACAATAGTCCCCTTTTGGACAACAGTTCCTTTTTTACGAGAATTTCTTGCAAATCCTCGGAGTCCTAGTTTTTTGGGTCTCCTCTTGCAGGTAAAGCTTAGATTGATTAAAATTCGATGTAGGCGATATTAAAACCTATGAAAGTTTGTGTTGGAACACGCCCTCTCATTTAACGTACCAATCAGAATCAAATATCTCTGCCGCCTTTTTGCAGAGGCGCCAAAGTCAGGGTCAACTTGACCTTGGTAGTTTCAGTAACAGAGTTTCTACGTTCTCTCAATTGTGACAATTTTACCATGAAAATGAAGTTTTCCTTGTCCTAAATTGTCCGCCTGGCTGCTGTATAAACAAATGTTTAATTAGGAACGAAATTCTCCCTCTAAAGGACATTACCGTACACGGTAGTATGGCGATATGATACGCGCCTGTCTCCATAAATCTAATTAATGGTTGTCTGGTCTCAACTAATGTATTCTTGTTAGATCGACATAAAATTTGCCACTTCACAGAAATGGATATCCATTTCTTTTATATCAAATTGGCAAACATTGGCATTATATCCGGTTTGGTAGACATCATCATTAACAGAAAAGAAGAAGTGGCACGAGGTTTTCTTCAATACGTTCTCGTTATAGCGGGAGTACTCTTCCTTGCAGTAATTCTTTCATTTCTTTCGGGCTTTTCATCTTCTTCTTCTTCGTGTGTGAAGGTGCTGCAGCACACCTCTTCTTTTCGGTCTGTCTCTATGGCGATTTTTTTTTTAGCTTTCTGCAATAGGATCATATTTTACAGTTGAACGAATAATGACACCTCCTAAAGATTCACTTTCACCGGGTTTCAGAATTATTTGTGTGTTTGTTTATCGGTTCTTGGAAGAGTTTATAAATGTGAACGTAGTTGTTAATTATTTTTGCGACTTATGGCATACAGTACGCAGATCAAATTGGTAGGCGAATGAGAGTTGAAGAATGTTATCTTGATTTCAATTAGACAGAAAAGAAGAAAATTATGTCTTTTAGACATACGAAAATATGAAAGGTGACTTGTAAATGACGGAATCTCCTTCTTGACACCAAATTTGTACGAAATCTCATTTAATCGGAAGCAGTCGGTTTTATATCGATTAGCAAATACACACGTGGCAATTGAGAAGCATCGTCATACATATAAATGAGCCCCAATGTATTCCTAACTATTTGGCTAACACTTGAACTTGAGATGATTTGTCTCTTGGACCTTTAAGCAGCACTACAAAGTGGACATTCAGACTGATGGTCCTATGCACTTGACTTTCTTGAAATAAATTTTGAGCAAAGTAAGTAATACCAGCATTACTAATGATGTCCTTCTCGCGTAAAACAAAGTTTAATTTTTGTCTTACTGTGTTTGTCTAAAGTCAGACACGATCTAATCGTAATCCTGCTGCTGAACGTAGTGGATTATCCTTGACATTCTTTACGTCTAAACCGACTGTCACTCTTTGCAACTCTTGGGAAGTTGAGGAGGACTGTCGAACAAGTTTGAGTTGCGTTTACAAGTTCGGTTTTGCTTGAACATTTGGTCCACCAATCAACATGTTAGAGGGATGGCAAAGACACGGTGCATTCCAACTTTGTCGATCAGACTTTACGTCAATAATGACGAGAACAGAAGATGGGGCCATACCATTTGTGTTTAGAATTATGAGATTCAATGAAGGACATTTTATAAATTTGTGCATTTAATTGTTTCATACTGTGACAACAACAATCTTTACTTACATTTCAAACACAAAATGTTCAAATGTTTTCTTCTCTTAAATCAGTCACACGCAATGTCTTGGGCAAAATAAGCTACATATTGTTTACCTACGTCTAATCCAGGACTTTTCCAGCCACGTACATCCTTTTATTCGTAATTTTATTGGCATATTGAATTTGCTATACACACTTCTTGGTAAATATAATGCCTAGATAGAGTTCAAAGAACGTCTTTTCCACACGAAGGTACAAAGTTCATATTCATCACTATCCGCAACACTGTTACGAAAAGTTTTTGGTTGTCATGTCTTTTCATAAATTTGCTCCAAAGAATCTACCAAAAAATGTAATAACACACACACACGCGCACCACATCACCCAAAATTGAAAGGAATAGTGTCGTCTTTTGGAATCGGTTCTTTTAGAAGCATATAGTAATCGACTAAGTCTGAAGCCTCATTAATTTACCCACCACCCCCACCACCTGGCCTGAATTTTGGTGCAACAATGAAGACAGGAATGATATGTCTAACAACTTGTACAAACTCTGTAAATGCATTCTCGCAGAGCAGAAGTAGCTTCAGAGATGTGCTGGTGTAAACTATACATTTGCATGAATTTCTTTTTTATGAAATATTTACATGTTTGCCAAATAGAACCCCTTGATACAGCATATGGAAGACATTCTAGGTCAAGAAGGAGTCTCCTCTTGAGGCGATGGTTCTTTTAACAGTTGCTTGTAATCCTGTAAGTCTTTAACCTTTTCCTGGACCTCTTCCCATGGAATTCTAAGTAGCATTGCAACACTGTAGGTAGAAGTCGGGACATCTGAAATCTTACTTGAACTGGTTGTAGTTTATCAATGTCAGACCATTTAAACATATTCAAACCAATCAGCTTTCTGACAGCATTCCGATACCAATAGCTGCAACATCTATTTTTTTAGAAGATGCAATGGTTTTTCGTGTTTCATTTCAATTTTTACAGTCTTTGTAAATGCGTTCTCGCAGCTCAAAAGGTCAATTACGAATTCTCTCTTTTAAAGTATCCGTGGGGGTGATTTTCATGGCTATGGAGACCAACTGGATTGTTCGATCGAAGCTGTATCTTTATTCTCCCATTCGAGATTTTCACAACTGAAACCTTGTACTTGGCTTGATCGTCCTATGTAGGCAAATCATGCACTGGCTAATCATTTGGGAGTAGGCCCTTCGGGATATTTAGACCATTTCACTTTGAGCGTCTGGAATCGACTTTCAAAATTTTCACAGCCAGACAAAGCCACAGGAAGCGTGTCTTTCATGCGCTTTGATTCCCTGGATCCATCGCAATGTTGTTCTGTTGAAATCATCGTCATATGTGAGCGCCTGTACTCAGAATGATTTTTCCAACTTGAAACTTATTTATACTGGGGATCGGCACATGTATGGTACCGTGTTGTGTTCGGAAAGTCGCACTCGTTTGTGGTAGACGATCTTATATACTTTTTTAAAGGTTGACAAACAAGTTGATAATGTGACAAACGTAGAATTGTGTGTGGATCCATTACTTTCACAATAGAATATTGATCTTTACCGGATTTTAAAGCTTAAATTAAAGCGCCCAATTTCACCACACGACTTGAAATGGTAGTTCTTTTACTTTATATTTGGTATGAAGTTTTTCTTTTATGTTAATGCACTGGTTGCCTTTGTTTTTACATTCAAAACCAGATAAACTCAAAACAGTGTCTTCGGGATGTTAATCAGCCTAAACGCCATAATGTTCGTCTTCGCTGTGTAAAATGAAGAACTAAAGAAACATGAAAATTGATTTAGTTATGTGATTTGATATTTCATTGTGATTCTTTGTTTCATGAGAATATACCAAATAAAAAGTAAATGTATGATTTTCTTAATTTGATCTTTTAGTATGGGTACGATACTCAAGGACACTTTTACGGACAAAACAGTGGCGTGCTGGATAGTAAGTATGGGGTGTTATATAGTGAATGTGGGGTGTTGGACAGTAGATGACTTGGTGTTGGTTACTCGTTGCTTAAAAATGTGGAGTATTTGTGAACTTTTTTTATAAATATATTTTTAATTTAAATTTTAAGAATAGTTTTTAAAAAAGCTGCAATTTTAAAAATTGTCCTTTGTTTTCGCTAAGTTGGATTTAATTTGTTTTATTTGTCTTTTTATTTGTAAACAAAACAGATAAATGTTTCACTTTAAAACTGTGTACAGATTGTAAATTGTTATTTACCGTTTATAGATTTTGAAGTATAATATTCTTTTTAAATTTCCGCTAAATTCGTGTTGCTTTAGAAATTTTGGTAATTCTAGGCAGCAGGTCACTACAACACATGTTGCTGGCATACTGTAGGGTAAATGACAGAATATTGATCACTACAAATGCATGTTGAATAGTAAATGTTGGGTATTGGTTACTACACACTGCGTGTTGATGGTGTTGTGTGGCTTAATATAAATACTTTAAAACACTATCAATCCAGGAGCGATCATAACGACTCACGCATGTTAAACGCGCGAACATTTTTAATAATATTAGTCCAATAGGGGCCTATAACGGCCACCAGCGTTAACCTATGACATAATGTTAATTCTCTTAGGGGACCTGAATGTTACACACTAATACTAGTCATACATTCAGCAACAGGTTTTCGGAAATTCCGTCAAAAGTCACATCAGAAACATTATCCTTTATATACCGTTTGTCATGGTCAGGAAGTGCTGCTATTTAGAGACGCGTTTGTCATGGTCAGGAAGTGCTGATATTTAGAGACGCGTTTCATCCAGAATGATATAGAATGTATTGATGCAAGTAAAAGGAGAAATTAAGCTGCAGAAAAATCTAATCCAACAGAGTATACGTTCTTTACCATAGCTACTATTACTTACATCAAACATTGTTTGCTTATTTACAACTGAGGCTGTAAGCATTTCCACTTCTTGTGGTAATAGAGTTTTTTTTTTAATAAATCGAACGACAAAATTCAAAACAGTTCTTGCTGTGAACGATCATTATCATCACCACCACCACCACCATCATCATCACATGGTCGTATCCTCAACAAACTAGAATTAATAAATATTTTAATAATGGTAAATGATATTAATTATTTAAGGGATAAGTCCTGAGATAATAATACACCTGTCAGCTAAAACAAGAAAGTGATATAAAAGGGACATATATATATAAATTATTCCCACTTATTCCCACTTGTGTTTTGTTCCAGTTTCTATCAAAATAGCATACTTTTACAATAATTATATACGCTACCAATACTGTTATTAAGAAATTGCACAGATGCATTGTTGTAGCTGTGCAAACGTGAAAACACTGTTATTATAGCAAACTATAAGCTGTCTGTATACATCTGGGAAAATTAGACCATAGGATGCACAGTGCATGGTACCAAAATTCGACTGAATCAATTTTAAATTACAGGTTCCAAATATACGCAGATGCCAATATGCTCAAGTACACACTATTCTGGCAATGCTCATTATCAGTGAGAACATCAATCGAATGACGGTGGAAATTTGCAGCCTGCTGAATAAATAAGATGGGAAATTTTGTTAAACTCTAATTGTATTAAAAGTTTAATTATACATACATACATGCTTACATACATACATACATACGCAGGCAGGCAGGCAGGCAGGTAGGCAGGCAGGCATGCATGCATGCATGCATACATACATACATCCAGACATACATACATGCAAACATACATACAAAAATACACACACACACACACACACACACACACACACACACACATACATACATTGCTATCTCATACTAACAAGATTCAATTCACAAAAGTTTTTACAAAATGTGTAAAATAAATAAATAAATAAATAAATAAAAAAGTAATAAATAAACAGAAGTTCCTGAAAATACTACAAATAGTGATACGATTATTAAATTTTTCTACCTCAGGTGGTGTTTTGCTTAATCTTGCTAACAATGTTTTCATAAAATAAGTATATGTGAAAGCAAATTGTGTAAAGAAAATAAGAAAGATTGATGTAGTGCTGTGGGAACGCGTGGGATCGGTATTCCCTTACTTTCTTTGCGCTAGCCATTATCCCCCCCCCCCCCCATCTAAGTAACATTGCGTTCTCTCACTTCTTTATTTAGCACTACAACACTGGTTGTAATGGCGTGAAAATCTGATCTAGTCAACTACGTTTGCATAGAAAAATGCAAGTAAAATTTATTTGCATCCGTTAAAGTTTTGCTAACTTAAGCAGACAGAAATAAAGAAGTACGTACGTACATATGGGCAGGACCAAATCAATATCCCTCCCCCAACTAACTGGCGCAGTCAAGTGAAATTCGGTTAACTTGTTTACATGCCGATTTACCTAATTAAAATAGACTACATAGACATTTGTTATTCTGATAACTATCGTCAGTGAATGGCATAAGTGTTGTACAAGCATACATTTAGTTTCTAACCTTTAGGTAACGCAGTCAATTTTTTTAGAATTGGTAGGGAATAGTGAGTACAATAAATAGTAAAATAAAAGCACACGGTGTTTGTTTAATTGGATCTGAATTTAATGACTAGAAACATGATTCTAATAGTTAAACGATTTGTATTTCTTTGCATTAATGTATTATTTGTTGAGTAAAGAATTTTTATAAGTATTTCCTATATAGTTCAAAATATTGATATAGTAGTTATCTTTACTTAATAATGACGATGAGAGTTTGAGAGAGACTATATTTTTATAAATTGTGATATATATATAAAAGTTATATATATATATATATATATATATATATATATATATATATATATATATATATATATATATATATATATATATATATATATGAAGAGAGAGAGAGAGAGAGCGGTTTTATTTATAAATCGTAAAATGTTTGTAAGTATTAGAAACATTTTGATTTCGAATGTAAAAACTCATCTTTTCTATTCTGCATCAATATGTAACCCTCAAGGTCTGAAAGCAAGCTTTGTTCGATCTTTGACTGCTTTATATAGGAATGGATTACAAGATTAGAAACTACATTGGAAGGTATGACTTATCAATCACTATAAAGAGACAATCTTTGTAAAGTACCTGATATCTTTGTTTGCCTTCTTAAAATCCAAAACAGAGAACGACAAACTTCCTATTGAGTAAGGACGCTGGAAAACATGCCAAGACAAAATATAAAATTCACTGTGCTCGATAAGGATGACATACCATATTTATTTGCTTATAAGTCGAGTCACATTGCAAACAACATAGATCCTAATCTGCCATAGCATAAAGAGTCTGCAAATCAGGGACTATGCGTTTCTTTTTGCTGATTACTCCTAACAAACTGCATTATGCGACGGCAGATCTGTGTCTGTGCATTTTGCAGTTGGACTCGATTTATAAGCGAGTATATACGTAATGAATTTCACTAGGTGTTTGTCTGTCCTTCTCTAGAGAAAGATGTAAATTCTATAACCACACTATTGCACTAATCCAAATGTATTATGTATATTTGAATTAATTTATATCTGATTTAATTGTTTGTAAGTTTTAAAATCTTTTCATTTTTAATTTCCTTATATGTCAAAATAATGTAGTTTTGTTTACTACGAACTCGATACTTTTCCAGAAAATAGTTTGACCTTGACTATTCATTTGCAAACAGTTAAAGATGACCAAGTTCCTGAATTTAATTCAAAATTAGTAATAGCCACGTGAACAAGTATTTTTTTAAAATTATTTTTGTTGTGGGAATAATAAGGGTGAGATCGAGGCTGTATTGGATGCGTGACCCTAAACTTGTAAATAGTGTTAGTGAAGCAAACAATTTTTTTTATTTTATTCGTAGAGTAAAATGATTGGTCTTTGTTAGGGCCATGTTGAGGTACGTAATGTAAACATTATCACGTGACCCTCATACGGGTACCAATTGTGCGTCTCACAATTACTGTATAACCATTGTTTTAGAGAAATAAACTCAGTCTGGGCTTAAAACACTTGATGTCAATGTGTTCTTTTGTTGTATCAGTTTGGAGTTATTTTAATGTTTATTCGAATTATTTGGATTCAAAAGGATTAATTCTTTTTTCTGGAAATATATGTGTGCTCATGCAGAATTCTTAGTCAAAGACATTTCATTAAATTTTATTGGGAAATTCAAACATCGGATTCTTGTTTGTGAATAACACATAACTGTAGACCTTACAACACCACAAAGGATACAGTATACGACATCGCCTTCCAGCTTGGATACTTCGTCGGGAATCGAACTTGGATTCGTCAGAACATTTCATTATTAGGACTTCTAAAATTTAATTCGTGGATTATTCTTGGATTATTTTTGGATTTGATACTTAAAACCGTAGGTTCTTAATTTGTTTTCACATTTGTACAGAGTTTTTCCAGGGAAATAAATTATTTGTTAAATTTTTCAAAGCTTGTTGTTTTCACTATTTCTTTTGTTACTGTTTATTCGAGCCTAAATACGTAATATAAGAATCCAAGTTTTGTAAACTGTTCTTTTCGTCCAGAAACCGCTAAACATGAACAAATCTGGCTCACTTTTTGACATAGTAATGAATAAAAATATATGTAACTGTCGGCGTCATATAAAATGCATCGCCGATTGGATGTTCACATACATGTATGTACCTTACATATGTATATGTAGGTATTTATATGTGAACATAGTAGTTTTGTGCACCTAGGTGGGCATATTCGTATACGCATTCAAGTGCTTATATACGTCCACATGCGTATATATAAAAGCAGAAAGCAGTACGTATTTCTTATTTGCCGTATTTCTTTTATGCCGTCTGTGTGTGGTCAGGTATGTCGATAGCATGCAGAAGTTCTGTTCGTTTCAACTCTGGAACAAGAGATGAACCTTTCATTGTCGATCTTGCAAAGAGATCGTATTACCAATTTAACCAAGCGAGAGGAAGTGAAACAAAACGGACGGAAACAACGCACACATTTCGAAGTGATTTCATGTCTTTTTCGAAAATAAATTAATGTCAGTCATTTCTTAAAACTGGAAATTTGCAATAGTTGTAAGCTGAGTCGTCATTAGCTTAAAGAGTGCGTGAGAAGAAATAGTTCTACAGTAAATACCACTTAGTTGATATTCCATTAAACATGAAACATTGTTTAGTGCGACCCACGTCTTACCATCCCATCTTGACTAATATATCTCGTAGATAAATATGTTATATGGATTAAGGATGTTTGGATAAATATTGGATGCCTTGGACATCTCAAGGTGACATTGTCTGCAATTTGTTCCACCAAAATGTTGATCTTGTTTCGAGATTTCGGTTATGTGGTGGAATCACCAAGGTTTCATTTTGTCGTGATTTGTAATATTTTTTTAAATTTACGTACATTGATAGACTACATTAGTTCATGATAGGTAGTACGTTAATAGATTAAATTTAATTCAAGGTAGTTAGTACTTTGATAGAGTAAATTTAATTGATGGTAGTTAGAACGTTGATAGATTAAATTTAATTCAAGTAGGTTGTACGTTGATAGACTACATGTAGTCCATGGAAGTTTGACCATTGATATATTGTATTTATTTCATGGTAGGTGGCACGTTGATAGTTTACATTTAATTCATGGTAGGTAGCACGTTGATAGATTATATTTAGTTCATGGTAGGTAGTAAGTTGTTAAGTGGGGCACCCTAGGGACAATGGGACTTACCATTAAAAACAGGGTCCCGGCACTCTGGGGACTATGTAAATTTGACATGGGGAAAACTGGCCCGGCACTCTGGGGACAATGGGAATTAACATGGGAATCTATTTTGGGTCAGTCTAGGGACAAGGGAAATTTAACATGGGGAAAAATCATGGGCCACTCTAGCGTCAAGGGAAATTGAACATGGGAATAAATCGTGGGACTGTCTAGCGTCAAGGGGAATTTAACATATGGAAATTGAACATGGTGGGTCTGTATAGCGTCAAGGGGAATTGAACATGGTAGGATTGTCTAAGGACAATGATGGTAGAGGGTCAAACACAACAGAGACAGAGACATACATACACTAGTACAACCTTGAGATTTATATATAAAGCATTACCAAGACCTGAAATCTTGCTGGGGTGTTCAAAAATTTGCATAATTGTAATGATGCTATAAATAGCTATAATCAAGGAAATGCTCAACGACAAAATGGATGTGACTAAAAGTAACGCTAAAATGACGAAATTGTCCCAGAATTTAAAGGAAAATAAACATATCCCCGAAAATTAAGTTACAATGGTTTAGACTAAAATGGATAAAATTAGTAACTACTTACAATATCAACTTGTGTGACGATCGTGGATAAACACCCATGTATCTATTTATAGCTATAATCAGCTAAAATTCCTATGAAATCCCACTATCTATTTATACTACAACTTGTGGGTTATTCCTTTGGAAAACCCCACTATCTTTTTATAGCCTCAGCTTGAGTGACCTAAACATTTTATGAACTCTAGTAAATATGTTTAGCTACAACCTGTGGATATCCCCTAGTCCATATTTATAGTCCCAAAATTTCCAGCGTCAGTGACGTCACTGTACTGAACACTAGGGGATAAATGTCAACAGTGTTGCAAGTGGCTGACCTGAATACACGCTATTGCAGGTAGGTAGGTAGATTGTATCTGATAGGGATAAAGTGAGCTTTATAGGGACAAACAGAAACCAATACACACACACACACATACACACACACACACACACACACACACACAACGTACGCGCGCAGACATACGCACACACACACACACACACAGAGGGAAGAGGAAAAAACAAACCCCAAATATACTATCAACACAGAAGGGAGATAATACAAACCCCAAATATACTATCTAAACATGGAAGAGGAAGAATACAAATCCCATACCTACTATCCACACGGAGGTGAGATGTAAAAAAAATAAACCCCATATCTACAATCCACGCAGAGGGAAGAAGAAATAAATAACCCAATATACACTATCCTCAAAGAGGGAAGAGGAAAAAGCCATAATATACTAACCACACAGAGGGAAGAAGAAAACCATTATACACTATCCACACGGAGTGAAGAAATAGCCCTTTATATATACTATCAACATAGAATGAAGAAAATAACCCATTATATTCCATCAACACAGTGAAGAAGAAAAAGTTTTTTCAAAGCACCTAAGCCCTCACCTGCAATGACCAACTCTGCCAAGCACCTACGCCCCACCCCACCCCCAACACTACAAAACCCATTTAACCCGTCATTTTATGGCATCAGTGTGTGATTTAGGAAACATCAAGACACAAAATGATGATGGATGAATAGACTGACTATTGTTTACCGACTTGCATGCCTAAAGAGCGTGCGTGAAGGAAAACATCCTTTCATTTCAATTCTAACTAAAACATGTTCCAGAGGGAAAGAGATAGGTGAAAGAGCACAATTTCATAAAGTGTGAGTAAAAAACAAATCACGCCATCCTTATTATAGAATATCAAGACTAAGAGACACTTACGTTTTCTTTCTGCTCTATTCTCTTTTAGAAGGTAGTATGAAATTTCACATCAGGGCCAACGCATCGGCTCACATTGTCAATTTTTCCATTTCCATGTCTTGACTGGCACAAGTTCTTCATCATCTTCAATTTCTTCTTCTTCTGAATCCCTCTTCTCTGTTTCGTTTTGTTTCTGTTTCTTCTCTTTTCTCGTAGGGCACTCTGAATCCCAGTGTCCTTTCTCCCGACAACGATATTAGGTATCTTGACTTTTGTCTCTCTTTCTTAGACGAAGCAGGTATTCTGGAGACAAATACCCATTTACCTTTGCAGATATAGCAAACTTCATTAGCACTTACACACTTTCGTATGACTCTCATCAAATCAACGACCAAAAGAGTAAGTTTTGTTGCCACTTTCGCCTGTGAATTATGCTTTCGTATGACTTTTAGCAAATATTTGACCAGCAGGTCGATCTGTGCTGACTCTTCCATCTTCTTGATCGTTTGAGAGTGGAATGAATACTCTGACGCTAAGACACTCTCCCTATATACAGGGACCTGCTGCGATGAAACCTAGTCAAATGTAATTTTGCAATGAGATGAAACGATTTCATTGAGAAAGTAAAAGGCAATGATGTACCGTATCGCTTCACATAAGACCTGAAGTGTTAGCTCAAATCCGTGTCAGCGATTTCGAAGACGACATAACTGAACTTTAATCAATGCTCTCCATTATGCCACAAAACCACGAGTCCTGTTTCACGCCAAAAGAAATTTTGTTCGGTCCATAAAAAATAGTATCACATCTGAGAAACGCAAAAACGAACTTCTAGAAAACTGAGAACGACGGCTTACACCTACAGCGTGAAATGCATGAGTTCAAGTAGTGCGTAAAACTTAGTCAAATTAACTTTTTATAGTCAAGACGAAACGATCTCTTTTCGAACAAGAAAGCAGACACCAAGCGACAATGGCGATCCGTGTCACACAACACTTTTCAAAATGTGTATTATTAGAGGTTTGTTCTAGCGATCTACACGGTTAAATTAAATGTTGATGTATTTTGCAATAAGACGGACATAATTTCCATGGGATCGCCCATGGTACCATTGTTCGTGCATTAGTTTAATTTTGTAAAATATTTTTTTATATAAATCGCCTATAGGATAGACCCAGTAAAGCATGGCCATTCTCGTCACTGTGTGAATAGCTACTCAAGTCAATTCGAAGTGAACGCGGTAAGAAAATAAGTATAGCCAATGAAATGGCTTACAACGGGTGATGCATTGTTTTGTTCTAGGACTGTGTGGCATAATAATCCCTACGCTCTTGTGTTGTTACCATTACAGTGCAGACAGACTGGAATGTGAACTTACAAGCCCCCTTTGTGTATTGTACCATTTCTTCTTACCACATCAAAATACTGAGCGTCACAGTATTGGTTCGCGTTTTCAAGCTGACCATTTTTTTATATCTCATTTAAACATTTTAACATAAACACTCACACTCACATCGGTAGAGTCAGAACAGACGTGTTACAGTATTGAGGGGCATGTTATCATTTTTTTTTCTTCAAACTAATAAATTTGGGGTTTGTATGAAGTAAAGAACCGAAAGTACAGTGAACCTCAAGGATGATGACCCAATCTGTCTGTCTATTGATGCGTGTATTTACTTAAGAAGAAATATGACCTCTAAAACGCAAAGAGATACGGCAAGCATGATTAGAATAAACACAACGATGTTTTCTTTCACGCCCGTGTAATTTAGAGTTTCAATCGTCTTTGAAGACAAACTTGGTCTCCTTTTGTAGGGCTTGAAATAAAATAAAAAAAATGAAAAATCTTAAGCACTTTGCTATAGATAATTTCATCAACAGACTAAACAACATAAATACCGTTACAACAATAGAAAGCCTTAAATCTTCTATCAAAAAGAAATGCATCAAAAAAATTAAAGATTAACGATAACTAACCAATGAAACCGAATTTAACAAAGGCAATGACATGTGAAGAAATGCCTCTCACTTTGGAAAGGTAGGCGAATGTACTCTGTCATGCACCATCAACTTGAAAAAAATTATAAATAGAGAGAAACCTGAATTCAAAATTCAGTTGTTTTTTTTCTTCAAAATTGTTTCGTTTCTTTTTTCTTTTTTTGGAACAAATCTAAGCACTAATATAGAGTGGAAAAGGGAAAATGCACATACAAGCTTTGATATTTCTGAAAAAATGAGGGGATATTCCTAACGTTCATAACCACCTATATATGCTTGGACTTGTCTGTGACTTATCCACAAAACAAGATGTTCATATTTCTGGTCAAACTGCATGTGTGTGCGTGTTTTGGAAAATGGTAAAAATTGGATATACAATTTTCTCGTGACACTTATAAAGTGAAGAGTCTGTGCAAGTGTCAAAAGCCAAAGTCATATAAGTTTTGTATTTTGTACGGCTTGTAAAGATTTCCACTTTAGAAAATGTGAAGTATCACAAGTTATTATCACAAATAGAAGTGGAACACAGGGGCTTGCAAGAAAGAAAATAACCCAGACAGTTGGTGTCATCAAGAGTGCTAGAGACGGTACCCGAACTTGCTTGCTTGCTTACTTGAATTAAAGTGATTTTCGCTCTAATGGAGCATGTATCACTGGTTTAATCACGCACCGCGTGATTTTTAATTACTCCTGGGGAAGGAAAGAGAGCCTCATCCCCCAGGCTTTTCTGTACTCACAGACTATTTTTAAATTTAGCCACTCAGATGTAGGACTAACTAGTCCTTAACAACCTGACGGAAAGGCTTTAAACATGAGTGGGAATTGTCTCACCACACACTCATTTTTCTGTCCGAGCGTGGTAAAGGAGGAAAAAGGTGCACAGCAAGACAGCCATGGATGTTAAGTACTCACCAAAACGCTAGCCGTTACTTATTTCAAATCAAGTCATGTCACCAAAAAAGACGACGTGTACGACATCAAAGGCATTGTCAAACGCAGAAACCGTAAAGTAGGCAAACGACGTGTCAAAGAAGTCTAAGTACGTTGGAAAAGATATCCGCCCAGTTTTCATTCTTGGATCGACGCTTTGCACGTTATCGACTATAAAAAGAAGTGACCATCATGCCCTTTCACACAGATTCAGCTACTGCGATCACTCCTTCACCTAGTTCTTCTCTGCAAGATTTACAAAAACAACCCTTGTGGGTGTGGTGTGGAGAACGTGTGCCTAAAGCGCAAATCGTCTTTTTCTGCCAAATCTTCGTGGTGTATTGTGTCATCGGGGCAGCCATCGCCAATTTGAGTTTGCAACAAGGAGACAAACAATTGTGGACCATTTTATTGAGCAGTTGCATCGGTTACCTGCTTCCCAATCCCTCCCTGAAATTCTCTTCCAACGGGAACCAGGGGAACCTTGTGTCCAGTGCCAGTGCCAGTCACCACTCCAACAACAACCCATTTTGGGCGGAGACACTCCTCTGACTTCCAGTAACACCTCGGAGAGCCACAGAACTCTGGAATTATGAGCAATAACAACCAATTTTACTTAACCTTACCCAGTGACAGTTCCATGGAGGTGTTTCCCAAGAACACGTTGTGCTGTTACACGGTCAAATTACCTCAGACCATCCAGTTAGATCACGAAGCCCATTGGGGCGTGGCTTTAGTGGAAATCATTCACCCAACACAAATCAAAAACATCACCGAAAAGCAAAACACTTTCGAGGTGGAAATCCTGAATGCCCAATTGGAGGAAGAAATCAATAAAATCGGGTTTTTAGGGGACACAAGAGCAGCCAACAATCCAGCCTTCATTATCTACACCTTGAAAATTCCTTCAGGTTATTATTTTAGTGGTGAACATTTGGTGGACACTATTGCGGACAGGTTCAACTTAGCCTTTGGCAAAGCACTGAACAGAGCCAAAAAAAGTGTGAAGATTGAGTACCATAAAGTGGCTTATCGTCTCATGATCAAATTTCAAGATACGGACACACTGTCCCTCAGGTTCAATGGTAGTTTGTTTGAAATTTTGGGTGGACATGCAGAAATGGTCGCAAACAATTTGAGCCCCAAGATCAACAGTAATATGGATTTTTACAGAGCTTTTGGAAACCCGGTAGAACTGAACCAAGGACTTAATTTGATCTTTGTGTATTCCGATGTGGTGGAGTACAACGTGGTGGGACACACCTCTGTGCCGTTACTGCGTGTCAATCCTTTCAAAGTGGATAGTACCACAAACAATGACCAGGAAGGTGCAAACACCTATCACGTGCACCGTGAATTTGTACATCCTCACTATTTGCCCGTCAGTAAGTCGTATTTAGACACTGTCAACATTGCTATAAAAGGAGATCTGGGACAAAATATTCCATTCTCCAAAGGGAAAGTTACAGTGAAACTCCATTTTCGAAAACGGTTCTCTAACGAATTGTAAGTCAAGACAGCGACGAGGGACATTTTCACCCTATAAAATCCGGCCAGATGCGTGTGGAATTTCAGTTTGCAGAAAATCTATGCGCAGATAATACGGTGAACGTCCTCCTGTATGCTGAATTTGACAATACTATATAAACCAACAGTTTGAGAAAAGTCATTCTAGACTATTAGAAGTCATGGAAAACTTTTATCTATCAATGTTTATATAGTAGGGATTCTTTGGACATGGAATGTGAAGATCCTGAGGAAGGAGAACCCCAAGACAAAGACGAAGAAGTCATCATGATGAAGTCTAGATGACCAGAACAAGAATCACATTTAGTTTCCTGTTATGCTATATTCTTGACAGAAAAAATTAAGGAATTGATCAAGAAAGATTGCTATGGATGTCATAACGATCATCCCAGTGAAATTCAACACGAGAAATGCCTGATGCTGAGTCAAGAAGAAAAATTGGACGAATATCTGGACGAAGCTTAGAGTCTCATCTCGGAAGAATTCGTGTTGAACGAGTGGTATAAAGGCTTGGATAAACATTCTTCTCCTCCATTAACCACTCAAGAGATCCATCGCATCAAAGCTCTCTTGGACCAGAGTAAGAAGTCGGAGCTAAACGCCTTTTACTTGTCAGACATTTTCAAGCAAAAGGTCAGGATCGAATTGATGACTTATCATTACCTGTGAAGAAGAAGAAGAAAAAACAACACAAAACGATACCTGGGAACTTTATTACCTTTTGAACCACAGTTCGTACACGGCTTCTTGGAATCCTGTCGTCTGTGCTAAAGATGAACTCCCTCATCGCAAACCTCAAGACCATCAAGCTTATGTGATCAACAGTCATCTCCCAGGAACCCACTGGGTAGCCGTCTACTTTCCTCAAGAAGGATGTGTGGAATATTTCGATTCGTATGGATTGCCCCCTTTGGAAGACGATATCATTGACTTTATGAGAAGAAATGCTCAGACCACCCGATTAAATAATGTGAAATTGCAAGGCACAGATTCCTTGGTGTGTGGACAATATTGTGTGCATTTTCTGCATCATCGTAGTCTGGGCTATTCTTTAGAACATTTAGTGACTCATTTTGATCCTCGTTCTTCTTCTAGACACGATGAGAAAGTAGATCGATGGTTTTGTGACTAGTATGCTTATCTTTTGTCTCTAACTAGGAAACGTAGTGTCCATCAATGGCCTAATGACTTCCAACAGTGGAAATCACAATTTCATTCACAACGTTGTCAGCCCTGTCCAAAATAATGTGTGAGTTGAAAAAGAAATGTTTGTGATTAGAAAAAAATGTTTGATGTTATATTGTTGGATTATTGTTAAAAAATGTTAGAACTGTTTGTTAGTGTTAAGTAATTTGGAATAAAAAATGTTGTGTTTTGAAGAAAAAAATGCCTTTGTGGTTTGTTTAACTATAGGTATCCTGATTCATGCTCTTTGACTTCTCTCTATCCCTCCCATAACACTATTTGAACGGTTCGACTCGAAAACTGTGTAGTAATGTTTTCGTTCACGTCCGCGCTTTGACCATAAAAACGAGGCAGTCTCCAGTCTGCCAATCCATTGTCGACTCATCTTCCTACGATGTGCTCAAGATTAGCCAAGTTGAACGAAGCCTATGTGAATTTGCATAGGGTCATGACAAGTCTGATACCGAGACCTGAAGAGATAGACAATATCATAATGTTGAAAGTCACTGAAGACCTGAAAGAAGAGCTCTTCAAGGAGGAATTCAAGAAGGAGAAAGAAGAATGGACGGAGAAGTACAGACTTCATAAACAGCAGAGAGAGCAGCAACAGCAGCAGCAGCATGAACCTGACAGAGGCTTTGTCAACAGTTGTATCGACACCAAAGAGTTCTTCTTCTCTTTCCGAAGAAGCAGTCCTTATCCTGTGAGAAAGCCTGTCGTCAGAGGAGGCCGCCATCTTATAACCTAAGCGATCGCCATAGCTTCAAGTTCCCCCCCCAAAAAAAAAAAAAATTTCAGGGCTACCCCATACTCTCGAAAAGAAATAACATTCCATTGCCTATGATATGTTAGTCAGTTAGAAGAAAAATACAGAAGTGAGTCTATCAGCACATGATTTCTTTATCTTGGTTAGAAAGTGTGACTCTAAGTCCTTCGTTTCCGTCGCTTATCAAAATTTTAAAAATAGTAATGTTCTGTAAAAAGTGAGTGAGTGTTTCTTTTAGGTCTGTGCGTTTTTTTTTTTTGTTGGTGATAATATGGATAATGTAAGTTCGGGTACAACGAAATTAAAAGAATTAGGCCCAGAACTCGGTGTGGAGGGAAGAAATATACGCAACAGCAGCAGGAGCAAGAAATGCAGACCTAGCCAGTTAGCACTCCACCCACCTCGAGAACACAAATAACATCTAGTCAACAGCCGACTATACCTAACAAACAACCCGCCCCGGAAAGAGTGGTGGAAAAACAAAGGGCCAATTATGTTAGACAAACGGTATGGCAAACTCAAATGTAATTTTCGGAGGCAGTACGTTCTTTTCTCACTCCGATACTACAGGCAATCTCAGCTGAAAGAACAACCACAATAACAATAACAGGGACAGACACCATAGCAGCGGATTTGAAACTATCTACCTCAACTGAAGAATTAGTATCGGAACCAGAAGAGGAAACTGAGGCGGTTGAGGAGGAGGAGGGGGACGCTGACCCTCGTTGAGAAGTACACCGAAATGGGGCTAGATCAAGCATTGTATGACGTCAACAAAGCAGGGCAGTTTATTAGAGCCATACAATACGTTGCCTACACATCTCTAGACACCTTTAAACCATGACCTTCTCAATGGGGATTAGGGGTCAGAGTTCTTCCCCAATTCTACAGACAAGCCTACACTGGATACCCCCTCAGTCAACTGGTAGAAGCCGCTGCTTACCTTGCCGCCCATCATGGCTACGCATTTCCTGATATCAAGAATCATGAGACTAGGAGTGCGGAAAAGAACGTGAAAGCAAAAGAGAGACGTGTTACCTTCTAACAGAAAAAACAGCCTTTTTTAGGGCTCCAAAAGATTGCTTTTTATTAAATAGGGAACCATATTTGGCTTGGTATCCCTCTTTGACTAAACTATTCTCGAAACAAACTTGACCCATTGGAACACCGCAACAAACTTAACTTTTTAAACCTAACAGTGACCAAACTGGTATATGTTGCTTAGACATAATAATTTAAATAAGATCACTATGGCTATTTTTATGTACACTAAGTACTAATATTAGACAGATATGTTAGGAAGTAGGAAATGTAACAGACTCGTTAGATTTGAAGTAATTGCACAGGTGGTTAACACATTATTGGTACTTTTTATTGTCCATTAGCAAAAAAACGGGACTTGATTTGAAATAAGTACGGGCTAGCGTTTTGGTGAGTACTTAACATCCATGGCTGTCTTGCTGTGCACCTTTTTCCTCCTTTACCACGCTCGGACAGAAAAATGAGTGTGTGGTGAGACAATTCCCACTCATGTTTAAAGCCTTTCCGTCAGGTTGTTAAGGACTAGTTAGTCCTACATCTGAGTGGCTAAATTTAAAAATAGTCTGTGAGTACAGAAAAGCCTGGGGGATGAGGCTCTCTTTCCTTCCCCAGGAGTAATTAAAAATCACGCGGTGCGTGATTAAACCAGTGATACATGCTCCATTAGAGCGAAAATCACTTTAATTCAAGTAAGCAAGCAAGCAAGTTCGGGTACCGTCTCTAGCACTCTTGATGACACCAACTGTCTGGGTTATTTTCTTTCTTGCAAGCCCCTGTGTTCCACTTCTATTTGTGATAATAACTTGTGATACTTCACATTTTCTAAAGTGGAAATCTTTACAAGCCGTACAAAATACAAAACTTATATGACTTTGGCTTTTGACACTTGCACAGACTCTTCACTTTATAAGTGTCACGAGAAAATTGTATATCCAATTTTTACCATTTTCCAAAACACGCACACACATGCAGTTTGACCAGAAATATGAACATCTTGTTTTGTGGATAAGTCACAGACAAGTCCAAGCATATATAGGTGGTTATGAACGTTAGGAATATCCCCTCATTTTTTCAGAAATATCAAAGCTTGTATGTGCATTTTCCCTTTTCCACTCTATATTAGTGCTTAGATTTGTTCCAAAAAAAGAAAAAAGAAACGAAACAATTTTGAAGAAAAAAAACAACTGAATTTTGAATTCAGGTTTCTCTCTATTTATAATTTTTTTCAAGTTGATGGTGCATGACAGAGTACATTCGCCTACCTTTCCAAAGTGAGAGGCATTTCTTCACATGTCATTGCCTTTGTTAAATTCGGTTTCATTGGTTAGTTATCGTTAATCTTTAATTTTTTTGATGCATTTCTTTTTGATAGAAGATTTAAGGCTTTCTATTGTTGTAACGGTATTTATGTTGTTTAGTCTGTTGATGAAATTATCTATAGCAAAGTGCTTAAGATTTTTCATTTTTTTTATTTTATTTCAAGCCCTACAAAAGGAGACCAAGTTTGTCTTCAAAGACGATTGAAACTCTAAATTACACGGGCGTGAAAGAAAACATCGTTGTGTTTATTCTAATCATGCTTGCCGTATCTCTTTGCGTTTTAGAGGTCATATTTCTTCTTAAGTAAATACACGCATCAATAGACAGACAGATTGGGTCATCATCCTTGAGGTTCACTGTACTTTCGGTTCTTTACTTCATACAAACCCCAAATTTATTAGTTTGAAGAAAAAAAAATGATAACATGCCCCTCAATACTGTAACACGTCTGTTCTGACTCTACCGATGTGAGTGTGAGTGTTTATGTTAAAATGTTTAAATGAGATATAAAAAAATGGTCAGCTTGAAAACGCGAACCAATACTGTGACGCTCAGTATTTTGATGTGGTAAGAAGAAATGGTACAATACACAAAGGGGGCTTGTAAGTTCACATTCCAGTCTGTCTGCACTGTAATGGTAACAACACAAGAGCGTAGGGATTATTATGCCACACAGTCCTAGAACAAAACAATGCATCACCCGTTGTAAGCCATTTCATTGGCTATACTTATTTTCTTACCGCGTTCACTTCGAATTGACTTGAGTAGCTATTCACACAGTGACGAGAATGGCCATGCTTTACTGGGTCTATCCTATAGGCGATTTATATAAAAAAATATTTTACAAAATTAAACTAATGCACGAACAATGGTACCATGGGCGATCCCATGGAAATTATGTCCGTCTTATTGCAAAATACATCAACATTTAATTTAACCGTGTAGATCGCTAGAACAAACCTCTAATAATACACATTTTGAAAAGTGTTGTGTGACACGGATCGCCATTGTCGCTTGGTGTCTGCTTTCTTGTTCGAAAAGAGATCGTTTCGTCTTGACTATAAAAAGTTAATTTGACTAAGTTTTACGCACTACTTGAACTCATGCATTTCACGCTGTAGGTGTAAGCCGTCGTTCTCAGTTTTCTAGAAGTTCGTTTTTGCGTTTCTCAGATGTGATACTATTTTTTATGGACCGAACAAAATTTCTTTTGGCGTGAAACAGGACTCGTGGTTTTGTGGCATAATGGAGAGCATTGATTAAAGTTCAGTTATGTCGTCTTCGAAATCGCTGACACGGATTTGAGCTAACACTTCAGGTCTTATGTGAAGCGATACGGTACATCATTGCCTTTTACTTTCTCAATGAAATCGTTTCATCTCATTGCAAAATTACATTTGACTAGGTTTCATCGCAGCAGGTCCCTGTATATAGGGAGAGTGTCTTAGCGTCAGAGTATTCATTCCACTCTCAAACGATCAAGAAGATGGAAGAGTCAGCACAGATCGACCTGCTGGTCAAATATTTGCTAAAAGTCATACGAAAGCATAATTCACAGGCGAAAGTGGCAACAAAACTTACTCTTTTGGTCGTTGATTTGATGAGAGTCATACGAAAGTGTGTAAGTGCTAATGAAGTTTGCTATATCTGCAAAGGTAAATGGGTATTTGTCTCCAGAATACCTGCTTCGTCTAAGAAAGAGAGACAAAAGTCAAGATACCTAATATCGTTGTCGGGAGAAAGGACACTGGGATTCAGAGTGCCCTACGAGAAAAGAGAAGAAACAGAAACAAAACGAAACAGAGAAGAGGGATTCAGAAGAAGAAGAAATTGAAGATGATGAAGAACTTGTGCCAGTCAAGACATGGAAATGGAAAAATTGACAATGTGAGCCGATGCGTTGGCCCTGATGTGAAATTTCATACTACCTTCTAAAAGAGAATAGAGCAGAAAGAAAACGTAAGTGTCTCTTAGTCTTGATATTCTATAATAAGGATGGCGTGATTTGTTTTTTACTCACACTTTATGAAATTGTGCTCTTTCACCTATCTCTTTCCCTCTGGAACATGTTTTAGTTAGAATTGAAATGAAAGGATGTTTTCCTTCACGCACGCTCTTTAGGCATGCAAGTCGGTAAACAATAGTCAGTCTATTCATCCATCATCATTTTGTGTCTTGATGTTTCCTAAATCACACACTGATGCCATAAAATGACGGGTTAAATGGGTTTTGTAGTGTTGGGGGTGGGGTGGGGCGTAGGTGCTTGGCAGAGTTGGTCATTGCAGGTGAGGGCTTAGGTGCTTTGAAAAAACTTTTTCTTCTTCACTGTGTTGATGGAATATAATGGGTTATTTTCTTCATTCTATGTTGATAGTATATATAAAGGGCTATTTCTTCACTCCGTGTGGATAGTGTATAATGGTTTTCTTCTTCCCTCTGTGTGGTTAGTATATTATGGCTTTTTCCTCTTCCCTCTTTGAGGATAGTGTATATTGGGTTATTTATTTCTTCTTCCCTCTGCGTGGATTGTAGATATGGGGTTTATTTTTTTTACATCTCACCTCCGTGTGGATAGTAGGTATGGGATTTGTATTCTTCCTCTTCCATGTTTAGATAGTATATTTGGGGTTTGTATTATCTCCCTTCTGTGTTGATAGTATATTTGGGGTTTGTTTTTTCCTCTTCCCTCTGTGTGTGTGTGTGTGTGTGCGTATGTCTGCGCGCGTACGTTGTGTGTGTGTGTGTGTGTGTGTGTGTGTGTGTGTGTGTGTGTGTGTATGTGTGTGTGTGTATTGGTTTCTGTTTGTCCCTATAAAGCTCACTTTATCCCTATCAGATACAATCTACCTACCTACCTGCAATAGCGTGTATTCAGGTCAGCCACTTGCAACACTGTTGACATTTATCCCCTAGTGTTCAGTACAGTGACGTCACTGACGCTGGAAATTTTGGGACTATAAATATGGACTAGGGGATATCCACAGGTTGTAGCTAAACATATTTACTAGAGTTCATAAAATGTTTAGGTCACTCAAGCTGAGGCTATAAAAAGATAGTGGGGTTTTCCAAAGGAATAACCCACAAGTTGTAGTATAAATAGATAGTGGGATTTCATAGGAATTTTAGCTGATTATAGCTATAAATAGATACATGGGTGTTTATCCACGATCGTCACACAAGTTGATATTGCAAGTAGTTACTAATTTTATCCATTTTAGTCTAAACCATTGTAACTTACTTTTCGGGGATATGTTTATTTTCCTTTAAATTCTGGGACAATTTCGTCTTTTTAGCGTTACTTTTAGTCACATCCATTTCGTCGTTGAGCATTTCCTTGATTATAGCTATTTATAGCATCATTACAATTATGCAAATTTTTGAACACCCCAGCAAGATTTCAGGTCTTGGTAATGCTTTATATATAAATCTCAAGGTTGTACTAGTGTATGTATGTCTCTGTCTCTGTTGTGTTTGACCCTCTACCATCATTGTCCTTAGACAATCCTACCATGTTCAATTCCCCTTGACGCTATACAGACCCACCATGTTCAATTTCCATATGTTAAAATCCCCTTGACGCTAGACAGTCCCACGATTTATTCCCATGTTCAATTTCCCTTGACGCTAGAGTGGCCCATGATTTTTCCCCATGTTAAATTTCCCTTGTCCCTAGACTGACCCAAAATAGATTCCCATGTTAATTCCCATTGTCCCCAGAGTGCCGGGCCAGTTTTCCCCGTGTTAAATTTACATAGTCCCCAGAGTGCCGGGACCCTGTTTTTAATGGTAAGTCCCATTGTCCCTATGGTGCCCCACTTTACTACTGTAGTACGTTGATAGATTATATTTAGTTTATGGTAGGCAGTACGTTGATATACAACATTTAGTTCATAGTAGGTAGTACGTTGATATGCTACATGTAGTCCATGGAAGTTTCACCGTTGATAGATTAAATTTAATTCATGGTAGGTGTATTGATAGTTTACATTTAATTCATGGTAGGTAGTACTTTGATAAATTACATTTAGTTCATGGTAGGAAGTAAGTTGATAGATTATATTTAGTTCATGGTAGGCAGTACGTTGATAGACGACATTGAGTTCATAGTAGGTAGTACGTTGATATACTACATCTAGTTCATGGTAGGTAGTACGTTGATAGATTACATTTAATTCGTGGTAGGTAGTACGTTGATATACTACATTTAGTTCATGGTAAGCAGTACGTTGATAGATTACATTTAGTTCATGGTAGGTAGTACGTTGATAGATTATATTTAATTCTTGGTATTTAGTACGTTGATAGATTACATTTAATTCATGGTAGATAGTACGTTGATAAATTACATTTAGTTCATGGTACGCAGTACGTTGATAGATTAAATTTAATTCATGGTAGATAGCACGTTGATAGATTACATTTAGCTCATGGTAGGTAGCACGTTGATAGATTAAATTTAATTTATGGTAGATAGTACGTTGATAGACTACATTTAGTTCATGGTAGGCAGTACGTTGATATACTACATTTAGTTCATGGTAGGTAGTACGTTGATAGACGACATTTAGTTCATGGTAGGCAGTACGTTGATATGCTACATTTAGTTCATGGTAGGTAGCACGTTGATATGCTACATTTAGTTCATGGTAGGTAGCACGTTGATATACTACATTTAGTTCATGGTAGGCAGCACGTTGATATACTACATTTAATTCGTGGTAGGTAGTACGTTGATATACTACATTTAGTTCATGGTAGGTAGCACGTTGATATACTACATTTAGTTCATGGTAGGTAGTACGTTGATATACTACATTTAATACGTGGTAGGTAGTACGTTGATATACTACATTTAGTTCATGTTAGGTAGCACGTTGATATACTACATTTAGTTCATGGTAGGTAGTACGTTGATATACTACATTTAGTTCATGTTAGGTAGCACGTTGATAGACTACATTTAGTTCATGGTAGGTAGTACGTTGATATACTACATTTAGTTCATGGTAGGTAGTACGTTGATATACTACATTTAGTTCATGTTAGGTAGTACGTTGATATACTACATTTAGTTCATAGTAGGTAGTACGTTGATATACTACATTTAGTTCATGTTAGGTAGTACGTTGATATACTACATTTAGTTCATAGTAGGTAGTACGTTGATAGACGACATTTAGTTCATGGTAGGCAGTACGTTGATAGACTACATTTAGTTCATGGTAGATAGTACGTTGATATACTACATGTAGTTCATGGTAGGCAGTACGTTGATATACTACATTTAGTTCATGGTAGGTAGTACGTTGATAGACGACATTTAGTTCATGGTAGGCAGTACGTTGATAGACTACATTTAGTTCATGGTAGGCAGTACGTTGATATACTACATTTAGTTCATGGTAGGTAGTACGTTGATATACTACATTTAATTCGTGGTAGATAGTACGTTGATAGACTACATTTAGTTCATGGTAGGCAGTACGTTGATATACTACATTTAGTTCATGGTAGGTAGTACGTTGATAGACGACATTTAGTTCATGGTAGGCAGTACGTTGATAGACTACATTTAGTTCATGGTAGGCAGTACGTTGATATACTACATTTAGTTCATGGTAGGTAGTACGTTGATATACTACATTTAATTCGTGGTAGATAGTACGTTGATAGACTACATTTAATTCGTGGTAGGCAGTACGTTGATATACTACATTTAGTTCATGGTAGGTAGTCCATTGATATACTACATTTAGTTCGTGGTAGGTGGTACGTTGATATACTACATTTAGTTCATGGTAGGCAGTACGTTGATATACTACATTTAGTTCATAGTAGGTAGTACCTTGATAGACGACATTTAGTTCATGGTAGATAGTACGTTGATATACTACATTTAATTCGTGGTAGATAGTACGTTGATATACTACATTTAATTCATGGTAGGCAGTACGTTGATATACTACATTTAGTTCATAGTAGGTAGTACGTTGATATACTACATTTAGTTCATGGTAGATAGTACGTTGATATACTACATTTAATTCGTGGTAGATAGTACGTTGATATACTACATTAAATTCGTGGTAGATAGTACGTTGATATACTACATTTAATTCATGGTAGGTAGTACATTGATATACTACATTTAGTTCATGGTAGGCAGTACGTTGATATACTACATTTAATTCGTGGTAGGCAGTACGTTGATATACTACATTTAATTCGTGGTAGGTAGTACGTTGATATACTACATCTAGTTCATGGTAGGTAGAACGTTGATATACTACATTTAGTTCATGGTAGGCAGTACGTTGATATACTACATTTAGTTCATAGTAGGTAGTACGTTGATATACTACATTTAGTTCATAGTAGGCAGTACGTTGATATACTACATTTAGTTCATGGTAGGTAGCACGTTGATATACTACATTTAGTTCATGGTAGGCAGTACGTTGATATACAACACTTAGTTCATGGTACGTAGTACGTTGATATACTACATTTAGTTCATGGTAGGCAGTACGTTGATAGACTACATTTAGTTCATAGTAGGTAGTACGTTGATATACTACATTTAGTTCATGTTAGGCAGTACGTTGATATACTACATTTAGTTCATAGTAGGTAGTACGTTGATAGACGACATTTAGTTCATGGTAGGCAGTACGTTGATAGACTACATTTAGTTCATGGTAGGTAGTACGTTGATATGCTACATTTAGTTCATGGTAGGTAGTACGTTGATATACTACATTTAATTCGTGGTAGATAGTACGTTGATAGACGACATTTAGTTCATGGTAGGCAGTACGTTGATAGACTACATTTAGTTCATGGTAGATAGTACGTTGATAGACGACATTTAGTTCATGGTAGGCAGTACGTTGATAGACTACATTTAGTTCATGGTAGGTAGTACGTTGATATACTACATTTAGTTCATGGTAGGCAGTACGTTGATATACTACATTTAGTTCATGGTAGGTAGTACGTTGATAGACGACATTTAGTTCATGGTAGGCAGTACGTTGATAGACTACATTTAGTTCATGGTAGATAGTACGTTGATAGACGACATTTAGTTCATGGTACGCAGTACGTTGATAGACTACATTTAGTTCATGGTAGGTAGGACGTTGATATACTACATTTAGTTCATGGTAGGTAGTACGTTGATATACTACATTTAATTCGTGGTAGATAGTACATTGATATACTACATTTAATTCGTGGTAGGCAGTACGTTGATATACTACATTTAATTCGTGATAGATAGTACGTTGATATACTACATTTAGTTCATGGTAGGCAGTACGTTGATATACTACATTTAATTCGTGGTAGATAGTACGTTGATATACTACATTTAGTTCATGGTAGGCAGTACGTTGATATACTACATTTAATTCGTGGTAGATAGTACGTTGATATACTACATTTAGTTCATGGTAGGCAGTACGTTGATATACTACATTTAATCCGTGGTAGATAGTACGTTGATATACTACATTTAATTCGTGGTAGGCAGTACGTTGATATACTACATTTAATTCGTGGCAGATAGTACGTTGATATACTACATTTAGTTCATGGTAGGCAGTACGTTGATATACTACATTTAATTCGTGGTAGGTAGTACGTTGATATACTACATTTAGTTCATGGTAGGCAGTACGTTGATATACTACATTTAATTCGTGGTAGGCAGTACGTTGATATACTACATTTAGTTCATGGTAGGCAGTACGTTGATATACTACATTTAGTTCATGGTAGGCAGTACGTTGATATACTACATTTAGTTCATAGTAGGTAGTGCGTTGATATACTACATTTAATTCGTGGTAGGTAGTACCTTGATATACTACATTTAATTCGTGGTAGATATTACGTTGATATACTACATTTAATTCGTGGTAGATAGTACGTTGATATACTACATTTAATTCGTGGTAGATAGTACGTTGATATACTACATTTAATTCGTGGTAGATAGTACGTTGATATACTACATTTAATTCGTGGTAGGTAGTACGTTGATATACTACATTTAGTTCATAGTAGGTAGTACGTTGATAGACTACATTTAGTTCATGGTAGGCAGTACGTTGATATACTACATTTAGTTCATGGTAGGCAGTACGTTGATATACTACATTTAATTCGTGGTAGATAGTACGTTGATATACTACATTTAATTCGTGGTAGATAGTACGTTGATATACTACATTTAGTTCATGGTAGGCAGTACGTTGATATACTACATTTAGTTCATGGTAGGCAGTACGTTGATATACTACATTTCGTTCATAGTAGGTAGTACGTTGATATACTACATTTAATTCGTGGTAGGTAGTACGTTGATATACTACATTTAATTCGTGGTAGATAGTACGTTGATATACTACATTTAATTCGTGGTAGGTAGTACGTTGATATACTACATTTAATTCGTGGTAGGTAGTACGTTGATATACTACATTTAGTTCATGGTAGGCAGTACGTTGATATACTACATTTAGTTCATGGTAGGTAGAACGTTGATATACTACATTTAGTTCATGGTAGGCAGTACGTTGATATACTACATTTAGTTCATGGTAGGTAGTACGTTGATATACTACATTTAGTTCATGGTAGGTAGCACGTTGATATACAACATTTAGTTCATGGTAGGTAGTACGTTGATATACAACATTTAGTTCATGGTAGGCAGTACGTTGATAGACTACATTTAGTTCATGGTAGGTAGCACGTTGATATACTACATTTAGTTCATGGTAGGCAGTACGTTGATAGACTACATTTAGTTCATGGTAGGTAGCACGTTGATATACAACATTTAGTTCATGGTAGGTAGTACGTTGATATACTACATTTAGTTCATTGTATGTAGCACGTTCATAGACTACATTTAGTTCATGGTAAATAGTACGTTGATAGATTACCTTTTGTTCATTGTAGGTAGTACGTTGATAGACGACATTTAGTTCGTAGTCGGGACGTAGTACGTTGATAGATTTTATATAGTTCATGGTATTTAGGTAGCATGTTAATAAATTACATTTAGTTTATGGTAGATAGCATTTTGATAGATTGCAATTAGTTCATGGTATGAATGTGGTCGGATTTAGTGGTTTGCATGTAATAGAAATTATGCATTGCATGAATTTCATTTATTAGTCTGATGCGAATTGTGAGAATTAATTAATAAATATCTCCAACCTGTGCTACATAACAGGAAGGGGTTCAGGCGACAGCCACATTACGGTTGATGGCCCAAAGAGGTTGGAGAGAGAGAGAGAGAGAGAAGCTACGGCAACACACGCCTTTCTCCAACATTGATTTGGAAAGGACCTGGCACAACCAGGTTATGCTGACATGCCGAGAATTTTGAGTCTGATCATTCACTTGATTATATGATTAAATTTGCTTTATCAGTATAACAAAACTTACTAATTGCATTTCGCTTAAATTGTATCATTCAAATGTTATAGTCAGTTACATATTGATTATATAATTTATTAAATTGTTATATTTGCCATACGTGGATTCGTAATGTTCTATTATATATCTTTGCTAAGATCTCTGTTATTCCACCCATTAATTTCATATTGTAGTTTATTGTTTGCTCTACCTGGGCAATAACATCGTGGCTATCAACTCCCAGATAACGATAGCCAAAGCACTTTAACAGGTAGGGGATCATATTATATCACTCACGCTCTAACATGTAGTACGTTGAGGGGACTACATTTCATTCTTGGTAGGTAGCACGTTGATAGATAACATTTAGTTAATGGTAGGTAGTAGCACGTTGATAGATTACATTTAGTTAATTGTAGGTAGGTAGTATATTGGTAGATTACATTTACGTCACAGTATATAATAAGTTGATAGACTACATATAGTTCATGGTAGTTTTACGTTCATAGAGTACGTGTACGTTATGGTAGATAGTAAGTTGAAAGACTACATTTAGATCATGAAAAGTGTTACGTTGATAGATTACATGTAGTTCAATGTAGGTAGGGCATTATAATAATAATAATAATGAGGACTTTGTATAGCGCCTAATCTTTAGATGCTCTAAGCGCTTTACAACATTAGACAACACCTATAAGATAAAAAAACTTATAATAATATGATTACAAAAACAAACACCATGAAATGAGAAAACATTAAAAAAACAAAAACATGCTGAGAATATTTAAGGTAGGAAACAGTATTAGGTCTTTAAGTTTGTTCTTGCAGTCGAAAGAAGTGAGTTGTGAGAGCCCTCTTGAATGTGATCACTGTGTCTTTGTGTCTAAGTTCAGTGGGCAATTCATTCCACGTTGCTGGGCCCTGGTATGCAAAAGAACGCTGTCCATATGATTTTGTTTTCATAGTGGGAATAATGAGTATACGATTGTCAGAAGTGGAACGTAAGTATCTTGCTGGTGTGTACACATGGGTGAGGTCGGATAGGTATGTTTGACTAGAGTCCTACAGTGAAACGTAGCACAGAGAACAAATTTTGTGTTTGATTCTGGATCGAATGGATAGCCAGTGTAGGGTACAGAGCAGCGGGGAGGTGTGCTCTGATCATAGTACTCTAAGTATGATCCGAGCAGCTGTGTTTTGAACTTTCTGAAATTTCTGGAGCAGATATTGAGATGAACCAGACAGAATTGAGTTACAATAGTCCACTCTTGAAAGTATTAATGAACACACGTGTTTTAGAGGCATCAGCTGAAAGATATTTGCGAATTGAGCTGATGGGTCTGAGCTCAAGACATGCAGCCTTGCATATGTTTATGACATGTTGGTGCAATGTGAGAGTACTGTCCAGAGTAACACCTAGGTTTCGTACTGATTGTGTAAATTTAATGTTGGTGTTGCTGATATTTATTGTTTGAGGTAAAGGATGTGATAGTTTATTATATTTCTTTCATTTTAGTTTGGTAGCATGTTGATGTACTACATTTACATTGATATATTCCATTTCGTTGGTGATAGGTAACAAGTTGATAGATTACATTTAGTTCATGGCAAGTAGTACGTTGATAGATTACATTTAATTCATGGTAGGTAGTACGTTGATAGACTACATTTCCGTCACTGTCGATAGTACGTTGGTTGACTACATTTAGTTCATGGCAGGTAGTACGTTGATAGATTAAATTTAGTTCATGGAAGGTAGTACGTTGATAGATTAAATTTAGTTCATGGAAGGTAGTACGTTGATAGATTAAATTTAGTTCATGGAAGGTAGTACGTTGATAGACTATATTTAGTTCATGGTAGGTAGTATGTAAGTAGATTAAATTTACGTTACGGTCGATAGTACGGTGGTAGATTACATTTAATTTATGGAAAGTAGAACGTTGATATTCAATTCATGGTAGCTAGTACGTTGATAGACTACATTTAGTTCATGGTAGTTAGTACGTTAATAGATTACATTTAATTCATGGTAGGTAGTACGTTGATAGATTAAATTTAGTTCATGGTAGGTAGCACGTTGATAGATTACATTTAATTCATGGTAGTTAGTACGTTGATAGATTACATTTAATTCATGGAAGGTAGTACGTTGATATTTAGTTTATGGAAGGTAGTACATTGATAGACTATATTTAGTTCATGGTAAGTAGTATGTAAGTAGATTAAAGTTACGGCACGGTCGATAGTACGTTGATAGATTACATTTAATTCATGGTAGGTAGTACGTTGATAGACTACATTTAGTTCATGCTAGGTAGTACGTTGATAGATTAAATTTAGCTAATGGTAGGTAGAATGTTGATGGACACACATGTACTAATGGTATGGAAAAATGGGAACCAGCCTGGAAATGAACATAAAATATAGTATATATGGGTTAGGCTGACCAGGATTGGATAATAACGTAAGTTATGTTGTAGGAAAAAGAATCTTTTGAGAGCTTATACTAGTTGTAAGCGGAAAAAAATAGAGACATTGTTTTATTGATGGAATTTCAGTCCTTTAACAATCTTGAGTTTGGAACATTCATTACTAAAATTAGCACCTGACTCTTTGGTGCGGAATTGAAAGCACACATTTCAAACACATGCAGGTCCAGAAAATGCTGCGGCTTATATCCATTCCTCTAAACAGAAGCTGACATCCAGGTTTCATCTATACTGATAAATATAGGTTTGATCAGGAGCACTCAAAATTTGTAAGTTATTTAATTTGTAATATCATGGTGTTTGCATAGGTTTACTATGGGAACTGAATTAGTACCGTGAGTCCTGATAGACTGCATTTAGTTCATGGTAGGTAGTACGTTGATAGATTACATTTAGCATATGGTAGGTAGTACGTTGATAGATTACAATTAATTCACGGTAGGTACTTCAAGTTTCTGGACGTAGCAAAGTTGGAATTCTAGTACAAAGAAGTTTTCGATTTTGATTTTGCGGAATTTTTATTTGTGATGGGGGGGGTAAAGTTAATCATCTTATCCTGAGTTTCTTGTTTATCTGGTGTGTGTGTGTGTGTGTGTGTGTGTGTGAGAGAGAGAGAGAGAGAGAGAGAGAGAGAGAGAGAGAGAGAGAGAGAACAGAACTTGATTAGTTTGACTTGTGAAGAAAAAATCAAATTGTGGGTACTATACATAATGCATATAAAATAAATTGCTGCATAAGTGAATAAACAATCAGATAAATGAGAGAGACAGAGAGAGAATATATGCTGGAACAGTTATCGAATCGTCGTTTTGCAAATAATTACTGGTCCATATACACTTGATTTAGGACACAAATAAGGATCAATATAGGATGTTCTGTGTGAGGGAAATAGAGGACATATTAAGACATACCGATATTCATCTTCGAGATCATTATTAACACAAAGTTCACGTCTTCCACTTCATTATTAACACAACGTTCACGTCTTCCACTTCATTATTAACACAACGTTCACGTCTTCCACTTCATTATTTACACAAAGTTCACGTTCCTTTCATGCTGATCAGTTCCTTCATGTCTATCAGTCATGATACATAATGGGGGTGATGAAACCCTTAAGTTACTTACAATCTTTCTGTGACTGGCATTAGCAATTATTCTAAGATAGGAAACGGTTTCGAATATATCACTGATATCTAAATACAAATATGAGGTTTTCGAAGCAATCGCAGGCCAGTCAGAGTGAAATGTCTTTTAGTCTTTGGTTTAAAAAAGATAAAGGTAGAAGATATTTAGACTGAACTATGGTACTACCATATATCTAGACTGAACTATGGTACTACCAGATATCTAGACTGAACTATGGTACTGTCAGAGTAGTATCTTTCTCACATCAGAAATCCCATTTTTGTAATTCACTCATTTGCAATATGTAAGCATAAACTGGTATATTTTTCGAAGAATACAATTTTAGGGGGTGGGGTTAACCAGTACTTAGTTATGCGCACATATCTTTTTATCTCACGTTGACATGTTAGATAGTTTAACATCTAGTAATCGCTTGCCGTATTATCTATGTACCCGTTCTATTCTATATTTTCAGCGAGAGAGAGAGAGAGAGAGAGATGTCATTCTAATCACTTCGTTAATACAGGTAAGAAGGAATTGAAAAGAAATCTACAAAGTTGTTATCAAATGGCGAGCCACACTGATAACACTGACCGTGCGGTAAATCTACTTAACTGAAAGGTCATTGTTCTGGCCTACAGACGACATACCCTTTAAGATCAGACTTCCACCAATGTATTAATCAGTTTTGCTAATTATAATTTGATGACCTGTATTAAGAGACCACCTGTATTAAGACACCATCTGTCTGAGAGAAAATGTTATGCAGGTAGAAAATATGCTCTCTGTCAAGACAGCTGTTACTGTGCTAGGTTATAAACGTATGCTTGATATCGATGTTATTAAACAGGCCAGTTCAATTCTTGTGCAAAGATTTAACAATCTTGACAGAAATATTATATTGTTTACCCTTTAAGATCGGCAGAATTGGCATGGTTTTCGAGAAATAGGCATTTGAGTTTTAAAAAAAATCACGTACGGTGGGCCTTTGAACTTCATCCAATTGCCCTGTATTTACAAAATGTTTAGTGTGAGGACTATAACTGTACAACGGAAAATTGTACAAGACACTCGAGCAACTATATAATTCTCTGTTGTCGTCCAGTGTTCTCTAGATCGAAGTTAAATACCTTACACATCCGGTTATGAATCAGATCTAACCGCAAACAGCATAAACCCATATAATATAATGTGCTTGCAGATCTGGTCCTTCTTACTTTTAGTTAACACTAATCAGTACAGCAATGTAGACAATGATCAACCGACGCACAATGCGCCGGCAGATCAGGATCTATGTTGTTTGTTGTAGGATATGACTTTTTATACAAGTATATACAGTATGTACTGTAAACGAAATTTTAAACAAAAATCTTAAATCGTGTCTTTTATGAGCAGGTGTTCTGTAAATGGAGGTGTTTGATATGAAGGGTTTCAATATATTTTCTACTGTACTGAGATTTTTATGAACTGCTTTAGGTTTTCAGGAAGGAATTTTGGAAATAAAAAAGCAGTTTCAACTTCAACCTGTCAGGCACAGAACTAATTGATTTATATATGAAGGACACTACTAGACAGCTTCCCTGAGAGAGAATAAACAACCAATCATGTAGATCAAAATCCTGTGTTCTATCAATCACTTTAGTCTCTGGAGTCATCAAGCTTGCTGATAAAACAGTTCTTTATCAAAACCAGCTAACTCAATCTTAATTGATTGAAAACACCTTTGCCATTAACTTATCATCACATAATGATAATACATGATGGTTTAACCTATAAATTATGTTTCATCATGTCTGTTCCGTGAATACCTGCCAAATTTTCAGAAAGTGGTGAGTTTTTTTATTTTAGTCGCAAAAAGAGGGTTTTGCGGTTTCAAAGAGGGTCAGAGCGCGTGACCAAAGTCAGCAACGTTATACAATCGAGAATAAGTTATATAATTATACAAACAATAGAAAATGACTGGAATTAAATTTTGAATAAAATAAAATAACGGTTGAAAAATGTAATACACTTCATTAAATAGTTTTTCCATATATCGTTAAGATGCACAGACGCACACACACAACATGAAATAAAACTAAAATTTGAATTAGAAATCAGTTAGCATCAAATTTCCATTGTATATGATTTAGTCAAAATTTCCTCTTGACTGTCACTATTTTGTTGGACTTTAAAGCACGGCAAAACCTTTTAGATGCAAACTTTGCTGTTTTCAATAAAGGACCAACCATTGAATGCGGGGGGACTGTACTACTCTCTCTCTCTCTCTCTCTCTCTCTCTCTCTCTCTCTCTATATATATATATATATATATATATATATATATATATATATATATATATATATATATATATATATATATATATATATATATATATATATATTAATACTATCATACAGGTTAGATAATTTTTAATTCGTACTCCACGGAGATTCGAACCCAGGTACGCGGGTAAACGGCACCCATCGCCTTGCCTGCACACACGAGTAGGAAAGGCGATGAGTGCCACCCGCAGATAGTCTATAGTCTACTTCAAGACGGCATAGGCCTACCTCACAAAAGGCCCAGGTTATTGTTCCATGTTCGTCAATAATTACCCGAGAGAAGCATGCCCTACTGGGGCATGCATAAAGGGCTACTAGACACGAGGCTGTCGTGCACAGTACTTTTGTTGGATTAAACTTTGATGCGGTCTGCTCGTACTAGTAGGGAGATCGCTCACTGTAATACTCTTAAGATTCGTACAAGGTTTCCGTGTTGTTGGCATGGGTGCTGTATACTGAGGTAGGTAACAAACAAGGTCATGTAATAGTGAGTATGTTTTAAGGTAAAACTGGTTTAAGACTGAATATTTTTAATGTGAAATTAAATGTTATAGTGAGTATGTTTTAATGTAAAACAACTTTAAAACTGAGTAATTTTGTATGTGAAATTACATGTAATAGTGGGTACGTTTTAATGTGAAATTACATGCAATAGTGGGTACGTTTCGTGCAAAACCGGTTTAAGACTGAGTCATTTTTATGTGAAATTACATACAGATAGGTGATATTGACCCCCAGAGCAACAATTAACTTAATTAATTAAATAACTTAGAAAAATAAATTCAGTTGGCACAACGGGATCTATAACCGAACCTGTGTTATACCAGGAACTGTGCCAGACAGAGTTGCCTTATCGCTATGGACCACTGTACAATTGAAACTGAGATCCCAAATCACTTTATCCTTGTCATATTTTTTTTGTTTTTTTTTGTGGAGTTGGATGTCTGAAAATTTGCTTTCTTCAAAGATAAACTAAAGTTTTATTCTCATTGTCACTATTTGGCTTGGGTAATATATTTGCTTAATCTGTCAGTCCATGTATCCCATATAATTTAGTAACCAAAACGTTTTCACTCCCAAAAGACATTACTGGCTTAGAGGAAAATCACTGACCACCCATTGACGTTAAAAAACGACGGTATACCGTTATAGTTCTCAAGTTAGGATACCTTCAATGATTAACGATTAACAGATTTAGATTTGATGGACTTCTTCTGGCAACATTTAATTAACATTCTTGTTGATTGGGGTGGGTGGGTGGGTGGGTTTAGCATCATTTTTCATTTGACGATAGGCCATACATGGCCGCCAGTATATCTGATGGAGGAAGAACCCAAGAAGACCCCCGGAGAAACCACTGACCCATATACGTAGGTCGAGCCGAGACTCGAACTCACAGGGACAGGGGCGAGATGTTAAGTGATCAATAAAGGCAAGTAAATTAGACCTTTGGATAACCCGGGGCCCCTACATAATATTCGAACATAAAAGTGATCAGTTATATGCTATACTGTGAATGTCTTATCATTTTTATAGATGCTATGCAAGACATTTTATAAAATAGAAGACATGGTTGTCACATTATACGTCCGTCTGTATGTCTGTACTGCCAGCTGACTGACTTCAACTCGTCTGTAACCCAGCTTCATTTGTAGATTGTCCAGATATGTTAGTCCCTATAAGGCCGTTATAATATTGGTCAGCCCCAATTATTTTGGCCCCCTTTTTAGAATGGTCACAATTTAAGTCAGTAACTAATACAATTTGGGGATTTTTAATATCGTAAGACGTAGCACAAGGCCAATACCAAAATCTGTTGAGATCCACTAATCTGAAGATAAAAGGTCAAGGCCGCTATGAATCATTGTAACTTGCAACCTTTCTGACTTTAGAACAGGGGCGGCTATACATTTCTGAAACTTGATGTATATTGAATCACACCTTCCAATACTCTTGGGAATAGTTAATGGTTTCTTATACTTTTGGAGTGTGAGGGTGGGTGGGTGGAGGTGGTATATTTGAAAGGAGGTAGTTAACTTACATGTCATACAAAAATGAGAAATTATCCAATTAATATACTATTTGATTCCAATAGCCACTATATATTTTTCAGCATTTTTAAATGTAAAGTAGGATGATAATGTATTAATAGACTGAAATAAACGGATCCCTGGGTGACCGAGTGGTCTAAAAAAACACTCTCCTCTGTCCACGTGGGTTCGAGTCTCAGCTCGGCTAATGTGGGTTTGTGAGAAATTGCCAGTAGCTCCCCGTTGGTCAGTGGTTCTTCCCGGTGTTTTCCCCGGTTCTTTCTACACCAAATATGCTGGTCACCATGTATTTTCATGTGCTGAAAATTGGCGTTAAACCCACAAAACCAAACTAAACTAAACTGTTCTGCCCTTTACATAACGATAAGCGTGACATGGTTCTACAAATGTTAATATTCGTTTTTTAAATATATTTTGATCATTATGACTATTAGTTTATTAAAAATGTCAGTGTCAATTGTCAGTGTCAATATGCCTTATATTTCTTATTCATTTTATTTTATTTGTAAATTCAGTACCAGATACTAATTCCAGATTGTTTCTATGCTGTTTCTTTTTTTTTATACTCCGGATCACTAATTCTAACTACAATTATAAAGGTACTTATCTAGCAAAATTACTTGTTTTCCAACTAGATGTGCTTTCAAGGAAACTAAGTAAATACTAAGTGAATATTATGTACAATTGGGAATGTCGAGCTATATCACATTGCAACTTACTGAAACAGTTTTGCCTAGTTGACCAAGTGAGTTTCTAGTATGGTCCTGTGTAATGATTAAAAATTTTGTACAGATAATTTCGCAATACATTCTGTTGTGGTTAGCATAACACGAAACCATTAAGATTGACGTATGGGCAATACATGCCATAAATTGATGACTGCAAGAAATGGATCTGTTTTGTTTGGGACATGAATTGAATTTTAATTCGAGTCCGTTCTATAACAATCTGACAGACATGCCAGATTAAGGTCCTGAAACAGTAATGACAAGAACTAAGACAAACCAGAAAACAGGTTAGGAAGACTTAGGCTATTTGAAACTGGTGTCATAAAATAATAATTTCCAGAATAGTTATTAGTAAAGGCGGACTAGAGAGGATTTTTTTTACTTCGATGGGAGTGATAACATTTTGGTGGGTATAGAACATAATCCTGATTGGCCTAGCTAAACAAGGGGATGTGGGTTCATAGACGGAATTCAGGCTTTTAAGAGATTATCCTCGCGATATTAGTCAGTCCGAGTTTTTCTGCCAAAAGGGTAAGCTGGCCCCGATATCAGTAGAAAATACTCTTCTAGTTAAATAAATTGTCCAGTGAATAAGGGAGTCTGGAATTTGGGGAGACGCATAACCAGAGAAGAGTTAGGGGGGATTTTCTGGTGATAAGCAAACGAGGGCTCAGAAATTCACAAATTTATTGTCTCAACTGCATACAATAAATGTTCATTGATGTAAGTCTGTAATTATTGGTTGAATATATTCCTTTTAAATCTATACGTCAATTTTAGCTTGCGTTCAGAAGTAGTTGTTTGCATGCATTTGTCTCAAATGTTTTATGCCTCATGTTTTATATGAATGAGTTCAGATTTAGTTAATTTGTATGTAATAAAAATCATGTATCATAAAGATTTCATGCATTTCCTCGGATATGCATTGTGAGAAGTTACTAATTTTTCTTGGGTGATTTGTAATAATGTATTCTGAGAATTGATTGATCTATGTCTGGAAAAGTGGGTCAATGAATCAATTAAGAATGTAGCGTAGTTAGGACAAGGAGCGATGTCTATTAATTCGTTGCGTAACTAAGTTGTGAATTCTTTCTAATCAAGAATCGATGGTGTTAGCCTTAGGGACCCATGTAAACTGATATCGACTGCTAGTAACTTATAGCTACAGCGGGGTGTGATAGTTTACGTTGGACGTCTAGTTATGTCATAGTTCCTTTAAGAATGCGAGGAGCCGCTAGAAAACACATTAATTTACAGTTATAAGGTTGTGAATATTAGGTTGCCAACTGACCATAGCTAAGGTTTATTTTTGAAATTACGATAGAAGACTTCTTAACGTTAAAAAAGAATGGGAATATTGTTTGATCCGAGGAGAAGAAAGAAAAAAACTAACACGTATTTAGATTGGGTGTTAGATTGTATTCGAAGGCGAAAATAGCTCTATACCGTACAACAAAGTGGAAAGATCAGTCTACAACCAAGATGGGCGGTTACCTGGGGGGGGGGGGGAGAGAGACAGAGAAGAAATACAGCAATGCCGACCGATCACCAACAGTTATTTGGAAAAGACCGGAAGCACCAGGTGATGACAACATGCTGGCAATCTGAGTTCGATTAGTCACTCGATTTTGTAATGAAATTTGTTCTATCAGTATTCTGATTCTGTTTTGATCAAACTTCGAATGTGTGTTGATGATATCAAGGTCTTGGAGAAGCTCAGTAATGACAGCATTTCATGTATGATTAATGAGATGATCTTGCATCGGACTGAGTAAGCTTGTTGTTTCTGGAAGTTGTACTTCTAATTAGATTTGTGTTCTAAACTGGATTATGGGCATATATCATTAAAATTTTAGATGACGTCCATGGTAGGGGAGATCCATTCTTATTAATGTGTTGATCTTACATATCATTGGTAGAGTTTGTTACCAGTCTTGAGAATGCTGTTCTGATCTGATTTTGAATAAATTTGATAACTACACTGAAAGCGTAAAGATCTCAGATGAATGCAGTTTTAAGTTCGATGTACACTAATTGCGTGATCCGACATCTGATTGGCGGAGCCTTTCATCGTACAAAGTGACTGTGTTTCTGACAAGATTTTTGGATGCTTAAATAAACGATCCTATCCTTATTCAGAGTAAAGTCATTGAAATCAAAGTATCCTATTATTATAGCCATTTGTCAATGTATACAGATGGTTCAAAAGATGGAGACGAATTAGAGGCTGCTATAGTGACACCTCATGGCACCATCTTGAGCCAATTAGAGGCTGCTATAGTGACACCTCATGGCACCATCTTGAACCAGTTACCAGATGAAGCTTTAAATTTAGTGCAGAAACTACAGCCATATTGGAATCTTTTAATTATATTGAAAGCTGTCAAAATTATATTATCTTTCTGGAGTTCTTTTCCACAATGAAAGCCTAGAGTAATCTTAAATCTGACAATCTGTTAAAATCTCAGATATTAGAGAATCATGATGTTCTCATATGGTTTGGGAGAAATGTCCTGTACAGTTGGCTGCCAGGTCAAATTGACATAAAGAGTAATGAAAGGACAGAAAAAGCAGCCAAAGCTACCCTGCAGTCAGAATGGAAGATTCCATGTACTGAATATAAATGTTAACTATATCAACATGTTCATCAAAATAAAAACTCCGCAAATGAAGAACATCAAACCAACATTAGGAAGTGGTATCCCTTGGATAGAACAAATAGGATAGACGCTGTGGTTTTGTGCTGATTGCATATTCTTTGACATGCATCCCATTGACAGTGAATCACATATTCTTCAACATGCATCCCATTGACAGTGAATCACATATTATTCTTCAACATGCATCCCATTGACAGTGAATCACATATTCTTCAACATGCATCCCATTGAGAGTGAATTCGCATATTCTTCAACATGCATCCCATTGACAGTGAATCACATATTCTTCGACGTGCATACCATTGACAATGATCACTTTCTTGTTGAATGTGTCAATTTCCACCTTGTGAGTCAGAATTATTTTGAGTGTGTCAATTTCCACCTTGTGAGAAAGAATTATTTTTGATGCAAACTGCTTGAATAAACAGTATTTTATGTATCACCTGAGAAAACCTTGGAAATTATAAGGAAATGGGGTTTATACTAGAAATTGTGATCATGTTTCATGGATTTTAAGATGTATTACCATTTAACATTATTTTATGTATAATTTACAGAATGTTTACTTCTTTACATTTTATATTTTATGTCATTGCGCTTAGTTATACATTTGTTTGGAAGGCTTCACCTTCTTACATTTTCTGCAATGCATTTTTACATTGTTTGAAAGTAACCTTTTGTTGGAACTACATTGCCATTATTGTGCTGATGTGCCATAAACACTACTACATAAATTAAATATAAAGAGCTGCTCTGGAGGAACTAGTAATCTTGCCACACATATAAAGTGGTGTCATCCATCTAATGAACTAGTAATCTTACCACACATATACAATGGTGTCATCCAGGAACTAGTAATCTTGCCACACATATACAGTGGTGTCATCCATCTAAGGAAATAGTAATCTTACCACACATATACAATGGTGTCATCCAGGAACTAGTAATCTTACCACACATATACAGTGGTGTCATCCATCTAAGGAACTAGCAATCTTGTCAATCACAAGCATTGATGACATCCATTTGAGGAATTAGTAATCTTACCACACATATACAGTGGTGTCATCCATCTAAGGAACTAGTAATCTTACCACACATATACAGTGGTGTCATCCATCTAAGAAACTAGTAATCTTATCACACATATACAGTGGTGTCATCCATCTAAGAAACTAGTAATCTTGTCACACATATACAGTGGTGTCATCCATCTAAGAAACTAGCAATCTTGTCAATCACAAGCATTGATGACATCCATTTGAGGAATTAGTAATCTTCCCACACACATGCATTGATGTCATCCATATGTGGAAAGTGGAAATAGTGATCTTGCCTCACACATCCATTAGTGTCATCCATGTGAAGAAATAGTAACTTGCCACTCATATGCAGTGACATCATTCACGGAAGAAATAGTAACTTATCACTCACATGCATCATTATCATCCATCTAAAGAAATAGCAACTTGTCACACACATGCAACGACATCATTCACTGAAGAAATAGTAACATATCACTCACATGAATCAGTATCATCCATCTAAAGAAATAGTAACTTGTCACACACATGCATCAGTATCCTCCATCTAAAGAAAGAAATAGTAACTTGCCACACACATACATCATTATCATCCATCTAAAGAAATAGTAATTTGTCACACACATGCATCAGTATCATCCATCTAAAGAAATAGTAACTTGTCACACACATGCATTGGCATCATCAGTCTGAAAAAATAATAACTTGTCACACACATGCATTGGCATCATCAGTCTTAAGAAATAGTAACTTGTCACACACATGCATTGGCATCATCAGTCTGAAGAAATAGTAACTTGTCACACACATGCATTGGCATCATCAGTCTGAAGAAATAGTAACTTGTCACACATGTGCATTGGCATCATCAGTCTGAAGAAATAACTTGTCACACACATGCATCAGTGTCATCCATCTGTGAAAGTTGGTCATTTAGAAGTAGAATAGCTAGTAGTAATAATGAAAGAAAGAGTTTCACTTTGCTTGCTGTTGTTATTCATCAATAATTTATCATTGGAGCAATTTGCTGTTTTAATCTCACTTGTGTGAATTTTGTGGCATATCTTGTGTGAAATTGCTTTATTGTCTTTTGACTTAAATCTGAAATAAAGTGATTATTCTAACAATAATAATAATAATAATAATATTATTATTATTATTATTATTATTATTATTATTATTATTATTATTATTATTATTATTATTATTATTATTCAAACACCTGTCCCTTACTTGGCCATACATGCAATTCTAGAATCTTAGTTCCCATCATGCCACATCATAAAGACAGTTGATATATATATATATATATATATATATATATATATATATATATATATATATATATATATATATATATATATATATATATATATATATATATATATATATATATATATATATATATATATATATATATATATATAAAACCTGTTATTTATTATTATAAACACTTACAGGTTCTGCATGTCACACTGTTAGTTGATACCACCAGGGTTTTCAAAATGTTCAGCTTGGTGGCAATACAAATTTACCCATATTTCAATGCAATGTTTATATTCCAGTATGATTTTAACTTGGTGGTAATACAAATTGACACATATTTCAATACAGTATTTATATTGCTATGCAATTTCAGCTTGATGGCAATAGAAATCAACAAATATTTCAATACAGTAATTTATACTGCAATATAATTTCAACTGGCAATACTTGCCCCAAATATTAATGACCTGATTTTGCATCTAAACTTGTCAGCACATTAGCAACTAATTTTACATCTTGTCAACACATTAGAAACTGTATTTTAACATTAAATTTTGATAAAACTTGACTACCGGTATATAATAATCCTACATCATCAAGACATTTGATTATGAGCAAGATCTAGGCATATTTATGGGGTAATTTTGCATCTAGTTTGCTAAGTTTTTTATCAGTCTTGAGACTAAATTTCAAATCCATTTGCTATATTTTGGCAAATAAGCCTACAGAGTGGTGAATCCAGAAATATTCTTTTGGGTAGTATATAAACAAGCAGACAAACAATCTGTGGAACAGACCTCCTGGTTGGGGCTAAGGGGGACAAAGCCCACAGAAACTCAAGCATTTTAAGTGCAGGCTTTTAACCATTTACAAGTAACTGTAAAGAAATATTACTGTAGAAAATGTTCTGGCTGTTTCACACTCATTTTGGGGGCTCGGGGGGGGGGGGGGGTACTGACTCGACCCACCTCCTCCCCATCTGATTGGCTAAACTTATTACCTCTCTACAGTAAAAGACTAAATTTATCCAGTTTTGATCAAACTTGTCTAATAGATTTATATCATCAAGAATTACCATATGTACTTGCTTATAAGTCGAGTCCAACTGCAAGTTGTACAGACCCAGATCTGCTGAAGCATAATGTGCTGGCAAATCTGGGACTGTGCAGTTTGTTAGAAGTAATCAGTAGAACAAATAAACATAGACCCTGATCATCAGGCATATCATGCTATGGCAGATCAGGATCTTTTCTGCTTGCAGTTTGACTTGACTTATAAGAGAGTATATACTGTACTGTACATATTATTTATGCCTTCAAATTAGGAAAGAAGTTTTTATTGGACTAAAATAGTACAGTAGTTAAAATCCACATAATATTAAGTTTTAATTGGACTAAAATAGTACAGTAGTTAAAATCCACATGATATTAAGTTTTTATTGGACTAAAATAGTACAGTAGTTAAAATCCACATGATATAAAGTTTTTATTGGACTAAATTGTACAGTAGTTAAAATCCAAATGATATAAAGTTTTTATTGGACTAAAATAGTACAGTAGTTAAAATCCACATGATATTAAGTTTTTATTGGACTACAATAGTACAGTAGTTAAAATCCACATGATATAAAGTTTTGGAGATATAAGTAGTATACAATACATAGGCTTGGTTGGTGAAATGGTCAACTGTTATTTTAGCCAGGTGCTTGATAGCAGAATCATAGGGACCTTTTGTTTTTGAACATGGTGCACAATGTTAGAAATCAGCAGTAAAAAAAAAAGTTTTCATCCAGGCGAAAGATTCTCTTTTGGAAAATGTAGGTGGTAGGAAATTCAAAACTTATTGTCAATTCCACTGGAAGACCACATTTCTAAGGAAAATGCTGCCTAATGTTAATTAGTTTCCAAGGAAAATGCTGCCTAATGCCTGTAGAGTTTCTAAGGAAAATGCCGCCAAACACTCTTAGCACCCCTACAACCTATGATCGGAAGTGATTCATTCTGGCTATTTTAAGATGTCATGATGGATTTTTGCTTCGATTGAAGGTATATTTTGCTTTAAATTACACAATAATCAAACCTTTCAGCTAAATGATTGTATGTACTAAAGACAATGGGTTATTGGCTAATCAGTTATCTTTGGTCACTATATGGCATGTCATTTCTTCAGATGACCAGTCATTGGTTGAGGTGGTTAAAGTTGGTTAAAGTTATCAGCAGCACTTGTGACACTAATTTAACAGTGATACTACTCCTAGAACATTCTGACTTTGGTGAACTAGGAATTTTGTATGGAAGCTCTTCAAAATAACTAGACATTAAATAAATACCTCGAATCAACAGTTCGGTAAAATATGGCAGCTCACATTTCCCACAATGCATCACTTCTGATGATGTTGGTTGTTAGCCCTGTATAGAGTTTCTAAGCAAAATGCAGTCTAATGCCTATTGAGTTTCTAAGGAAAATGCTGCCAAATGCCTATTGAATTTGATGTTTAGTTTGGGAAATAACTTAGGTCAACCTCAGCCTTACATCTGTTTCAAATTTAGTTTGCAATACATAAAAGTCATTTTATATTTAGTTTGGGAAATAACATAGGCCTACCTTAGCCTTACAATATGTTTCAAATTTAGTTTGCAATACATAAAAGTCATTTTATATCCAAGCATCAGACAAAAGTAATTATTGTTGTAACTGATAGAAGTCAATAGTAGGGTAGTGACAGGCCATACATTTTCTAATATTTCTTATTTTCTTGTATGACAGCATTATTGGTATATCTGGAATGGGAAACCATGTTCTGTTAACACCTCAGTAATGTCAGGCTAAAATTATTTGCACATAAAAATATGTGTGTTAAAGATAAGAAATGATTACAAGGGGAAACATGAAAATCTACTTTGCACTCTGAAACTACATTTATAAACAGTTAAGAGATCTATTTAAGAGTCTGCCTGCTTTTCAGAGATACAGTATCTCACACAGGATAAGCATTCACTGGGGTTTTACTTGAGACAAGACCAGTCTAAGCATCTAGATCATATCCAAATTATTTTTCTCACACATTGGAGAATATATTTAGGTATGGATTGTTTAGAGCTTGGCAGAAGGTATATAATACTACTATGAGTGAGAAATTATAATGTAGGTAAGTAAATTAAATTACTAATTACTATACATGCATATGTTTGACCTCAGGATCTGCGAGATTGGACATGTATTGATGTATTGATGTATTGATGTACTGATTCTTATATTAGCAGGCAAGTAGTTTGCTACTTATACTTACATATTAAGAAATTTGGAAGGGCATTGATATATATATATATATATATATATATATATATATATATATATATATATATATATATATATATATATATATATATATATAGATAGATAGATAGATAGATAGATAGATAGATAGATAGATGCACATATATATATATATATAGATACATATATAGATATGTATGTATATATGTATGTATGTATGTATGTATGTATGTATTAGGATTATTTCCTCGAATAACCTTCACATATATTATGCTGTGATATTAGTATCATAATGCCATGTCATAAAAATGGTATGTCACACTATGATATTAGCATCATTATGCAAGGTCACAATATCTGTGTTATTGCAACCTTTTTTATCATTATAAAATGACATAAAAGTTTTATGTCACAGTGTGACGTTAGTGTCATTATACCATATCATAAAAAGTATGTCACGCTCTGACGTTTACATCATTATGTATTTAAAATAGCCATGCTGTAAAATTAGCATCATCATAACACATCATAACCATTGTATGCCACACAATCATTAAAATCGTTATTCCACATCATACAAATTATATGTCACACTCTGACATTAGCATCATTAAACAATGTCATAACAAGTGTAGGTTACACTGTGACATAACACATAGCATTGTCATAGTTTTGCAAAGCTTTTGATGTTTTCGGCTGAATCTCAAAGTTGTTCTCATTTAAAATTAAATGTATGAAACTATTGGAAACATGACAGCAAGAGGGGGGTGGGGATGAGCTTTCCCCAGGTGCCTGTCAAGGAGTGATGCATTTGGAAGCTTTTATTCATTTTGCAGCTGAACTTTTCATTGCATTTCACCTTCATCTTAGTGTGATGGGGGCAATTCTTCCCCAAAACTTCTGTTTAGGAGGGTGGTGGTAACTGACATAAAACTGTTCTGTGACAAAGTAGGAATGACACTGAAGAAAATTGCCCCCTAGGTACCTCATACTTCATGCTGCGACTGAGGAATACTTTTTACCACTTGATTCCAACAACTCAAAATATATAACAATATTCAGTTCACATCATACATTTCATTAAAAAAAATGCATGATTAAGATCATCTGTTTATTAGAGCTAGACTAGTACTATGTTTTTTGGAGCTAGACTAGTATTATGTTTATTGGAGCTAGACTAGTACTATGTCTATTTAGTAATAACCACATGCTTTATATTTTCTGATAATAGGCCCACCCTTGCTTTTTGACAAATATTATGAGGCTGTTCCCCTGGTCTTATGGGAGAAATATTATAGTTAGGTTAATCCAATACGGTTCACACAGACTTCATTTACTGTCAACCTTAAGGAGGAACTGAACTTTATTTCGATGACTTTATGCCTTTTTTTAAATTTGTCTATAACCTTTTATATTGGTTAGAAAATGTTAGAAACAAAGGACAAGGCTGTTTTCAGTGTGACTTGCCCCTTGTTACATGTTTAGGCTCTAATAAACAGTAACAAAGAAAAAGTGAAGACAACAAGCTTTGGAAAATTTAACAAATAATTTATTTCCCTGGAAAAACAATGTAAAATTGAAGAAAAGAACTTACAGTTTTAAAAATCAAATCCAAGAATAATCCAAGAATTAACAATTATTAGTCCTAGTAATAAAATGTTCATCTGAATTTGAGTCTGAGTCCCGATGAAAATCCAAAATGGAAGGCGATGACATATACTGTAGCCTGTATAGCACTGATGTGTCTGAAGTTCCCTGTGAACCACAGAAGATACTATTCCAGTGTTTGAATTTCCAAATAAAATTTAAAGAAATGTCTTTGTCCAAGAATTCTGTATGAGCACTCAAATATTTCCAGGAAAATGAATTAATATTTCAGAATCCAAAAAGTTTGAAGAAAATTAAAAATATAACTCAACTGGTCACAACAGAACAAACAAAACACCTTTCATCCCAGTGTTTAGAAGCCAGACTGAATAATTTCTCTATAGACAAAGGTTATACAGTAACGTGAGATGCAAAACAGATTCCCAGATGAGGGTCAAACCTCCAGAATTTTGAAAACATCGTAAAAGCTATTTAAGTCTAAAGTCACCTAGTCCCAGTCAGCCTCGATTTCACTATTAACATTCACACATTAAGAATCAACTAAAAAAAGAAGTTGTTTACTTGATTCTCAATCAAGGTCAGGAACTAGGTCAGCTTTTAGATACAAAGTTCAGTGTTTACGACAAAACAGTCAGATCAAATTAATTTCTGAAATATATCAAATTCCAGTACACAAAATTACATTACTTTAACATGTAATAAAATAAAATTAAAAAAATTTAAAACTTACAAACAGACAATTAAATTTAATGAAATATACATAACACCCTATAGAGGTAAGTTTCCAAACCCTTAAATGAAATTTCAGAATACAAAATATTGTGATATACAGATTAGCTCAGAATCTCTTGATAAGCCTCATAAACTGAAAATTTCAGATGACAAAATTCTGCTTTGGTGAACCTCTTGTTCAGATTAGTCAGAAGCATGATTAGATGTATGACAGAGGTCTTGAATTCAAAAGAGATGGCAGATATTATTTTTCTCTTTCATTACATTGCTTCCCAGTTAGTCAAGCTGAGACTATGGTAAGCTGTTTGAAATAAACAAATCACATAAGGTTGTCAGTATAATGTATATTGGAATTTTATAGTTATAAAATAGGAAACAATATAACAGCATTTTGTCTTTCAAATAATGCAATACACTATAATCTGTCTTGAAAGACCAGCTATTCTGCTTAAGAAAACCATGGCCTGTCAAGACAGGTGGTTTCTCATAATAGGCCATAACACTGTACAATTATGCAATCAACCTGTGAAATCTTAACCTGGTCTCTCAAGACAAGTGGTCTCTCATAACAGTGGTATTTTAAGACACTTTATGCTGTATATATAGGAAGCCCCAGCTGCCCAAGTGGTCAAATTTAGGTGCTTGCCATTACAGATCCGTATTGCTCACACATTAAGTTATCTGATGGAGTTTGAGTCTTGGCTCTCCATGCCTGGGTGTGTAATAAAGTGTACCAGTAGCTTCCAGTGGGTCTGTGGTTCTTCTTGGAGTCTTCCCAGGTTCATCCTTCACCAAATATTCTGGCAGGCATGTACATCATATATATCATGTGCTGAAAAATGGTAAATTAACAAAACAAAACAAAACCTGTATATATATATATATATATATATATATATATATATATATATATATATATATATATATATATATATATATATATATAGTCTTAAAACAGGTGATCCTGTGTTTAGGTAGCAGATATATAAATAGATGATTCAGTACATCAGCTTCTTTGAGCTTTCAGGTAATGAGATTAGTCCAGAATGATTTCTAATTAAAGTATAACTATTCACTTGTTTAGGATGACTACTGCCAACTTCTCCAAAAGGTTAAAAATAGAGAAAATTATGGGCCCAAAAATTTGGGCAAAAATGTATTTGGACAGTTTTTTAATTATTTTATTTTCGCAATAACTTTTTACTTAATATCATTTCTTTCTTGATGTGCACTTTAACTTTGAAAAACATCCTCTGAGCATCTTTTATATTATTACAGTACTCTGATATACATCCACTGGTCATCTTCAATACTCTTACAGTACTCTGATAAACATCCACTAAGTATCTTAAATATTATTTCAGTACTGTGATAAACATCCATTGATTATATTAAATATTATTACAGTACTCTGCTAAACATCCACTAAGTATCTTAAATAATATTACAGTACTCTGATAAACATTCATTGAATATCTTAAATACTGTTACAGTACTCTGGTAAACATCCACTAAATATCTTAAATATTATTACAGTACTCTGATAAACATCCACTGAGCATCTTCAATACTCTTACAGTACTCTGATGAACATCCACTGAGTATCTTAAATACTATTACAGTACTCTGATAAACATCCACTAAGTATCTTAAATAATATTACAGTACTCTGATAAACATCCACTAAGTATCTTAAATAATATTGCAGTACTCTGATAAACATCCAATAAATATCTTAAATAATATTACAGTACTCTGATAAACATTCATTGAGTATCTTAAATACTATTACAGTACTCTCATAAACATCCACTAAATATCTTGAATACTATTACAGTACTCTGGTAAACATCCAATGAGCATCTTAAATACTATTAGAGTACCCTGATAAACATTCATTCAGTATCTTAAATACTGTTACAGTACTCTGGTAAACATTCAGTAATTATCTTAAATATTGTTACAGTACTCTGAGAAACACCCACTGAGTATC